>VWPW01022716.1:1792475-2023615 GCA_013389825.1 Crypturellus undulatus
CGGGCGGCGGGATCGCGACCTCGCCTCGCAGGTGCCGCCGGGGGCGGGCGCCGGGGCGGCCGTTAACGGTGCCGCCGAGCGAGGCGGCGAGCGCTGTCCTGAGGAAAGTAGGGAGTAACTCGGAGCTGCCTCGTGCTCCCGAGGGATGAGGCCGCGCTTCCCTTAACAAACCTGCCCGCTGTTCCTGCCTCGCCATGTGAGCAAACCCATGGTCTCCGGTGGCTCCCTAGTCCCCGGGAGTGTTTCCTATGTGGTAATCATTGTTTGCGTGTGTGATTTTTTTTTCTTTCTTTTTTTTCTCCTCTCTCTTTTTTTTTTCTCCCCATTTTTTTTTCTTTTTTTCTTTTCTGAGCTGTATAAAAGACAAAGACCAACTAAATACCTTATCTTTCGCCTTTCTAAGTAAGGAGTCATATTCTAGAATGTATTCCTGCACAGTAGAAACCAGCTCCTCAGAGTTGCATCGCTAACATCAAGTGCACACCCAGAGCCTTAGCAATCCTTGCTAAGCAGTTACAGACCCTGCTTTTAACAGGACAAAATATCTCTTGAACTTGCTGTTTTAATGACCTGCTGCTGGTTATGAGCAGTCCCTTTGCTGAGCACCTCATTGCCCTGCTTTGCATGGCGCACACAATGTTGGATTCCTGCTGTT
This sequence comes from Crypturellus undulatus, assembly GCA_013389825.1. Lineage (NCBI taxonomy): Eukaryota > Metazoa > Chordata > Aves > Tinamiformes > Tinamidae > Crypturellus > Crypturellus undulatus. The sequence goes on from VWPW01022716.1 coordinate 1,793,131, forward strand.
GTCAAACATTAACTTTACAAAAATCTTGGAGGAGGAAAGAGCCCAGTCACTTTTGCCAAGGACACTTGATGCTGAAACATCCTTATTACCCTCTTTCCAAAAAGCTTAAAATCTGACAAGTGAATGTACTACAAGGTTAAGTATTTTTACAGCTTTGCTAGCAGGAACTAAATGCTTTAAATTCAGGTAAACTGTAAACATTTGTCTCACTCTTGTAACTGTAATACTCAGATACAGAAACAAAGTTTTTAGCCCAGCCTCTCAAAATCTTCTATGATTATTTGTTTGACTAACTTCACCCAAGCCTTCACATAAGGAATCATAAGTGTTTGGTAATATACTAACAGTTTTCATTGTATATGTTGGGAAAATAATGTTTATAACTTGGGAATGAATAGAAAAACATACTTTTTTAGTAAAGAAGAGAACTTGACTGAAACAGTGATCTGTATTCAAATATTTGTTGCTCAGGCACCTTACAGGATCCGAGTAACTACTAAATGTTTTACCATTTAGTTAAGTAATTGTGGTATGCCAGATTCATATTTAAATTTCTGAGACATGGGCTCGTGATTATATAATAATAATGGTAGTGTTTTGAGGGCAATAAGGCAGGCTATGTTAACAGACAAGCATGGCAACTTTGTCCTCCCAGTGAAATGCTCTACAACAGCCCTGGTGCTGAATTAGGATAGAATGAAGGCCGGAAAGACATTCTATGTTTCAAATTGAAGTTAATATTATATCTTTAACCATTATATTAAATCTCAATCCAATTCCCTAATCAGAATGATCAACGTTTTTTCCCTCAAAGGAGTTTTTTTTAATTTTATTTTTCTGATTCTGTCTTCTGCCCAAGGTTTTCTGCCTAAACAGGTCATTTGACAGACATGATGCTTATGCTGACTTCTATATAAATGTAAAAGAATGGGGCTCAGTAATCTACTTCTGGCATTTCGGCGATATATAATCTGCAACTTGTAAAATGTTATTCATCCACTATACCTTAAAAAAATTAATATACTTTACATGGTATGAAAAAAATACAAGTAAGTGATAAACAACAATACAAAATGCAGCAGTGCTAGAGTCTGAATCACAAATAAGTATTTATTCTTATGTACTATTTGCAGTAAATTGCATGAGAGCTTGCATAAGTAAGCTGACTCTTGCTTTCTTAAATATTTAAGCAGCACTGTAAATTAAGGTACATATTTTGTGTATTCTGATGCATTAAGGCTATATTCTACTTTGTCAGCTCAAAGCAGGGTGTATAAGGATGTATTGTTTCTTTGGACTATTCAGAGAGATCTTTTTGATCTCTTAAAAAAATATGATACTAAGTCATTTCATTGTATTTATTTTACTAAAACTTGGCTTGCAAAATTCCTAAAAGGAACATAGGTGTGGCTTCTCTTTTAAAATGTATTTACAGTTGTAAATTAATTGTTTTTCCTAATTTACCGAGAAACTTTCATTTAGTACGTTTCAGTATTGCATCAGAATTACTTGTTCTCTTTAGCAGAAGGGGATCATGTAACATAACCCTCACAAAGACAAAGATGTAATAGGCCATATCTAACGGATGAGAAAGAAAGAGCCAGGGCACAGCCCAAACACTGCACTTGATCATTTATACTGTTTATTTATTAACTCACTCACCAGGAACTCTTTCCAATAAACATTATGGATAAGGCCTCTCTCTCCTGTTGGGGAAGAGACTTTATTCACATGGACACAAGGCACATGGTGTAGCTTTCCCTCAGGGCTGGAGAATGGGCCCTGGCATATTTTATCGACTTGTAGAGAGAGTCACTTAAACCAGATTTTTCAAGCCTTAGGGATAACACTATCCCTCCTCCTCACTGCCCACCCCCACCCCCCCCAAAAAAAAAAAAAAAAAAGTATAATGTAAAGAGCTGCTATAGCAGTAGCTTTATGTCCATACTAAGGTTATAGCTTCTATGCCATTCACAGGCTCAAAGTTTCTTTGGTAGCAATTACAACACCTGAGATTGAACAGGGGAAATTATGTCTCCTGTTGTTCCTATACTGAGGGAATTGCCTGTGGGTAAACCAAGGGATTTAAAAATGTAGTTTTCAACCAAAATAAGAATTGAGCATGAGGGGTGCCATTTCAGTAGCATATGTTCTTAGTCCATTACAATATCTCCATAAGAAAATGACCTCCTCAAAGTACATCTCTAATGCTCTTAAGAATCTCTAATTTGATCACTTTCAATTGTCTGAATATGCCCTACTAAGATTTTTCCATGATTTAAAAAATCCTCTGGTTGAATTGTTATCACAGTTCAAAACTCAAATTCTTGAAATGCCATTACTCTGGCAAAGAAACCAGGAGAACTGCAGCTCAGATTTCTGTGTTTTTCAATTGTTAGCAATTATCTTACATACAGATAACACGCATACTTTTAAAAACAATGTCCTTCCTTGGAGTCCTACAAAAGAACACTTAGTAATTTTTAAAACAACGCTTCTAATCCATCACTAAGAGAAAATACTAAAATACTAGAATGTGCCCTTTACAGTTAAATTAGTCTCTTGACCAGCAAATATAGGTTTCCTATTTTAGGGGGAAAGAGAAGCAAAATTCCTTCAGATTTTTCAAAAAAATCTGTATACAGGCTATTTTATAAAAAGCTACTGTTTTTAAAACGTTATAATTTCATTTTATATGTTCTGGTGGTTTCTTGGGTTTGGATTTCCTTTGTAAGGACTTAGATTCTTCCCTGCCATTACTCATATTATTTATTCTTTTAGTTCAGATTGAAAAAGATTAAGTACTGGTATTTTGCCAAGTATTATCAGTGGACAAATTTACAGAAAATATGTAGAGCATAGGCTTTTGCTATTCTTCTCCCTTTTTTAATCAAGAGTGAGGTAGTTAACTAGGCTGACCATGAAATTATCATCAGTAAGACTCATAATTTATATCCGTAACACACGTATGAGACAATTGGCATCCCTCACAGTTGTTTGAAAAGTTTACAATCAGTTTAATTCAGATTTCAAAATTTGGAGTTTTTATTTACAGTTCTGGCAAACAAACTAACAGGAAGAAGTAGAAAAAGGTTAGATTGTAAGACAAGAAAATAGACTTTAAAATATCACTGAACACATGAAATATGGTCACACTGAGGCTTCAGTTTAGAAGCAAAGTTTCCTCTGACTTCTGAAATGAAGAAAAGCCTCTACAGATTCATTTTTAGATGGCACAAAGGTAAAATGCTGCATAACAGATTCCCCACATGCCCTGGAAGCTACAGAAGACCTGAGGATATCCAAAGAGAGTGACTGAGATCAGTAGATATGAATTGTTCTTTCAATCAGTGTCCTGTAAACAAAGTACAACTGAATCCCTTCTGCATTTTTGGTGAAGGTTTATTCCCTAGGAGAGATCAAAACCCTACAGTGTAGTTCCTGGCCACAGAATTTCAATGGATACAGTATTGTAGGAAGCCAGACACACAGAGGCCTAGGATCAGTGCTGAGTCAGACTTCATGTTGATAGTCCAGACCTTGGCATCCATTCTGGGAGATCTGCCAGTGTTTAGAGGCCAAAACTCATGTCCATTCCATATGGCGAAGGAAGAAAAGCATAGAAATAAATGGTGACCTCAGAAAGTTTCTTGTGTCCTAAACAGACTTTTCCTAAAAAGGGTATGCTCTGGATATTAGTCAGTTTTGGATCTGTGCAAGTCTTAGTATTTTCTTGATGGCAGTTTCCTATCTCTTTCCACGTATTTATTTAGAGCAGAAATCAGTGTACTCTTTGAATACCTCAGTTATGCAAGATACTTTTTTCTCTCACATTAAAATTTATATCTTATTTGTTATCCAGAAATCGTGGCAAAGATTATTCTTCATTTCCTGACTGAATGCTCTCTGATACTGCACAGGTAATCTTATGGATGAACAAACTTATACCTCTCAACTGCTTTCTGGGGGCCTTTAAATCAGAATCACAGAATAGCCATCATAATTATCTTCATAATAAGTGAAAGATTCCTTTTCTCTGAATAGGATTGCAATAATACTTTGGAAAAAATTGCATTTGCTTCTGAAAAATTATACACAACTCCTGATTTTGACATACATGTTCTCCATTATAGAAAAAACATACCTCAAGCTCAGCAAAACTCTACTGCAAAAATTATTTGCACAAGCTAAATTGTCCTGCTGGAAAACAAAATTCAATAGCTATGGCACAGCTAGGGAAAGCTTTTTGATTGAATAAAGCTAAAAACATAGGTGCTTGTTCAGAATGAGGTATTGTAACACACATATGGCAACATCTGGAGTGCGGGATGGAAGGAGCAGTGTCCTATGAGGCAACCTTTTTTTTGGATACCTTAGTTGTCTGAAATACAGCCCATACACCCCCACTGTTTGCAGATGGCCATTGAAAACTTAGAATTCTACTGAAATATTTATATAATTCCACATCACATTGTGAATTTATGCCAGTAGCAAAACTGTAAACCCCACAGCAGCAGTAACTTACTGTTTCTGGCACAGGCATGGGCATCAGAGCCAGGTTTGCAGTAACTTGCAGAGCTTCTTTTTATTTTTTGACCTTATCTTCTCCAGGAGCACCCTACCCATAGACTAATCCTACCAATGGTGCTTTACAGTTTACACTTCTAGGAAAGACACCAAGGCAAACGGTAACAATAATGTAACACAAGTTTTCTTTCAGGTTTTAAGCACAGAGTGGGAGGGTCTCATAAAAAATACAACAAAAAGGAAGAATAGGACAAAGGATAATAGAAGAAACAGAAAAAATATAGTCATCTAAAATTCTAGTATCTTTATTTTTATCTTTCCTACTTTTTTTTTTTAAACCAACAGCAGTATTTCATGTAGAAATAGAATAACACTGAAGATATTGTCTTATAAATTGTCTATAACACTGCTAATATTGTCAAATTACTGTTTATGACTTCTGACTGCAGCACTAATAAAGTAGTGACATGGGTATAAAGTGTAATAAAAATCAGCTTAAACTAAAATAACATTTTCTCTTTTCATCTTCCATTCTATCACAACTGCTGTGTAGCACCTGTTTTGGGAGCAATGGACAGTGTCTGCATTATTTCAAGTAGTCAAATTAGATATTATGGACATCTCACTTTGTCCAGTTTTGATGAAGAAGATTGCATTTACACTGTCTTCTCAGCAGGGCACACAGAACACCACGAAGAGTTTAAAAAATATTAGAAATGTGGAAACATGCGATGACCCCTCTTTAGGCACATTGGTACCAGCTTGATACCAGCTTTATAATTACTCTCATTATCTTTATAAACTCATTTTTTCTTCCACTATGTATCCATCAAGTGGATGTTCCCACATGAATGTGTAGCTATTGCTGGTAGACTCTAGGGAATGATCTGCACTTGTATCTTATCTGTTCTATCACATTGTATGAATCTGTGTATGCTCCTCCACAGATTTCTGGAGCATAATTTATCCCCAAAATATATCAGAAGTGGCACTGCTTATCAAAGGAGCATATGAAGCTATACATGATCATCACCACCACCTAATGAAACCAATAATAAAAAAATCTATTATAAAATGCAATACCAACTTAAATTTTTCTTTCTTTTTATTATTTTTTTCTTCATCTCAGATTCAAGTTCCTCTCAGTGGACATTGGTATACTTTGCTTTATTAAAAGCATATTCGTAACGTATGCATCCTTTCAATTTGTATCATCTTATAAGTAGAATAGACTACATTACAAATGAAATTTTAGCCTGCAAACATCAGCCTTTCAAAACTGAGACCCTCTTAAGGCTTTCTACTGTCAGAACAAGATGATTTTTTTGTACAACAGACATCTCAATAACTGAAAGACATCATAGTCCAGTGAACTGAAGAACAAAGTGAAACCATTGTTCAATGTTACTTGGTAATTTTTTATCCCATGTTATTAGCAGAAAATTTATAAAATACTTTATATTCTACCTTATGCCACAGTAAAACTATATTATTCTTAAAACTAGTTGATTTTAAAATATCATTTATTCTGTTAATAATTATAATATATATAACATTCTTTACCTGCTAGCAACAAAATTAATTCAAATTCCCATCTCCTTCTTAAGTCCACGAATGACATCCAAAAACACTTCCTATAACACCTTACAAGGTAAAACTACGGCTAAAATTTCTAAAGTGTCTCGATAACTTAGAATCATTTCTTAGTCTTCTGTTTTAATCCCTCTTGAAAATGAAATTCAAATTTTGAATCATTAAAATGTTTTCAGAAAAGTCACTCTAAAGACAATCTTTTGACTAATACAGATAGTTAAGAATAAAAATAGCATAATAAGGAGGAAATCTCTGTTCTTGATTGTTTCCCAGTTTTACATATTTAAAGAAGGATTAGATGGAAGCTCTCTAAATAAAAATCCTGAAAAAAAATCCCTACCCATTTCCCATTAGGCACCCATGGGGCTAAATTGCCCTCAATTTCATGAGATCCTTTTCATAAGTACAATTAAGTGTAAAGTATTTTCACAATGATCTCTATTCATCAAAATAAGTTACTTTGCATTTGTTTCATGTTGGCATAGATGACTGAATAAGCTATATAATCTGGCTTGATTTTTGTATAGTGCAGAAGGAAAAATATTGACCTCAGTCTTATAAAATCTGTATAATTAATAGAACCTTATAGTATATTACAGATAGTAATCACCTCACCTTCAGTTACCTAAAAATCTAACTGGTGTTCTAGGCTCTCTCTACTGTAGAGGGAGTAAACATTTCTGCATTAAAAAATTAATCTGCTTCTAAAATAAATACTTGAATTTTAGATTCCTAAAAATGAGTTCTACTGATTCCAGCTACAGCTAGATTTTATTGACACCTTAGAAAATTAGATGTACTGACTTACACCTGAGCGTGGGCAGACCGACATTGTGAGTGGGATCAGAACAGAGGTCTGTCAGTGCAAAAGCTTGTGACAAGGAGCAGGAAGAAATGAACAGAGCTGGATTTAGGAGAGAGTAACCAATGTGATGAGATGAGGCCTAGGGAGAAGACACTTTGCCGGGGCAATTTTGCCAGGCCACATCCAGCCACACATTGGTCTTACCCCAATGTTGCTTCTTTCAGAGCAGGACTATCAAACCCAAAAGTAGCCCATGGCTCTATGCTTGCTGCAGTCCTTCTCACTAATAATAGACTCTAAATTCTGGAGTAGGGCATTTGGCTCTTGCTACAATTAGTTTAGTTTAAATTCTTATATGAGAAATTTAACCTAACCCATTATCTATATTTTTAGTACTATCCCACTGATCAAACATAGCAAGACAAATTTACCCTCACTGAATTCCACTGACTTCAGGAATTCAGTAGGTGTAACAAAAACATAAATAAAAAGTTTACCGTGTTCGCTCTTTTAAATTTCTCGCATATCAGATAGTTTTCATGAATATATCACCCATATAGATACCTTACTTCTAGGGACTTGGGAGCAGGATATCTCTACAAATGAATCAGTTTACTCCTGAGTCCAGAACACTGAATTATATAGCAGCTAGTAAACAAAATGTATCTTGCTGAGAACGCAATCTTCTGGGGGTTTAGTTCATTTTCAGCAAATTTTCTTTAAAAAAATAATTTTCTCTTGAAAAGTTTTGCTGGCTTTTTTGTTTCCACAAGTTATTTCAAATTATTTTGATATATGTTAATCTAAATGGAGAAACAGTACAACAGTGAGGTCTATGCTGGTGCCTGCAAAGATTATATTTTTGTATCATGTGTCTATTTAATGGTACAGCTAATAAGTTGGCTTGTTTATTCAGATATCAATCCTTTATGTGGTAATACTTCTGTAACTATGATGAAACAAACTAATTTATGGCTCCCACATCCCTACTTCTATTTTCCAGCTTTTTGGCTACTGACCAACAAAATCCTGGAGGGATTTCTGAAATGAGATCCTTTCCCTGGAGGTTGTTGCCATGGCCACTCTCTGGCCATGAAATGGTAGATTTCATGACTGAAATAGCCACAGACAAGCATATTTATTCAGTGAGCTTTTACACTTATTTCTGGCTTAATTCCCTTTTACTCCTCTGCAAAACTGTTACGAATAGAAAAGACAAAATTTTATATGAGAAGGTATTACTCCAGTGGCATTGATTTCCCAAGTTACATGCAGAAATTATTAGTGAACTCTTACTTCATTTTAATGTCAAATGTTTCATTATTTGTATTGCATCATTAGCCCTATTACTTCCTTTGCCTTACCACTTTACTCTCAAATATCATCTATTCCTTAATCCATCACTTTGTCTTTAATTCTCAGAAATTGTATAAAAATACCCATCTATAGATTTATAGATTTATACCCATCTATAGATCTATAGATTTATAGATGGGTATTTTTGTTACTTTTAGCATTTCCACTTGGGTCGCATGTGTTTTGTTAGAAAATATCTATGTATGGAAAGTAGTGTCTTGAACTTATATACATTAAAATAGGTTGTGATTAAGTTCAAGCTTTTGGAGTTATAACGTTTCAAAACAAGGCATTTATAATAAGTTGCACTTAGAACATGTTGGCATTCGTATAGTTAATTTCCCTGCTTAGGGAAAAAAAACATGAATTGTCCTTTATGACACACAGCATGTTCAGTTCCAGTGTCTCACTTGTAGGAAAGGAACAGTTATTAATCAGTAGTTACTTGTTGAGAACATAACTTCCTATTTTCTAAGGTTTTGTAGATCTTAAAATCATCATTGTTTCATACCATGTGTTCCAAAATATGACAGTTTACACTTGGCATTAGACTTCAAACATTGTATATCTGAATCTTAATTTCTTAATTCTTAATCTTAAATAATGTTAATGCCATCATAAACAGTATGATTCTGGTTCTGGTCCTTGAAGTGACCTCCTGCAATGTCTTGCATTTTCAAACTGCATAAGAAAATCTGAGTTCAGTTCTCTGCTGAAACTAATGACATATCTCACTTTAACTTCAGTGATGGCAGTAGAAGTTACTGAAAATCCATTCCCTATGTTAAAAACAGTACAAAATTGTGAACTTGTAATCAATACATTTCTTAGTCCCACATTGGTCCCTGACATCATTGTATCCCAGTAGCAGTATGTTAAGCTGTTTCTGGAGATTCCAGTGTTACTGAAACAAAGCACAACTGCTTTACATCATCATTTGCTGGTATTTGAATAGCTCATGCTAGAATAGTGTTTCCAAAACCTTCCTTAATTCTGACATAAAGCTAAATGGCTGTTAGCAATATATTTCACTGATGATGTATTGCTTTTTTGTTAGCTTTCCTTACTTGAGATGACTTCTCTGTCTTACAACCATGACTAAATCTCCAGCTACAAAATGAATTTGATTAAATCCAAGTAGTTGACCTTGTCAGCTAGTGTCCCCAGACACCTCTTTACTAACTACCATTTTCTATGGGCTTCTAAGCTGTAGAACTGGAATATTTATACCCCGTCTTAGGTTCTCTGCCCTCAATAACTACATTTTTTCCCCAAATAACTATTAAAATTAAAAATGATTTAGAAAGATGAACCTTCATCCCTTTCAGGCTGAGCTATACTGCTTAATGAATTCTTTTCTCAAAAAATTATATCTCATGCAGATGTTACCTTGTCGCACACATCTCTAAAGCAACTATTCAGAACTTATATTAATCTCTCTTCCAGTAAATTTCGAATTTTAAAGAGGTTGATGTGAAGATTACATTGCCTCAAGATGTTCAAATTATTATTTTACATTTAATTTAGTAGTGACTAATCAAGTGTTTTTAAACAAAGGTGTTATGATCCAGTGGCATGGTCCATTTGGTAAAATTAGAAACTTTATTTATTCCAACAATGTATCTAAACTGCCTTTAATTTCATCTCAAACAATCAATAATCCCATTCTTCAACACTTGATTGACTTAAATATCAAACCTTAATGCTATATCTTCAAAATCAATTTAAAATCCCCAGGGATGCTGCTTCTTCATTTAGGTTAGAGTGTCTTATTCTGATAGATGTAAAGAATTATAGCACCAATAAAGAACTGTAGTGTGCAAGAAACTGAAGCCTGAAATAAATATATGATCTACTTTCCCTGGATTAGAAAATTTACTGCTATTGTTATGTTCCAAATAGCATTGTTTTATGCAGAGTTCTGTTGTTCGCTTGTGAGATGTATACCTACCCCTTGAATCAGTATGGTCAGAAAGGTGAGCCAAGAAAAGAGCACCAGTATGTACGCCATATTTAAATTATATGACAAAAAATAAATAAGACTAAATTGGACACAAGTAAAATTGATTCGAGATTAGAATAAAGTTTCTAATGATCAGTCATAACGTTTTGGGAGACCTTCCAGAGGAAGAAGGAAATAAAGATAATCTAACTGAGGTTCAGATGGACTAAGCAGTTTCAGAGCAGTATCATATTGTATAATACCTGTGATTTTTATTTAGCTATATGCGAAATGAGTCATTATTATATGCAAAAAGAAAATCATTATACATATATATAAATATATATATCAGAGAAGAGATAGAAGCATTTTGTAAGACTAAATTTTTATATCTAATTCAACAGCAAAAATGGTGGGAAGAAATAATTTCTTCTGTGCAAAAAAAGTTTGGTACATGTTGGATGACAAAAAAATGCCAATATCTTGAGGGGAACAAACTGAGAAACTTTACTACCTCATTTTACCTGGTATAGTCATATTATACTGGGTTCACTCCTCAGCTCTGCTCAAGTAAAGAGGAGTGATAAAGATACTTTTATGCCTCCACCCGTATAGTACCATCACGAAGATAAGGACCCAAGCCAGCCTTCAGCACAAAGCTAGAGAAATCACAGGGGTGCTCTAACTTCTGACAACTAGGACGAAACACTCAGTACCCTCTGTCAGCTGCAACCGGGAGCATTCCATGCTACACCCTTTCCTGCTACTCTTTGCCTCCCGCACCACAAATTCTCTGAATGTAAGTAAATATATCCATCCCTGAAGCTGCCAGAAAATGAAGCTTTCAATAAAGATTGTCCTGATTGTATGAAAAGGAAACTTAAAGGGCATTTTACATCACTCCAGAACTAGAAAATGAGCACCGTAGGACCACAAAGTGGTCACAAATGACCACCGTTCCTTTTTTTTTTCCTGCAGCCCACTGTTTTGTGTTTTACAATAGACACACAAATGCAAACACACATTAGCTGTGTGTGGATGTATATATTTACATACACGCATACACATGCATACATAATTTTAAAAAAATCCAGAAACTCATTAAAGGATGGTAACTCAACCGTTAAAAAGCAGTACTCATTATAATCTTCTCACATTATTTCTGTATTAAAACCTCTTCTCTTTGATTTTACAATGTCAGATTTGATCTAGCACAGCTTAGGTGCAGTATGTTGCCTCTTTCTGTGAACTATTCTCCTATCTATTTCCTAAGCTGTTATTCCACACTTGTAATCATCTTATTTGAGTGCCTTATGTATTCTAAAAATAACCGTAATAGAAGTTGCATGTAAGTGCAAGGTGAGAAGTGATGAACAGGACAGCGACACAGCACAACGAATCATACTGAATGTAAATGGGAGACCAGACCACACTGCACAGCAATAAATTATTATTATTATTATTACCATTTATAAAGAACCCAAGGTGTCAAAGGCACTTCAAAGTGCACACAATGAGACATATTCCCTCCCCTAAAGAGGTTATAATCTAAAAACATTGCCAAGCTGTTTCTTTTTGTCTTATAGGAGGAAAACCAAAATAATGATGAGTTAAGCACTGCATTAGATTGGATGTACTTAAGCCTGTATTGCATCAACAAAGTTAATTCCGTTCCCTCCTACTTTACACTGTTTTTTTGCCACTGAGGAGAGAGCCATTCCAGCAGTTTGAGACTTGTTGAAACTCAGGAGGCAAGATAAGGGCTCTGATTAAACTCACTTGCATAGCCATGACATGCAAATGCACTTGAATGAACATAAATCTATTTTGCAAGCTCATCACAACTTGAACAAAGTCAAACTTTCACTTCCTGGAGTCATCATTTCCAAGTGAGACCTCTAGCAAAACTTTTAGCTGGCTCCCAGCCAATTCTCGGCACTTGTCTACAAGTGTCTCCTGCACTACAGACCCTTGAACAATGGAGGTTTAGAAGTTTCCGCAAACAAAGCTAATCCATCATTTCCACTGCACTAGAAAGTACCCTTCACGAAAGAGAACAGTAAACAATTCCTGAAGAGGAGTATTCCCTCCTGCGGAATTAGTTCATCAGTTCCTTTCCAAAACACATATATCCCTAATCAAATCCTCTCCTGCCATGCTGACACTAACATAAAACAGTATCACAGCTGCTAACTAGGTAAATGTAAGCAGATGAGTTACTCCTTAAAACGGTCTGGAAACATATATGGAGATACTATACGTGAGAAGGACAGTAAAGGTGAGTGCAGTGACAAGAATCTGGTGCATGATAATGATTAGTTACAAGGATCTGAACTATATGATTTAAATCCTTTTCTATTATAGTATCCAATTATGTCTGCTAAAGTAATCTAAACCTTTTCCATGTTGGTATTTGTGCTTTCTTACACTGCTAGAGAGATGCCAGGACAGACTCAGGCTGCCAGAGGACAACAGGAATTAAATCTGGCTCTTCTAAAGTTAGTGGAGTCTCTGCCATTTAATTCAGGGGATTAGGGTCTCACCCTGACCATTAATGATATAAAATTATCTCAGTGGGGTTGTTCAAGGGTTAAAGTTCTATTTCAGAGTGAGTAAGTAATACTAAATCTCACTCTTAATGAGTATAAGTTGTCCTCCTACCAAATATCATCTATATTAAATTGCAATAATCTAATATTTTATTTTTCCAGACATGGTCTCTTACTCTGATTTTTGCTCATCTATATTTTTGCCTTTGATATTCTCTGCAAACTGCAGAAAGAAAAAAGGTGAAAAGGCAACCTATTAGCATACAGTGTTTAAAAGGTAAAACAACTTCAAAAACATATTTCCACCTTGTTATCTTTGCAAGTAACCTTTAAAAACAATATCACTGAATGAAATTAGAAAACAAACAAATATTTGTCTCCATCTGGTAATTTATTTCATGCATAAATAAACTTGGCTTTAGTCAGTTTTACTGTCTCAGAGAAAACGATCTTTATTTTTTCAGGCTTATAATATGGAATGATTACATCACTCTCAGGAACTGCTCTAGGAGAAGTTCATGTGCATGCTTATGCCTAGACAGAGGGAGACAAAGGCTGCAACCTATTTCAGCACATCCTTCACACTAGAGACAGCAAGTGAGTATGTGAGACAAAGTAGAAGAGAGAAAAATATTGCACTTAGGTTTAGGTTTTTTGACTCCAGCAATCTGCACTAAACTTGGATTTTCCCTGCAGATTCTTTTTTTTTTTTTTTTTAACTTCCTGAAAGTTTCAGTAGAAACTTAGGATTTTTTTTCAAAATCAAAATAGTAAATTTGTATTCTTTTCCATTCAAGGAAATATGAAAAAAAACATATGAAACTCAAGTACAATCCAAGCTGTGAGGCTTCTCGCTTGTTATCACTTTCCTTGCTTCCATCTCTAGAGTGGGAAGGAATGGTTGGATCACTCAGATTCTGCTTCCTCTTGGGTCTACAGTAGAAAAATTGGAAATTGGAAATTATTAAATTCTCAGTCTGAGTACCTCAGACTTTCCAGGTATCTAAAGCAGCAGTGACAGACTAGATCATTACAGACTAGATCTTCAATTTCTGTTTCAGGGAGCATTAAAGCCTGAGCAATCATGCTCCTACATAGTGGGACCTTCGCTGGCTTTGAGGACATTGGGCAAAGTCCACGTGGAAGTTTGTTTGCCAGTTTCATCTGTTTCCAGTTTAGGGAGATTTTCACAGAAGATATTTCAAACACATAAAAAAACAGAAAACCTGAGTCCACCAGCAGAGAGCAAAGTAAGATGCTATGGGCCTGCCAGGAGTCTCTTCTTAGTTTTACTTGGAAGTATGATGAAATTCGAAAGCCACGAGAAAGATTTAACTTTTGCAAAGCTAACATTTTTATTTGAAAAATCTACCACTTTGAAAGAACCTTAACAAGTTCCCAACGGCATCTGAAGAAAAAAAATCAGTCCAAGACCCAGGTTTTGACGTACTGTTCTGAGTTTGCACTGTATATGCATATGCAATGATAGAAGAATGTAGTATGTATGTGTTTAGTGTGTATGGTGACTGAGCTCGCTTAATAAAAACAGCCCAGCAGAGTCAGAATGTTCTTCATAGTTTCCAGATAATTATTATTTACAGGTAGTGAATGTCAGCATGTTGCTGTCAACTCTACCTTGTTTACAAAAGCAGTGATAACTAAAAAATCTGTATGCTCAAAACAACCACTAGAGGGGACTTACAGTCAAGTAGGTGAAGCTGGTTACAGGTTTATTTGGTTTTATTTTGTTCAAGAGTGATTCTGCAGTAATTAGTGGCAAATTCTGCATTTATTTGTATGGTTTATCAATAGACTTGGTATGTCAAAAAAAAAAAAAAGAGAGAGAGTTGATATTATTGCTTTTATGTTATGTTAATTAGGAGACCTTCAGCTACTTTCCTTCTGAAATTTCCCAAGTGGAAACTCACTTCTTGTTCAGTCTAGCAGTAATGCAATACAGGATTTTATTAAAGAATCGAATGTGACTGTCAACTGACAGAGCAGCAGTATTGGATATCTTGTGCTGGAAAGTAGAAATAATGCTGCACGGGAAATATCAATATGGATTAATCTATGGGCCATGGATTTGACCATTTATTAAATTGGTTTTAGTTGTATAATGTATATTAAAGTAAGATAAATTCACAATTCACATTTCATTGATTTAGGTAAGTTCAATTGATAATTTCTGTTGTTGTTTTGTGTGTTTATATTCCACTGTTTCTTCCTAGAAGCTTAATCAGCGTAAGCTTACATAGCCAATACAACCTGCTGTGAAAGCTTGGATCTTTAATACTGTACCATAAGCCATGCTACTGAGGTAGAAAATTTACTGCTGGCCAGAAAAATAAAAATATCCTCCCTTCAAGATTACAGAGTATATTTTAAGCAGATCTCCAGCTAGTTGGTATGAGAGGGTATATCTTATACATACAAAACCATAATTGTACGTGGAGAAAATTACATTCATGTAAAAATGTGCAAATCAGAAACTATAATGCATTTCACTGAAAATATTAAATCCAGTGGCTCTCATCATCTATATCCTGCCTAGGTGCGTAACACAAGTGTGCACACACTTCAATTTAGCCTTTGACTTGACTTTGTAGAAAGCCTTCAAAAAATGAATATTTTTAATTGCCTTTTACTGTTGGATACTTATTTTAAAATTCACATACTGAAGTTGTTTTCTTTCTATTATGTCTCTTATGGTAAGTGTATAAGTTTATGAGAAAACTCAAAATTATTATGCATAAAGATGACTTTAAAAATCATGAATGTTCACATCTTTTAAAACATATAGTTTAATTTCACTGTTTCATATATATCAGTAGTGATTGTAATACTGAACAACAATATATAATACCTTTATAGAAATGGCCTCTCATTACTCAGCTTTGAAATGGTATTGTAGAAACAATACATTGGAGAAACAGACAAAGGAGAATGGGACCTATCCAGAGCAACATAATCATGTCTTGAGAAAAGCAAAAATATACTTTAGCCAGCTAATCTTGTGTCCATACACTAATGGGGCTATTTGCTAGTGGAAAAAAACAGATGGATCTTGCAGCTATGCTCCCATAAACAGGGATTTAATTATAAGTAGACTTCGTAGTTTAACTGTATATTTATATTATTTTATGGAAATCAACTTTGCATTACTACTCTTAGGTGGCAGCGAGGTTGTACAAAGAAGTAGCAACAAAATAATCTGTCCAAATTGAGGGGAGGTTCTTTACCTACCCACCTTGATGGCATTTTGCTGTCTGCTGTAATAAAAAGTACAATAACTGGAATTCTACATTTAGTCAGTCTCTGTGAATCAATGGATAAATCCAATTACTTTGCTTAATAGCTGGGAAGGGAATATTTGAAATATATGAAACTCTTTTTTTTTTCCCCCCAATTACCAGATCCAGAACCTAAAAGCATCTCTACAGCAGCTAATAGACTTTCAAGAAGAACACTAGGCCCTTATCTCTTTCCAGCTCTTTAAAATATGAAAATCCCCGAATACATTGTTTCCAAGATACCTAGTAAGGATTTAAGAATGGTGAATGGGAAAGGATGGTAAGGGGAAGAGAGATACCTGCAGAGAACTTCTAGCATTAAAGTAAGAGAATAGAGCATGCCAGTATGGGAGGAAAGGAGGAGCAGGGATGTACTCCAGGTACTGCAGAATAAAATAAGGAACTGTAGGAGCTGCAAAGAGTTTGCAGAATACAGGAACATGGGGAAGCTGGTAGCCAGTTCGCTGAAAGGGGAGAACAAAGCCACTCCAGGGTGCACAGTAGGCTTGACCTGTGAAAGTAGTGCACTATGTGACCCCGTTGTTGATGAAACAACAACAGCAGTAATAAAGGATTATTTTCTCTGGCACTCAGAAGTATACCACATAGTACAGCCTTTGATTGATAGTAAAATTAAATTACTATGAAATAATCTTGGTATTACAAAGCTTTCCAAAAGGGCCTTTGATTCTATACATGACTCAAGTAAACATAATTTTAAAGGAAATTTGTAAAACTGAATTTAAATGGAGAAAGTTTGAAAATCTACCTAAGCGTAACCACTGCTTCTTTGTTATACCTGCTTTCTAATATCAACTGGTCTTCACATAACAGCAATGAAAACATATTTAAACAATGAAAGTATACAGATAAATTTGACATCTTCTAATTTCTACATTTTGCCCCATTTTTGAGATAACACCTTGAATAGACTGACAAAAAGATTTATTTGAATGTTTCAGGCATTTGTTCTAAGGATAATGATAATCATGATAATGATGATCATAATGGCATTTTCTTCCTTTCTCTTCTCTTTCTAATCTGCCCCTTCTAGACTCATGCATAGATGGATCTTGAGAACAGTAGAACTGAAAAATGCCCTGGCCTCTGACCTTGCAATATGACTGGCCTGCTTATGATCTGCATGTCCTCACTGACCTACTGCTTCTCTCAAGTGGGAGATGGAATGTATTCTTTTTCTTAGGAATGGATTCATCTTACTCTGGATAGACTCTCTGTGTCCCTCTTTTGATGGACACTCTGTGTCCCTCTTTTTTCTTTTTTTTTCTTTTTTTCTTTTTTTTTTTTTTTGGTCTCATGCAGCTTTCATTACATTTCCTTTTTCACCCAGAGTGTTTGCCAGTGGCGTTTTAGAAAACTAGGAAAAAAAAATTCTTCTATGTAGTCATGCAGTAAGATGATATTTCGGCCTTCAAAAAAAAACGGGGGTAGATTTTTTGGGGTCATCTGTATCACTCAAGTTTTGCAGGTGCTATGTCTATTTACCAGGAAAAAAAAAAAAAAAAAACAGATTAAGTTTTGCCTCAGTCTTGTACCTTACATTATTTTATATATATATTTCTAAAAATATGATGAGAGAGTAATTCATCTAACTCACAAACTTGCAAACAAGATAGAAGATGTAACAAAGAAATATTTACAATATGATTATACCTTTAACATCAGGACTTAATGGCAGGATCCAAAAAAGGTACTTAGAGTAAGTTTTTCAGGCCTAGATGATGTGTCTAGGTAATATTTTCAAAGTCCAAAGAAATGACATTTCTTTGATGGTTCAGCAAATCTTGAGAAATTACACTTAGGCTGATACGCACATAAGTGCTAGGAACTCATTTAACTTCTTATCTCTCATCAGCAGCAAATGGCCTTTTCATGTTTTGAACAGAGAAGGGTAACATAATGATCCTGAACAGGAATTTACTGTATGTTTCATAAGTCAGAAAGCTATGTACGTATGTCTACTAGCAAATGAGCAAGATAGTTTGGCCCAGAGGATGAATGATTTGAAGAAGGATCGACAATAAAGCTGCTGTATCCAACTTTAAGATTCACCAGGTCCAAGTAATATCTTAAACCTATATAGGAGCTGTATAGGAGCAATGTATAGCAATCGGAGTGCCCTGTTTTTTGCTATATGTGTTGGAAGCTTTCCTTATGCCTACCATTGGAGGTACAGAGCTCAATCCAGTTTCTCAAAACATACATAAGTCTTCTCTACCTGCTCATGTAACTTCTTGACTTGACTAAGGCAAAACTAAGTCCTTAGTTATGAAACAAGGATTTGCTTGATATTTGTTTACTTACCGATGTTTATTTTCTTGAAGAAAAGCAGGGCATATTTTAGAAAGTACTTGTTGAGTCAATATCACCCTTACTCACGTATGGACAGAGAGGACATGATCCACGGACTCCCAAATTGATCAAACTGCATTACAGGCCTCCTGTAGAAACATCTAAATTTGGTGGCAAGGATAACATTAACCACCAACAAATATCTTAAGAAAAGGGTCTGGAACGTGGATGAGAAGTAGCAGGCATCCACAATTTAAACTGCACAAACAGTGAGTAAATCCATTAAGATAGGATAAATGTTTGTTGCTTATATTCCTAAACATAAAAAGTAGGGTTTGGAGACTATAAATATGCAATTGAGTGTGTCCAGAAGCTTTTTCCACAACACTTCTGTGAATCACTTTGTACAGATATCATTCTAAATCCTTTTTTCCCCTATCTGGATTGGAAAGTTTGGCATGTGTAGTTTTGAAAATCTGTCAATATTGTGATGTATTGATATAGTGACAGATAAAAGGATCTACTTTGATCAGAAGAAATAACTAGATGTTATTTGCTCAGTGTTTCATCTCTTTACTGAGAGATTTAACAAAATGTGGAAACAACTAACAGTGTTAATTGTGTATGCAATGCCTTGGTAACTATACTAATTACAAACTGCAGTTTAAAATGATCACCTGCCTTCTTAACCTACGTCGTATCTATACATTTTGTCTATTTCATTAAGGTGTTCTAAACAACAGAATGCGATAATATGAGGACACCAATGACACAGAGATTTCCTTAGGCTATTCATTTCATAAGCTATTCATATTTTATTCCTATGCCCCACAGAAAAATGCATCCAGCCATAATAGTGAATATGCAGGCAATTTTGCAAACACTGAATGAAAGAAAACTTGGTGCATTTAAAGTGGATCTCCCTTTTTAGAAGAAATGAACTAGTAAATAGTCTTAACCTTTGCTTGGTAGCTAAATACAGCAATGTCCTATTTCTAATGTTTGTTTTATCTAAGGGAAAAATGGAGAAGAGTTATTTAGAAAGCCTCATTAGAAGTGATTTATTTACCAGCCCACACGTGTATAAATACCTTACCTGTAAGTCTCAACTCTACAAAGACTATTAGCAAAAAATGTGTGCTAAGATGTAACATAAGTTTAAAAAAGCTGCATTCTTAAGTGCACCATTTACATAAATGGAGTCTTATTTATAAAACAACAAAGTTTAGCTAATGATTCTTGGGCATTTATTTTAGGTAAAACGTCAGGTACATTGTGTCTGAAAAAAAATGCACTCTTCACTAAAGTTTTTCCATTTGGAAAAAAAAAGTTGAAAAATACTCTCATATTTTTGGGAAGTCATTTCAAATACTTTGATGGGATCCTAAAAAAATTAAGTGTTCTACCATCAGTCTTTGATGAATCACATGAAAAGTAGAGACTAAGGTCAAGACTGAAATAAAAGTCACAGCAAACTCTTTAATTAATATTAATTTTTAATATCAACTGTAGCATTGAAAATTTGATAGTTTTGTCTATCCATCGTGGCTATACCCTGGGCAGTTGAAAACCAAGATTAATTAAGGCCTTTCCTTCTCAGTCTTTGTGATAGGTATGTGGATATATGCTGTATAGAGGTATTCTCAATGTACTCTAAATATCTAGTTTTCTTCCACCACTGTAAAGTAGATATAAAAGCAAGGGATCTCGAAAGTTTATGTTTCAGGACTGATCCTTACAGCCTATATCCCTGCTGCTGCTGCTGCTGCTGCTGAACAGAGTTGGTTTTTGTATGATCTACTCATACACAGCTAATTCTTCGAGAATACTCAAATGAGGCTCAGCCTAGTTCAAAGTACTACGGGGACTATAAAGATTTGAAACACACTAATGCTGCTTCACCCTCCACTTAAACAAAGGATGTCAAAGCAGCTAAAAATCTGGCACATAATGAGACATCTCTTCTGCCAAACTGCGAAGCTAGGCATCAGCAGTAGGCCTTTACTAACATCAAGTTCAAACTTCTTTTGTTTTGAACCTATCTATTAGGGTTCATCCAACAGAAGTCAAAGCTGCTGTCTTTCTACACTATATTTACAGTATTTTTATTTTTTTTGTGCAAGTTAAATACCACACTTCCATATTAGAAGGCTGTCTGTAAAATTTTTAAAATTTGGCATTTTACTGTTCAATCGTAATTCAAAAAGAGTATATCTTTTGAAGATGGTCATTTTCTAAAGATTTTAGTTGTCGAACTTAGAATCATTAATATTTCAGGCTGATAAGCTAGAACATGAACAGAATTTGTTATTCTTCTATTTTCTATTTAGTATGTACTTCATATTTATTGTTTTTCTAATTGAATGATGTTAAACTTGGGACTTTGGATGTAACATGCTCTTTCTAAAATTCCTTGCCTGACAACTGAAATATGCTATAAGAGAGGCTGAATTCTGTTCACATGTTTGCGATAGGACTATCTGGATGAGCAAGACAAGTAAGGTCCGATCCTTACTGTATAAAGTATTGTTCATTCAAAACTACTCATAATCAACTGCAGTACATGGCCATTGAAGAAGAGTGAGTGAAAAAGGTGAGGCAGAAATTATACTAAGGACCCAAAAACAAACTCCAGGAGCTGTTTCATTGAAAAACTATTGAATACGTGTCCTGATGAAGACAAAATTTTATTCCAGTAGTACTGGAAGTAGTAGTCCAGTAGTCCAGAGGACCTAAGATTTTGGATTTGCCTAGTCAAGAAAAGTGGAAAGGATAATCACAAGGAGAAGTCATTGGAAAGTTATAAAAAAATAAACAATTAAGCATCATAATTTGAAAAAAATAATTGATAAATTAGAGGGAAGAACAATCAGATAAAAAAGAGAAAGGAGAAGGAATTATTTGAGGAGAGAAATACAATGAATAGGAGAGGCACTGAGGAGAACTGAAAAACCCAGAAGAAAAGCCTTGTCACACAGCAGAAGCTACTACTAAAAAATGAAAAATGCATTATATAGGCAGGAGTAAAACTGCCTATAATAATACGTCGGAATGAGATAAGAGGAAATTAAATATATAGAGCCATAGAAATGATCCACATATGTGAGAAATCTACAGTTGTCAGAAGAACCACTTAGGTCAAAGAGACTGAGAAGAAATAATGAAGTGCAGCCAGAAAAAAGAGGGAGTCAGCCACTAACAGCAAGAAGTGATTTCTACATAATGGCCAGATTGCAGTCTAGGCTGACATTGGGAAAAGGGAGTCCTGAATGACACAAGTCTGGGAAAATTAGACAAGGAGGTTTTTCTTTAAGGAGAAAAGGTAAAAGTCTGCAATATTTCTAAAGAAGTTCCCGCTAATTAACAAATTTGGGAAGATCATAGAAGAAGGAAAAGAGAGAGGATGAGAGAGATATAGGTATGGAAGTAGATATCATCCTGGAGTCATCTGCAGAACTGAGAAAACTGTTAGATGGCAAGGGAGAAATAAACCTTTTCAACCACTCCCAGAAAACACGCTGAGGGAAGATGAGCCAGGCTGGTTAGAGAAGAGGAATATTCATATGGAATTGGAGCAATGGTCACAAGCATACATCAAAATGAAGAAGAGAAAGACATTACACTGACTTTGCAAATGTTGGGCATTCCTACCTTATGAAATTTAGAGCTACCTAGCAGACAAAGATGGTCCTGGGAAGGAGATGAATATCTAACTGTACAGAAAAGGCCACAGAAGCCCTGAGACAGTATTTGGGATGTCACAATAAAATAACACTTTGCTAAGTAACAGTATTTCACAGTTCAAAATTGCGAAGTCCTCATCCTTAACTTAATTTTGGATACTGAGCATGAAAGAGAGTTACAGTTCTGTCAGAGAGCTTTTCTTGGCTTGCGACTCCTGCCCAAGAAAAGCCAAGTGCAAAGCATACACAGCCACAATCCCTTGCAGAAAAGCATTGCCTGGGTACTTTGTGTCTGATTTGGAATGGTAGGCACAAGGCAGCCACCTGAAAGCACGGTTAGAGTTTCTGCAGGGAGCATTGTGTCTTTGGAAGAGGCTCCCAGACACTGGAAGGAAGCACAAGTCACTACACTGAAGAATAAATGGGCAGTCCAAAAAAGGCCTTGGGAAAACTGCCTGCCCAGAGGCTCGGAGAAGCCACATGGAATTTTAGTAGCTGAGCTGATGCCTGTAACTTGTTACTCTGGTCTTAGGTTCCTAAGGCTTATGGAGCCTCATTATTGTCTACTCTCCTGTAAATTCTTGCAGAGAGTATTACCCATGATATATATGAAAAAGTATATCAATAAGTGAAATTTTTTAGTAAAAAAAAATCCAATACATTCATATTACTACTAAAAGTACATGCATGTGGAAATAAAACCATCATGCTGGGACATAAGCTCTTGAAGATTATTAAGACTCTGATATATATATATTTGAAGGCCACAAATGCCAAAGAGGGCTTGGTACTGAAAAATTCATTCTGATTCTACAGGAAAGTCACAAGTCAATAGACAATGACAATATATATAAATGAAAAATAATTCTGATAATGAGCATATGTTTAAATACAATCAGAACTCAGTGACAATGAGTCACTGTCAGTTTACAGTGTACAAGTTGTTGCTTGTCAGTCACAGTAACTTTCCTGAAAGCTTAGATAATGTTTTTGTTAGAATTAAAGCATAAACACAAGTCCTGGCAGAATAATCTTGCACTTTGGTAATGTGGGCATGAGCAGATACAGGAGGCTTTGGAAATATGGAAGTTCTGTTTAAGAATTTTAAAATCATAAACTCAACATGAGAATTTTAATCATACTGTCCTAAAGGCTGTTGTAGCCTTGGTTGGCTTCTCTTCAGAGTTTTCCAAGGAAACAATATGTTGTTAGGTGTAGTTTTGATTTAACCAATATATATTTTAAACTAAATAAATCATTGGACATACTTAGCACCGGGATGTATAAAGATATCTTTTTTTTCTATCATATTGAGAGCAAAATAAACTCTACTAATCCCATACTTCCTTTTTTACCAGCAGTGTAAGACATACTGGAAAATACAGCCATTTTCCAGAATACCAACTGTATACTACAATTTTGTATACATGAAAAAAAAAACCTACTCACAATATCCACCAAATAGATTTTATATTAACGTTGTGAGGATTACATGGTTAGAATAGTGTAAATCTCAGAAATAAATAAATTCAAAACAACTCTTAGAAGATGAACGTTAGTCTTTTGCAGGTAACAAACATGTAAATAATAATCTTTATGGAAACAAATGTAGGGAAATATGTAAATGTTTGTGTAAATATATGTGTACCTGTGCCTTTACAATCACTTATTTGATGAATGAACTCAATCCAGCTGTATCTATTAGTATTTTTCATTATATTTCATTTTAATTCATTTATTCATCGTTTTAACCTTTGTAAGAACATCAGTTATTTAAATGAGTGGAAGGTAAACCACAACAACAAAACTGCAGTGTTTAATGTTGAAGATAACTGACATGCATGAAGTCATTGTATTAAAATATTGTTTTTCCTATTGTTTAGCACAGATGGTGCTGGTAATTAATATTGTGCTATTTTTTCATCAGGGGATTCCCTGATTACAAAATTCACACACTATGTAATAAACTGCTACATTACACCATATGAATAAATGACTTATGATTTATATATTTATTTATGAGAAATCCGCTATCTAAGACACAAATTATATAAAGTTCCAGAACTTATTAAGAGACATTGTTCAAAAAGTCATTTACTTTTTGAAAGTCAGTAACTATTTGATTCTATCTTTTCTAAAGGCCTTATATAAAGGTTCGTTGTCTGAAACAGACCAAGATCCTCATTAGAGAATTGCATACAGGCAATCAGAATATCTGTGAGGCTCTTCTGCGGGAACATTATGAGTGCAGAGTTAGGAATAAATTTCTCTAGCCTTACTATATGAGGGTAAACATTACATCCTCTGTGCACATCAGAAGCCATCTATATTCCTCAGGTTTGTTTAAAAGCCACCATACTTCTACAACACACTTAGTTAAAGTATATCACAGAATCACAGAATGGTTGAGATTGGCAGGGACCTCCAGAGATCATCTAGTCCAACCCCCTGCTCTATCAGGGACACCCAGAGCATGTGGCACAGGGTGGCATCCAGGCAGGTTTTGAAGATCTCTGGAGAAGAAGACTCCACAGCCTCTCTGGGCAGCCTCACAGGAAAGAAGTTCTTCCTCGTATGTAGATGGAACTTCCTGTGTTTCATCTTGTATCCATTTCCCCTTGTCCGACCACATTGGAGAAGAGTGGAGAAGAGTTTGGCCCCGTTCTCCCTACATTCACCCCTTAGGTACTTGTACGTATTGATCTTCTCAGTCTTTTCTTCTCCAGGCTAAACAGGCCCACTCTCTTAGTCTTTCCTCATACTCCAGTCCCTTAACCATCTTTGTGGCCCTACGATGGACCCTCTCTAGAAGCTCAATATCCCTCTTGTACTGGGGAGCCCAGAACTGCACCCAATACTCCAGATGTGGCCTCACCAGAGCTGAGCAGAGGGGCAGGATCCCCTCCCTCAACCTGCTGGCAACGCTTCTCCTCATGCAGCCAGGATCCCATTGGCCTTCTTGGCCACGGGGCACATTGCTGCCTCATGGTTAACCTGTTGTCAACCAGGACTCCCAAATCCCTCTCTGTGGAGCTTCTTTCCAGCAGGTAAACCCCTAATCTGTACTGGTGCCTGGATTTATTCCTCCCCAGGTGCAGGACCCTGCACTTGGCCTTGTTGAACCTCGTGAGGTTCCTCTCTGCCCAACTCTCCAACCTCTCAAGGTCCCTCTGAATGGCCACACAGCCTTCTGGAGTGTTGGCCACTCCATCCAACTTGGTGTGGTCCACAAACTTGCTGAGGGGCTGAGGGTGCACTCTGTGCCCTCATCCAAGTCATTGATGAACAAGTTAAAAAGCACCAGGCCCAGTACTGATCCCTGAGAGACCCCACTGGCCATAGACCTCCAACCGGGCTCGGCCCCATTTATCAACACCTTCTGGACTCTGCCATTCAGCCAATCCCCAATCCACCTCACTGTCCACTCTTCCAGTCCACACTTCCAGAGCTTTCCTATGAGGATGTTATGGGAGAGAGTGTTGAAAGCCTTGCTGAAGTCAAGGAAGTTAAGGTAGAAAACATCCATGGCTCTCCCATCATCCATCCAGCCAGTTACCCCATTGTAAAAGGCTATCAGGTTTGTCACACATGACTTCCCCTTGGTGAATCCATGCTGACTACTCCTGATCACCTTCTTTTCCTTGGCATACCTAGAGATGGTCTCTGGGATGCGCTGCTCCATCACCTTTCCAGAGATGGAGGTGAGGCTGACCGGCCTGTAGCTTCCTGGCTCCTCCCTCTTGCCCTTTTGGAAGGCTGGAGTGACGCTGATTTCTTCCAGTCCTCCAGCACCTCTCCCAACCTCCATGACCTCTTGAAAATGATGGAGAGCGACTGAGCAATGACCCCTGCCAATTCCCTCAGCCCTCCTGGGTGTATCCCATCTGGGCTCATAGATTTATGGACATNTGATAGATTTATGGGCATCCAGTTTGCCTAAATAACCCCTAACCCAATCCTCCTCAACAAGCGGAAAGTCTTCCTCTCTCCCGGTTCTCTCTCTCTTGCCTCTGGACTCTGCAGTTCATGGGGACTAGCCTCAGCAGTAAAGACAGAAGCCAAGAAGGCCTTTAGTAACTCTGCCTTCTCTGCGTCCTCCGTCACCCTCCCCATTCAGCAGCAGACTAACATTTTCCCTAGTCTTCCTCTCGCTGCTGATGTGTTTATGGAAGCCCTTCCTGTTGCCCCCGACATCTCTCGCTAACTCTAATTCCAAACGGTTCTTGGCCTTCCTCATTGCATCCCTGCATTCTCTGACAATGTTCCTATATTCTTCCTACATGTGGCCTGGCCCTTCTTCCACATTATGTACATGTTCTTTTTCTCATTGAGTTTACCCAACAGCTCCTTGCCCATCCACATGGGTCTCCTGCACCCCTTGCTGGACATCTTTCTTGTAGGAACACACCGCTCCTGAGTTTGGATAAAGTGGTGCCTGAATATTAGCCAACTCTCCTGGACCCCCTTTCCTTCTAGGACCCTGGCCCAGGGAAACCCTCCAAGGAGCATCCTGAAGAGGTCAAAATTAGCTCTCTTGAAGTCCAGGTTTCAATCTGACTTCTTGACCCGCTTCCTCCTCGCAGGAGGGTGAATTCCAACATCTCGTGGTCACTGCAGCAAAGGCTGCCCCGCCTCCAACCTTCACATTTCCAACTAGACCACCTGTGTTTGTTAGTATCAGGTCTAGCAGTGCCCCTCTCCTCATTGGCTCATCAGCCACCTGCATCAAGAAGTTATCTGCAATGTTCTGCAGGAACCTCCTGGACTGTCTGCTCTTAGCTGTGTGATTATTCCAGATGATATCAGGGTGGTTGAAGTCTCCTATAAGAACCAGGGCCTGGAACCGTGAGGCTTTTTGCACATGCCTGTAGAAGGCCTCATCCACTTCCTCTCCCTGGTTGGGAGGCCTGTAGTAAAGTCCCATGACAGTTTTGTCCCTGGTAGCCTGCCCTTTAATCCTCACCCACAGGCTCACGATTCGTGCTTTGTCCTCTCCTGTGCTGAGCTCCATACATTCCAATTGCTCTCTCATGTAAAGAGCAACTCCACCACCTTGCCTTCCTGGCCTGTCTTTCCTGAAAGCCTAAAGCCACCCATGGCCACGTTCCAGGATGAGAGCTGTCCCACCATGTCTCAGTAACTGCAATGAGATCATGGCCCTGCAATCGCACACACACCTCCAGTTCTCCTTGTTCTTTCCCCATGTTGCGTGCATTTACGTAAAGGCATTTGAGTTGGGTTTCCAATGTGCCTCTCATTCTAGCTGGGGTAGCTGCAACCTGACCATGTGGGCCTTCAGGAGTTCTCTTATTTTCTCTTTTAGCCTCTTCAGGCTTAGGGCACCTTTCACAGGCTATGGAGTTAGGCTCCTGTGAGTGGGATGACTGGCCATTGCCTACCTTATCACCTGCTTCCCCAATTATACCCTTCCTCCCTCCATATGCTATCAGGATCAGCTTCCAAACCGTATTATTTTAACTATACCTAAAACTACTGCATTTTTGCTTGGTGGTGTACATTTTTAAGTTGTAGAGCATTTTGCACAGTCACAGAGAAGTCCATGGTTAATGCAAGTGATTGCCAAGAAGGTCCATTTCTCTCACAGGAGGGACAGATTTGACAAAACTCTGCAGGATGCTGAGGGTAGTTTGGGTCCAGGCAATTGCTTAAGATGTTTTCCCTTTCCAAACTGCCGAGCACGTATGCAATGCTAGCAAATCATCCTGTGCAGCTTCCAAACCAGCACAGTTCTTCTCTCCACCCTGGCACTGGAAGTTGGGGGTGGTTTAAAATTGCCTTCCAGATTAGAAGAGCACGGAAGATACCAGATGTATGCTTTAGTTAGTTAGCCTGGAAATTACCCGAATGTGGAGATTTACCAACCATAATTGGTATAAAATGAATCCTCACACTATTTCTGTACATATTCCACTCAGTGTCAGGTTTTTGTCCTGTAACCTATGCCTGGCATGCCTTAGGCAGAATGAGGAGGAGTAAAGATGAGCGTTTTCCCACACCTGTCAGGAGATGCCCCAGCCTTTTCGCTTCTCCCAGCAAGGAGAGTAAAAACTTCTCCCAGCAAAGAGTACCTTCAACTCTGTTTTCCTCTGAATGAAGAGAGTTTTGAGACTTTCCTCCTTCTAAGCTTCATCTTGACCTTGGTCTCCTGATGTAACATGAGGCAAGTGAAAACCCTGACTATGTTAGTCTATTTGGGAATGAGAGAAAAAATTCTCCTTTACTGCTACCTAAAAAAGACTTCACTCAGTGCCTGAAATGGGTCAGACACTGCGTTCCACAAAAATTACAGATGGAGGAAAGTTAATCTAGGCATGGCTGGGACTCAAGGCTGTAGCTGACCCCCACTGGGTGTCCTGCTCAGCCAGGTGTTGTCCCAGCACCTTTTCAAATCCTGAAAGACGCAGACTTCTTTTCCCACCAGCCAGGCAAAGTCCCCTTGTTTTAAGGATGAACAAACTGTATTTCATCTTGTTCACATTTAGTTCACGGCTCACATGAGACAAAAATAATCTAGATACTCAACATGACATGTGAGTAAAGCAGAAAACGGAATTAAAATTTCCTTATCAAGGGAAAAAGACATTTTTGTCTTGTGAGTCAGGATGTGCAAGTCCTAAGCAGCAGCACCTACCTTGTACTTGATGCTCCTAGTTACAGAAATCTTATTTCTTACTTAAAACAGTCATTTTTTTTTTCTTAGCAAAAGCCTAATTACATTTACTGAAAAAATAAGTCATTTCCTGTATTCACTGAATTATACAAGTATTGAGTTAAAAATATATTTGAAAAGCATGTGTGATATAGATTCTATCTCCAGTTTTTATTCTCCGGTATTAATATACTTCTTTTTGAAGATATGTGTAGATGGCTATAAAATAGATGAATACCATAATTAATGATCACAGTTAATCACTAATAGTAATGCAATAGATAATTTGGGTGTACATCTGCACCATACCACATGTTGTCACCTTTAAAATATAAATTAATTCAAAAATCAATACCTTTTAGCCATTTTAACTTTTGTAATCACTTTAAACTAAATTGAAGAGTACTTGGGTATTATTTACATTTTGATCAAGCATTTTACATTTTTTTTCAAGATTTCTATATTGATATGCATCACAGTAACAAGGATGACAAAATAATATAATTGTAATTAGTAAGTAAACACATATTAACTTTAGAAATATGAAATTATTTTCCTCTTTAATGAATGTATCTTTCGTATGTTATGGTTTACAATCTATAAATTTATTGTGATAGCACTGCGTTCCAAGAATCTCTGGGGTTTTTTTTCCATGCAGACTGCATATACATTTGTGTGGGTTCTTTAAAGTTCCCTGACTTGTTAAGCTATTACGGTGTGAATTTGAGCATTAGAATGCAGACAGTGTTTCTACATCATAAACTTTTGGGGAGAAAAGCAGTATTTCAAAACAGACTAATACTGATACAGTGTATAATATTTATGTTTTGCTGCATGGAAAACAACAAGTTTTAAAAAGAAACGTTTATCATGGAGCAATTAATCCAGCCTGTTAACTTTTTAATGGAAAGATGTTACAAGAACTGTAATAGTAGCTTTGCTTGTAAACTATCTTGCAATTCTCAGTTCTCTATTAAATACTCCTGTAATGTAAAATATTCTACATTTCAGATTTGCAACAGAACAATTTAAGGAAGACCTAATAATTCCTGGAAATAAAGCAATAATAAAGCTCATACAGATCACTGAGACTCTTCTCCTAAAGTGGAAAATAAATTGCTTCGGATTTCAGCTTTCCACGAGTTTTTTCTTTACTGTTTTCTGCATAAAAATATTTAATATAGGAGGTGAATGTATAAATATCCAGCTGTAAGCTAGTATAATAATCTTTCATTCAAAGCCATATTTCCCAAATACAATGATGTTGACTACTTGCATAAAGAATATTAGTTCAAATCATAGAGGATTTTTTTCTTAAATCAAAGTATTTGAATCACATACTATCTAGTACTTAATATATTTGTATACAAAGCACTTTTTATTTTCCAATAATAGTAGAAGAATTTAAAATATGTAAAACAGAAATCTTTTTACTGCAATATTTTTTACTTTATGAGTTTCTGCTTGGACTAGCTGCTTTATTCCTTAGTTGTTTATGTTTTTTTATTTAAATTTGGTTACATGGTCTGTGTGTTGTATGCATGAATAAGAATTAAAGAAGATCCAAGGCATCAGAAAATCAAATCTTCATAAAAGTTGCTCATTATTTTCAAGTCTTGATATAGCCCTTTCTCACACAAAACTCCTAACATAAGTCCCTTTAGTGGCCACAGCTTTAAACAAGTGGGGATTACAGCTCCGCAGCTGTGCCTGCAGACCGTGTGCCTTGAGCCTCTTAGGGGAACTTTGTGTATATAATCATTAACAAATACAACTGAACTGTTGAGTTAAAGAAGTGCATTGTTCTGTGCTTTTGCTTTTCCAAATATTCTGGTACGCATATGCTGAATTTTGGGTGATAACACTATAACCTGTCATTCAGGCCTGTCATATTTTACCCTCTCAGAGCAAAATAGCTTTTCCACTAAAGCCATGCATTTCCTTTTATTTTCTGAGTTACAAGAAAATTCTATCAAATATGTGGTTTGGTTAAACAAATGTACAGTTTTTAACATAGATGGTCTTTATTTGGGAAATAGCTGGTAAATGATACAATTCAAATAAATTAAAAGTTAATATTTTATTTCAGACCAAGTGGAGCTAAGGGCAAAAGACTTTCTGTACTTAAGGGAATAATAATTTTAGCACTATTATTATCCTCGGAATTGCACCATTAAAACTTACTACATTGTGTTTGATTTTTAGGATCAATAAGCAGAGCATAACCTTCATTTATTTCATTAAACAATTAAAATGTGACAGCTGAAAAATATGGCACTTCGATGAAGTAACATTCTAAATCTCTACATGAAACCTCCTTATTAAAGAAACAGCTCAGGAGTTATTGGCCACTTCTGTTCCAAACAAAGTGTTGAGCATAAAACTGCTATAATTCAGGGTGATTTTCTACCTTGCTGTCTACAGATGTCATCTTTATTTTTACTGATAGATTGCAGATTTTAATTATTCTCTTTGAGATATCAAAAAATATACAGGTATACTGTATATCTGAAATATATATATATAAACTTTTTTATATAAAGTATAAATATACTTTGCAATAAAGTAGAAATGTTACATAAATATGTAAACATACAGATTTATAGTATGTTTTAAGTTATATGCTGAACTTTTTACCCAGTGCTTCAATGTTTGATTGTAGCAAGAGCTACGCATGTGGGTCTAGGATAGCATATGGCCCGAGGTCCAGCTGGATGTCTGAGTATGTCATTCCAGACGCAGGTTTGGATTGCTCAGTAATTAGCAACTGACTGTTTAATATTGTTAACTCATTTTTTCTTTGCAATTCATGTCCTGCTTTTCAAAATTCTAAAAGCACAAATTGTGCAAGTGCCAGAAAAAAAATAATAGTAATGAGCTCATTTCCATAGCATTGGACCCATTTTTATGCTGACTGATGATGGTTTCCAAAATGGAGTTTTACTGGCAAACAGGGTCTTGCTAGCATTGTCCTTCCAAATGCCTGGAGGAAATAATCCCAGGTTTCAAATGGAAAAATAAAAAATATGTTCAGTTCTGAGTAGGTTTTAGCTTTACTTTTGTTTTGAGCTGCAATGGCTCATAGGAAATGTAGCTTTGGAAAAATTGGATTTTTCTTTGTTAACAGTTTGAAGTCATTTTGTTCCTGCTCATTAGATGCCACAGATTCAGACAGTTGGGCTCTCTTGCTCTCTCTCACTGAGGCAAAGAGACTTACTGTGATTTATCAAATTTTGGCAACTCCGCAGCTTCGCCTTTTCTCTTCCCAGGCTACAATCTGCCTCTGAACAAATCTGCAGTGGAAAGTTTTTCCTCTAGTGATTGTGCTTTATTATAGAGGAATATCTGTAAACAAGCAACAGCAAAGGAGTACAGATGTAACATCGACAGGGAAATAGCCTACAGCTGGTTCTTGGGTTTTACCTGAGGACGAATAGCAATTATTTAATGAAGGACCATCTTCTTTTCCCATAGACTGGAAATCCTTCTCCCTTGTTTCTGGATTTGCCATTTTTGTGCCTGCATCCATTCACTCTTAGTTTGGAACAGATGCCCTCCTTTTATTTGCCAAAGGCAATCTTCCATCTTCAAATCCTATCTTGAAGTACTGTTCTGGAAAGCCCATCTGAATGCAGCAGGATGTCTGCCCTGCTTCATTTAGATATCATTGCCAGGGAATACTACAAAGAGTTCTTTCTGTCTCTGGTTTCTCCACTCCTGTGTCTGAGTTAAACAGTCCCAGGGCAGGAGAGGATGGGTGAACCTGATTTGATTTTGCTCAGCTCTCAATAAACAATAAGGTATCCAGGTGAGTATATGAAGTGCACAACGACATTCCTGACTCCAGGAAACATTTTTTCTTCTCTGGCATAAATATTAGCCAAAGGTTGAGTGTATTTATGGACTTTCCATGCAAAGCCCTATGTGGCTATATTATACTGCAAAAAGTTATTTTTTCGTGTGTAATATTTTTCGGCATGCAGATTTTCTTTTAACACAATGGTAGAAATTCTTGTATTGTGCCTCATGGTAGTTTCCACTCCTGTAAACTCTGACTTGTATATTTTTCTAATATAGCCCATAACTTTTTAGTTCTGTGCCAGGACTGTGCAAAAAATGGGCTGTACGTTGCAAGTCAACTCAACAATTTCCTATTCTTTTCTTTTTCTTTAAGAGAGGTTCTGGAATTCACTGGAAGTAGTCCATCATTTTGTTTTTATACAACTAAGGAGTTGAATATTATATGTGCTTTTGTCCTCTCTAAAAATTCAGAGAGGAAAAAGTATGGGAGAAAGTTTCTTGGGTCTATCACTGTGAATTTCATCGATGCCTTGTTGACCATATTGCAGTATCTGAATATCTCAGATATTCCACACATTTATATTCCCCCAGGCACTAAACAGTTATCTTAGACGGAAGAGTTATCAATGTGCGATAACATCTGGCAAGTTATTTCTTCACTAATGCTGATATGAGTTCATCCTGAAAGTTAGAGATGAAAGGTACATTTTTGTATAGGATATAAAGTGAAAATGCAAATCTATCGATGTTAAAATGAAATGTGACATATATCCAGCTGGATTTCTTATTCCTCTTTGCTCTCCTCATGGCTGCCTAGGAAGCCCATACTGCCACATATCCATAGGACAAGATTACATGTGCAGTGTAGTCTGACTATTACCTCTAAGGCCAAAGATCATTTGAGGACACCCAGCAAGGCTCCTTTCCAAAGACAGTCTCCCATTACATTTACCTATTTGTTTTTATGGGAGGGTAGTAGTTTGCTTAGTTGTGTGGACTCAGTTAAGGTTTTATGTTATTCCTTACTTTCCTGTGTTTTCCTTTCCATAAAATTCGTTAAATTGCTGTTAAAATCTAACAAAACCCTTGGCAAACTCTCTCAACTGAACCTAAGCAAGGATGTGCATGGGCTGCTATAGTCTGATACTTATCTTTTTGCTTGTCTACTGCATTTTGTTTGCTTGCTTTCTAACGGTCTTTCATGGGATGGATATTGCAATTGGTTTCTCTAGGCTTCTTACTAATTAAAACACTCAACACCAGTAACTTCACCCCTCTCTTGTAGCATAACGAAGAACGGGTAGGCACAAAGAGTCTAAGTACTGGACAGATGGATGGACAATAAAACTCTTGTATTTAGAATGCAGGCTGAAAAATTCCTGTATATTCTATGGCATTGAGTAGAATCCTGGCCCACCAGTTGAACAGATCTGATATTTCCTCAAATCCATGCTTATTTCATGTGTTCCATTATGGAAAGGACACACAGCCTGGAAATGGACACACTGTGCAGACATGGAAGCATTGCCATCTTCCTTGGTATAGAATTGCTAGGCTAACTGCTTAGATGTTTCCCAAATTCATTAAAAGGAGTTTATATACTGCACAAAGATAGAATCCCTAATTAAAGAGTGTGCATTTTTTGGAAGGAGCAATTTGCAATCAATTGCAATTCATTTAAACTTATTTTCAGTTTATAAAATTGAGATGAACTGAGCTTAACATCACAAACATTTAGTCTTTACTGAAACTAGGATAACATATGTGGTTACCAGTGATCTCAGTTTCTTGGCTACATCTTGGTCTTCTATAAGCCAAGTCAAAGAGAGAGTGATGAGAAGGAGCCTGAGAAATCTTCCTTTTATCGTTTGAAAAAAAAAAGGCAGTATATAATTATATACTGAGAGATCACTGTGTGCTGCCACCACCCTTTTTTGCTCTCTATGTTGTATTTAAAGCAGTAGTAACTCACACTCTTTTCATGTGCAAGAAACATTCAGCTTACACAACCATCCCAAAAACTCTAGTAGTGGAGGAATCAGCATAGCTAAATCAATAAGAATTTTTTTTCTGTGTTAAAAATCACAGTGTGCTTAGTATATAATGCAACCTTCAATACAATATGCCTACACATAAAAAATAACATTGTAAAAGAATAATTTATAGTTACTTGCAAAGTAATATTTTGTATTCATAACTATGATTTATTTACAATTTAAATAAGTTTAGGATGCTTAAGATATCTTATGCGTGCATAACATGATAGAAACATTTAAAGTTTGTGGTACGCATGTTTATGAGAAAAAACTGTTCATTGTAAAAGATCCACACTGACTTTAGTGCAAGTGTAATTACAGCTTATTTTACTAATAAAATTATAGTGAAATGCAGGTGCTACTGAAGGCAATAAAGGTTTTGTGATTCTCTTCAAAAGAGTCAGGATTTTACTGTAACAAATGAGGAAATTCTGTGGTTACATGCTATTGATGTAATCTGCATACTCTTGTTTTCTTCCAAATCATATAGAAAATAGTTATTTTCACTAAAAAATATTTCATGATTAGAAATTCATATTTCAATCACTTTAAAAATCTGACTATTAACTTACTCTTTTAGTCCAAAGACATATGCAGAAAGGGCATAGAGAATCCTTTTTATTTTTAGAAAATATGTTTATTTGCTAAATATAAAATTCCAGAGCTGGTTTTAAAATTTGGTTCATTTAAATGTGGTTTTAAATATTTGTCCAATTACCTAATAGAGTCAAATGTAAGCATTAAGAGTTTCTCTTAATAAGCATCTTTAAACATTTTGATTTTGCAAAATTGGCACTATTAAAATTGTGGCATGCCACAAATATCCTCAAATTCAGTAGAGCCTTAGAAGCGTCAATCATTCTGAAGCAACTGGAAAACCTTCTTTGTTCTCTTTCTGCTCTATAGAAACATATCCTAGCAGGATCACCAGACATTCTTATATGGTGCAGTTCACTGCCTGCAAATCCAAACTGGAATACGGACATTGTATTTCCGAACTGGTAACATGCATTTCTTAACAAGTGCTAATAATATATGGTAAGATGGCCCACCACATATTAAGATCACTGTTTTGTAACTGAAGTAAATGTTGCCACAAACATCACTGTTTTGCTGTACATCCTTTTACAGCTCCGATGTGTGCCTGCCAGTTACTCCTTTTTTTTTTTTTTTCATTTCTTTCCTATGTATGGTTAAAATGAGTGAGATCTGCTTAATAACAACAAAGATTTCCTAACAGCTAAATCTCCATTTGCAGTCAGCGTAGCAACTTTTCCCCCTCTGTTAACTGTGAGTGTCAACATTACCTTGTACAACAGCATAAATTGCTGATTTCGAGCATATGGACATGGAATGCCAGATACTGTGTGGCTTAGCTCAGGCATTAAAGAAATCTCTCAGTGTTGCTGAATGCTGCTGCTTTCTAGGGTCAAGCAAATGAAGGATGCGGATTTCGTGGTAGAGAAACAAAAGGAGAAGAATATTGGGATTTTGGTAATAGCTTAGAAAAGAAGAAGAAGAAGAAGAAGAAGAGGCAAAGTCCTAGCTTTCCACTAGCTCTCATTATTCCAAGTGCAGTAGCAGCCTCCTATGGAAAGCAGCCGAGTCCTTTCGAAATGTAAGTACAATCCACAAGAGCTGCAGCAAAATAAGAAAACGATGCTGGGTGAACCCAGCATCTCTAAATGTAATAAGGCTGTAATAAGGAAATTTAAGTTAACTTTGTGAAAGACAAAAAAAAAGATAAACTCTTTTT
The DNA here is from genome assembly GCA_013389825.1 of Crypturellus undulatus. Classification (NCBI taxonomy): domain Eukaryota; kingdom Metazoa; phylum Chordata; class Aves; order Tinamiformes; family Tinamidae; genus Crypturellus; species Crypturellus undulatus. Next base: position 1,829,455 of record VWPW01022716.1, read on the forward strand.
CTTTTTTCTATCCTTTTTTTTTTTTTTTTGAATGTGTGCTGGCACTTAAAAAAATAAAAAAACCTTTCCGGAAAAAGTCTAAATATACCGTCCTAAGTTTGGCTTCTGTAAGTATCCTAAATAGGAGTCTGTGACACTGAGTACATTGTTTAAAGACTACTTCAGGATGGTTAAGAAGAGGATGATATAATCTAAATATGTGATAAAAAGAGATTACTGGTACATATAATATTCCTCACTGGCAGGCATTCCTATCATGTCATATCAAAGTCTAGCAAAATGTTGAAAGTTAGAAATGTTATCTAGCATTAGCAGGCATTTAAGGAACGTCTCTTGAATATTTCTAGCATAAAAAAGTATTTCATGTGATGTAAATGAATGGTAATTTTCTGACTTTAAAAGAGAACTGTGCCAGTACATTTCAGCATTCTGGACCCAATTCTGCAAACATGGAGATGCTTTCAATTTGCTCTGCCTGCCTTCCCGCCTTAGATGGCTGCGATTGCAGCGAAATTAATCCATTTAAAAATCTGCGGCTTAAACTTAAGGATTTTCAGTTTTTTTCCCTCTCTCTTTTTTTTCTTAGAATATCAATAAGTTCCAATTGAAGAGCGGATTCTTTTGCAATTCAGGCATGTGCCGGCGATAACGGGCGAGTTGGCATGAAGAGAGGCAGAGATGGATTAATTATGCAGAGAACATGGAAATTCTGCTTATCATCGGCTAGCAAAGGAGCCCAGCTCACATAATCAGCAAACGAAGGGAGAGAAAAAAATAACAATGCAATGGCACCTTCCAGCCCATCATCAGGATTTTTTCTACCCCCTTGTAATTAAAAAATAACATACACTTATAGCCCTATCTCCTGTGCAGGCAAGGAGTGGATGTCCACAAAATAATTGCACTGGGATATTAGAGCTGGGAACAAGGGCTGTCCATTCCTGCTATCCCTTCCTTTCTCCCTCCCTCTCCCTCTCATTTCTGGCCTCTACGAAGCACTTTCCTTCCGTCTGCATTCAGAATCAGATGAATGTCTCAGGTGACATCCTATCTCAGTGTCCATAAGTCCCAAAACTCACCCTTATCATGATTCAAGCAAACATGTATATGATAAATATTTGAAGTGCTGAAGCAGTGGGGTTTTATCCCAATCACCTGTGAGCTATCTGTAGAAAATCACGTTGATGAAAACCTTTCCAAATATTCTTTTTGAGTTACAAAATAGACTGATTAGAAGGGGTTTTGTTGCTGTTATTTCACTTTTGCACAAATAAGATCATGTTACCTGTAAAGTTCTTTTCTTTTTCATCTTACGTTCTTTTAAGAACAAGTCTTAAAAAATATAGAAAGTAACAGTTCTGTTGTTCAGCTGAAATTATGGTCATTTAATAAGGTTCAGGAGCAATATACTTGAGGTAAAGTGTGAAATAAAAAGATGAAATCTTTTTTTTTAAATTGATTCTAAATTTTTTATTGTTCACCTTACTAATGACATATCTTGTGACTGCAAATTGAGATGCAAACACTATTCCTTACAATTCCACTCCCCAGGCTGAGTGTTTTATGAATGCATTTTGCTTCTTTTCCATCCATCTATTTTGTTGCACACTGCTTGCTATAAGTCACGTTCCTGGACTTCCCGAGCCCCCGTGTCCCTCCCCGTGGACTCATTGGTCAGCAAGGGAAGCAGAACAGAGAGAATGAAGCCCGGAATGGCAAAACATTATGCGAGGAGGGCGGGAGAGCAGTAGGCCAGGATTATAAAGCTGGCTGTCTCTGGAAATTTAATTTATTCATAGAGTCCCTCCAAAGCAGGGAACCAGTGTGGGGCGCAGTTTGCACACCAGAAAACGAGCTCCTGGGGACATGGATGCTAACTGATTCTTTATCAAGTTTTTTTTTCGGAGTCTTTAATCTCCATTTGGAGACAGTGTTGAAACTGGAAGGAGATATCTGATTCCATTGCAGAGCTATACCTGATAAATCAGTAATAAATTTTCATCAATATCCTAAAGAAAAGAAAAGCCTTTACAAAAGTGGCATGTTAAAGACAAGATTCTGTTGCAAACTCTGCTTGGAAACTCCATGGTATAAATTCAGAATAATTTCACCAAGCTCGTTATGTTATATAATCAAAGCGGTGTAATGTATACACACACAAACACCCACACAGGCTTTCAGGAAAAGGTTCAACGTGGTGAAGTTTATGCTGTTTGCTTTTTCAGAGCAGGACTCTCTGCCTGATTTCCTTTATTAAAATTACCATGATGAGGTATTTGTTTTAAAAGATTTTGGCATAGACCGGCTCTTACTCACTGAGGTCCTTCCTGCACCAGGGGCTCTTTGAGAAGGATCTCTGCGAGCGTGAGAAATTCCTCTCCCCGGGGCTTGCACTTCCACCACTTCTCCCAGCAAAGATCCCAGCACGGGGCATTTCATATTCCCATATGGGCATTTTCTGAAGAGGAAGTGGCTTGAGACCTTCAGTTGTGATTATAGTCACAACCACAGTCACAACGGTGGTAGCTTGAGAGCAGGTTGACTCTGTGATTCAGTTCTGTATCCTGGTAGTGGTCGCACTATAGTCATATAGAGGACACAGCTAAATCCAACCTGATGGCAAGCATGTGGCAACAAGAGCCATTAATAAACCTCATTGGCAAAGAATGCAGATAGAAAAAAAAAAGGATGATAGGTCCATAGACTCAAGAAAAAACATCAGAGGTACAGTCATCCTAAGAGCTAAGTACACTCTAAATTATAATATATGTTCCATACATTATGTCCATGCTAGTTATCAATAATGCCTTTACTGCAGAGACCACACTTAGGCATCTTGCTAAGTACTGTTTGTGAATAAAAGAGATCGTGGTTAGAATCTAAAACAGCTTCCAATATAGTCCTCAGTCCTATAAATAGATCTGCATAGCCAGACATATATTCACACAGAGGCTCAGTTATGAGTTAACTTTGTGAGTTCCTGGCATTAAGCAGGTTTTTGTTGCTCTTCTGCGATAGAAACTTTGCATAGAGAGCACACTTCTATAATCTTTTACATTTCCTGAAAACAAGTTTCAACATCTTTCACAATAGGAGGTAGATAATAGAATTCTCAGTAACCGTAACAGTAAATGGATTTGTAATCTACCCATGATTAAAATTATTTTCATCATGAAGCAGAATTCTCATTATTGTTGCCATTTTAATATTATCAACTATAAAGTGTCTTAGTGATTGATATTATAGACAGCAAAACCCTATATTATGGTAATTAAATCTAAAATGAATCAGCCATCCTTATACATCTTAGTATAGTACCTGATTATTTAAAAACAATTATATTCTGGTGTCACATAATGGCACACACTACTTTAAGGGGCGCATGAGTGTAGGAACCATTCGGGGTCAACAAGTTGAGCTATAAGCAAAACAAAGCAAAAAAAGAAAAAAGAAAAAGAAATCAGCATCATGTAAGTGCTACTACAAGAAAAAAATATTCTCTATTTAAAACAAAGGAAAATTGAAATTTTAGAAGTCTTTTTTAATAAGTTCTAAAATCTGTACAGAAACCTTACAGGAGAGAAGTAAACAGTTATCAAAATGTAGTCATTTCCTTGTTCAGAGGACTTGCATGCATGTGTGTGTGTGCGTGTGTGTGCAGGGAGGAAAGGGGCTGTGTGCACATAAGAAAGAAAAAAGTATTTCCCTTTTACTTTGTTTGCTCTTTCTTTGGAAAACACCGAATAATTGAGAATAACACTAACCTGTTCCTTTTTTAAAAGGTAGACCCCCCCTGCCACTCCAAACTTTAGAAATGGGGTTAAGTTAGAGCTGGCTTGGGGATTAATAGCTCTTCAAAGCAAATGTCTATAGCTGGAAATGTTAAACTGGAGAAGAATATTTTACAAAACATTTGTTCACAGTTTTCATGTGAAAAGATTTTAGAGACAGGCGCTTCTAAACCAGAAGGATGTTTATACCTTTTATCCCCTTAGTCTTCTGCTTTTTTTTTTTTTTTGCAATGCCTTTTACCACTGCCTGCTGCTACAAGATCCTTTTTTCATTTTGGCGAAATTTTTGCACAAAAAAAATTCCACCGTGCCTCCGTTCACTTGCAGATTTCACCAGGCTTGCAGAAGCACACCTGTTGTGCTGTCTGGATTTCCTTTTCTGATCATAGGCTCCTGACAAAGAGGGGGGAAAAGAAAGATTTTTATCAAGCACTCTTCACTGGACAATGAATTTTCTTCACCATTTGAATGTATCTGTGGAATGCCTGAGTGATTCATTACAGCAGATTCTGAAGTATGACAATGGGCCGCAGAAATGACTGATGGTATCTTTTTCCTGATTTCATTTCCCTGATCCTCTTCATCCCTTGGCCTGTGTACCTCGATTAATTAGAAACCAGGGATTTTCACTCATCAGCTGATGGGTTTCATGCTCCACTCTGTCACAAATCTGCTGCTTGCACTATCTCTCTTACAGCTGGTGGCTGCTTTAAAAACTTTCTTTTTTCTTTTTTCTTTTTTTCCCCTTTTTTGAAGCAGTGCTTTGTGACTACAGGTTTAGGCCTTTTTAAGATTCAGACATATTTTTAAAAAGAGATTAAAAATTAAAGTAAAGAAGATTCAAAATCTCTGATTAAGTTAATCCCTATCCAAATGATACTTGTCCAAAAATGAACTTTTTGAAGAGATAATAATGTAAATGTTTCATAGCTCTCAGCTTTCCAAGTTCTTTTTTCAAGATATAATAATTGAAGTATTATGCAAAGGATGAAAGTATATAAATATGATTTTTGTGAAAAAGGCCCATATGCTCAGTTCACATGCATTTTAGTCCTGCCTATACTATATTGTTAAGCCAATTGCATTTCAGATTTCACTTGTATGAGGCACCTTATAATAGGATCCTGCAATAAATCATTGAACCATTATTGTTTCTGGAGGAAATATTTCATAATTGAAAATATGCTGCCCCTTAGGGTATATACCAAATTAAAATCACATGGTGATATAATCCCTAAGGAAACAAACCATAATTAAATAGTATTTAAAATGCAGAATATTTTGCAATAAAAATCCCCCTCAGAAACTTAAAATAATGTGTGAATCACAGACAACAAACATATCAATTATGTCTACCGTAAAAAATGTAACCACTGCTAGTTTACTTTCTTATCATTATATATACCCTCCCAGAATTGTTCCCTGTAATTTCTTCATTTAAGGTATTGTCAGTATTAAAACAGGAATCCTCCTTTTTTTTTTTTCTTTTCCCTTTTTCTTTTCTCAGTGTGAGCAAGGATCAGAAGTGACACCGGCATTCTGGAGCGCCAGACTTCGTGGAGATCATGTGTAACTGAGAGAAAAGTAATGCAGCACTGTAGTCGCTCGGGTCTTTTGTTTCTACCAAATAAAGTACAGCAGTTCTACAAGGCGGCTAAATTTAATTATCCTTTGAGCTTCTGTATTATTGATTGATAGCCTAGGTAGCTAAGCAGACACAAAATATCCCATGACGTGGTCCTCTGCCAGGCAGGAATTTGCTCAGATGAAAATATTTTCTGTTTATTCCTTTCCTTTGTTTTCATTTTCTGTCAAAATAAAAGGTGTGGCTGGTGGGGAAGCATGGAAGGACAAACAGAAAATCCACATTTCTGTGCAATTAAAAATTAAGTTGAAAATGTTAAATGAATTATTTTAATCCACTGATATATATGGTTGCTTTGTGCACTTACTAACTAATATCTTGCTCATTGGAAAAAGTGAGACTTTCCAAAGAAGGCTACATGAGCTGGCCTGAGATACAGAGCATCCTCGGCACCCTGCAGCAATCTAAGCCTGGACAACGTGCAGCTGAAGGTTGGCACAGAGCCTCCAGGTGCCCTCACGTGTCTCACACACACACTTCCAAGAGACCCTTGATGGGACCTGCTCACCTATTATGCAGTGAGATTTGGCTTCTTACTTTAATGATGTATTTACACTTAACAAGAGAAGAACAAAAAGAAAAAAAAAGAAAAAAAAACTCCAAATTTTAAGGCAGACAGAAAACTTATGTTGTCTATCATTATTTTTGTTTTTGGCTGCCATTTGGCATCATTTAAGGAAGAGAATTCAAAGTTTTGCCATTTTATGGAACAGATTCTGCAGCCAGACCTTTTTATAATCCTATGGCAACTGACAGATTGAGTAAACACCTCAGAATTTGCAAATTTTTTTACATAAGAATTTGACCATACACACCTACCACATTTTCTTTATGAAAAAGTAAGATTAATTTTGTTAGTCTTCTGTGATTTCAAAACCTCTGTTATCCATGTGAATTTGCTCTCAGTTCTGCATTCTCCACCTTTAACCATTTGCCTGGTCCGTTATTCTGAAATCCTCTAGTGGATCTCTTTGCTTGAGCAGGTCAAGATCAAGCTCAAAGTTTTTGCCTTGGAGATTAACCTCATCTTCCAGAGTTCTGTTGCACACAATAAACACTAGTTTATTTTACAGACTACTCTGTTGCTGATGTTACTTGGAAGCTGGAGGATCCTTACCAATATTGGGGAGGATCCAGCCCTTGCCATGCAATCACAAATACCATCCTGCTTTACCCCTCTGACCATTTCTCAGAAAAAATTCCATGTCTAATAATTCTCCCGATTCATGCATAGGACACTTCAAACATCACAGAATCACACAGAATCATAGAATGGTTGAGGTTGGAAGGGACCTCCAGAGATCATCTAGTCCAACCCCCTGCTCCAGCAGGGACACGTAGAGCACGTGGCACAGGGTGACATCCAGGCAGGGTTTGAAAATCTCCAGAGAAGGAGACTCCACAGCCTCTCCAGGCAGCCTGTTCCAGGGCTCTGTCACCCTCACAGGAAAGAAGTTCTTCCTCACAGGGAGATGGAACTGCCTGTGTTTCAGCTTGTACCCATCACCCCTTGTCCTGTCACTGGCCACCACGGAGAAGAGTTTGGCCCCATCCTCCCTACATTCACCCCTCAGGTTTTTAACTTCATCTTTTTTCAAAGCCTGTCTTCAGTTTCAACACAGTTAGGACACCAATAAAATAGCAGCAGCTTAATGAAAGATGGAAATGGAGAAGGTGAGAGAAGGATATGGATTCTCCTTTTCTATTTTTAAAGTGTTAAAAATGTGATACATAGTAACCTTGTGGGTTTTTCAGGGCACCGTGTCCCCCAGTCTAAGGAAAGCAGGCACTGACCGCTGATGACTTTGTGGGTCTTAAGAACGTCTCTCCTCTGTATTGAGTAATGCATTCACGATAGCTTTCTTTTTTCAGCTTTTATGGTCCTTCTTCCAGGAACAGATCTTTGCACATGTTTGCCTTTGGAAAGAGGGGTTCTGGTATATATAGCTGTCTGTAGCCATTTAACCAAAGTTACAGGCATCAGGACACCAGTTTTCCTATACAGTCAATGGAAAAAGGTAGGAGCTTTCGGAAGGTGATTTAGAGATCCAAAGGGTGAATATTCCTCCCCCTCACTCCTGGCAAGGAGCACAATGAGGCTGTGATGCTGATGGGCCCTTTCTGAGCATGAGACAATGATAATATGAAAACGATAATGATTTTAACTGTCATTTGAGTCTTGAATAATTCTGTATATTACAGAAGAAGACCTTTAAGAAACAATCTGTGAAACTGAACATTTATTTTGTGGAATTGAACCCTGATGAACTGAAATCCCATTATTATTTCATTTGTTCCCTGAGATTCATTTCTCTGCAGATTTCCAAAGAACAGCATTAGATCAGTACATCTCTCAGCCCAAGCTTACCAGTCATCATCAACACTATCTTTGTGTTTGAAAATTAAAAAGTTAATTAAAAAAGCAGGGATGGAAAAGAATTTGCATTTCTGATCAACAAAATTTTTAAAGTTTCACTTACTATCAGACTTAGTGACAGAAAGGTGTTTTGCCCTTCAGTTTTACCTATTTGTTTAGAAGCAGAATGACTTCCTTGAAGCAGAAAACACTCATCTCCTTCTATATGGAGACATTATTATTTGCAATTTTTCCCCCTAAATTTAGAAAGGCATTAACAACAAGGCTTTTTCTTCAGGTTAAGTAATTCTGGAAATTATAAATTAATAAAAATATTAACAAACAAGCTTTTTGCTCTGACGTAGCTAGCTCTTTGAAAGGGTCCAAGAAACAGGGAGATTCTCTGCTGAAGAGTGCAGTGAAAGCACAAGGAAGTGAAGTGAATGGCTCAGGGTAATGGAGTAGCCTGGGGCGGTGTGGGAGAAAGCCAGCTTCCTGACCTTCTAACTTAGTCCTTGATAAAGACACATATCCTAGAAACAGATACTATCATAGACAGCTTCATGCTATCAGTTTGAAAATATCCTTGAAAATGATATCCTTCAGAGCAGCGCCAAGAAATAAGCACGCTCCAAAAAGCCAGCATGTTTGCGTAAGCTTCTGTTTTGCTCATCTATTGTGAGGAGACTGGATTCAGACTGATTTCCTCTCAGCAGGGCCTGATGCTGTTGAATAGAAGTATTGCATATTTGGCACTGGGTCATAGAATCATTATGGTTGGAAAAGACCTTTCAGATCAACAAGTCCAACTGTATGGCCCATTGCAAAGAGAAAAGACCCAATCGCTCTTTAGACACTCACTTTATTTAGATCCTTGGAGAAAAGGGAAACTATTGCTAAATTACTTCTTCCATTGACATTTCTGCTCAGCAGGCAAACTGGTCTGTGTCACCCTAATTTTAAGCAGGACCATGGAAAGAAACTGTTCTATTTGCCCCTGTGTAAAAGGGACATTGCTCAGAATTGGAGAGAATTTCATGCACATGATTTTTAGACAAGTTCATATTTGTAAGTTATGACATTAAAAAAAAAAAAAAGATGAATCAGTCATATTCAAACAGAACAACGAAATCACAGAGATCTAAAGGAAAAGTAATATGTGTTCCAGAGGCAAATACACCTAGCACAACACTTTTTCTTGTCACAACTGCTAGCAGATGCTTTCCAAGCAGTGTGAAAACAAGCACGCTCCAAACCTTCTCTTGCAGAGAAGCTGGTAGATAGCAGCTGAAGCTGTAAGGACTTCCTAAGATGAGATATGAATCTGCTTCCTTGTGCTTAACAATTCTAGACCTTCCCCAGATGTCTATTTTTTTTAATGCTCTTTGGTGCTCTACAACATCTAGAGATCACCTAGGTTCCACAGCTGAATATGAACCATGTGAAAAGGAGTCTTCTGCTGATTTAAAAATTTACCTGAATTTAAGGGTTTCTGTACAGTGAATAAGCATTCCATATTTGCTTTCTTCTGGCCTTTATGATTTTATGAACATTAATTTATGTTTCTCCATCCATACTCATTACTTTTCTAAGCTGTAAAGTCATTTTCCACTTTTTTTCTCATAAAAAAGTGTTGCACACTTTTGTCCCTATTTCTACTTTTTCTAGGCCTACTACAACACATTTCAAATTGGAACACACACTATTTAATGTATAAGAGTGCCTCGTGTTTACGTAGTGGCATTCCACTTTGTGTTTTGCTCTTTATTCCTTCCCTAATATTCTTTAATGTTTATTTCTCTTTTTGATTGTTGCCAAGCATAGAGCTGAGGTTTTCATATAATTGTTATAACTTTCCCAAATGGTAATAGCTAGTTTATGGCCTATTATTTCCTAGATATAGCCAGAGATTTTTTTTTCTCATTTGCATTACTTCATGCTCACCAGTACGAATTTCGTCTGTCATTTTATTTCTCAGTCACAATGTTGTGATATCTTCTTCTCAGTTTTAGCTTTTCATAACCTGAATAACAACAATAAGCCAATTAACAACAGTTAATTGTGTTTTCTCACTATTAACCCCTTTCTCTTCTTCATTGTCCACATGTTAAAAACCTCTGCGTAGATCTCTGGATCTCACTCTTCACCTCTCTTCACTGTAAAAAGAAACCATTCATTTTTGCCCATTGTTTCTTACCTTCGATGTCTTATGGTAGCCACAGATTTTTAGATTTTTTTCAATTTTTAAATTTTTAAAAACTTTCATTGAAAGATTTTTTAAAAAAACTATGGAAATCAAGGCTTTCTACATGAATACCATTACACATGGTGATATTGCTCAGTATGGAGTCTGCAGTTTAACAGAACTTCTTCAAAACATTACTTTTTAAATAATACCTAATCTCAATACCTAGGTGTCATACCTCATAATTTTTCTGATATAAGTGATAGGCTCTATCCTATTGTTAATAACTAATAATATGAATATAATAGTAATAATTTTAATATTTGAGTCTCTTCAGAACTATTGGATAATATCTTGCTGCTATTAATTTTATCAATTTGCTCTAACCAACTCCTTTACTGACTTTTTGATTTGGGCTGATTTTTGACTCTTTCTTGGTATGATAATAATTGAGGTTGGGCATTCCAGTATTCAAAGGTTATAAAGAAATTTTAAGATATTAAAATATGAAATCTGTCCATATTTTTTCACAAGTATGCTTATAAAAAGGAGAAAATAAGGAGGGAAGTTTTACAAAATCATGTAAGTATTCATCAAAAGTCAAATTGTCACAATTTTTATGCAAGATAAACTGGCAGTATTTTATAATTTTTTATAGAATAGTTTCCACAGTTTTTTTCTAGTATTCTACTACTAAAATTAAGATGTCATTTTTGCTGCATGGAAAGAGATTTGGGGGAGTAGACCATGCAACATTGAAGCATTTCCTGACCTTTTGTTGAGGTTTTGAATGATTAAACAGACAAGCTAACTGTATGAAGAAGGCATCTTGACTCTACTGAATAAATAAAAACTCCAAGTCATAAATATCATTCTCCCTGACGGAATTAGGATTTATGGTACCACTGGTGATACAACATATACTATTACGTATATGGACTAGGCTGTAGCATTGGTAGTTTAAAGCTCCTAAAGCCAATATGCTCCTAGGTTGCAAATATTTACCAGATAATAAAATGTATACAATGGCATTTACATACATAGTTAAGAAAAGTTGGTACGAAAATGAGTGGAAAATTATTGTGCAAAAACATGACCTCTATTCCTTTATAGTTTCTTCCTGTGTGTAGTGTTAACGGTTAAAGACTGATTTTTCTTCTACTTGTAGAAAGCGCGTAAGATAATATTAGTTCGTCTTTAGATTTCCCTTCTCCACCGCCTAAAACTAGGCTAAATCCCAGACATTAACATGAACACGGTGTTCGACTCTAACTTATTTTAATTTCTTGCTCTTATCCTGTCCTTTATTGCTCTACTCATATACAGCGAATAAAAAAAGTCCATGTACAACTTTAGTAAAAAGTTATTCTAGAATAACTGAAATGAAGGAAGACAATATTCCTAGAAGAACCAAAATTATGGTAATATATCCTTTGAAATAACAAAATAGAATAGATATTTAGCCACACAAGCCAGCATTAGTTTTCTGGTTTCTGTTAGTGTTAGCAAGTCAGTATCTTGGGTAATATCAGGTTTCCCAGCAACTTTGGATTGTTGCAATTTATAATGGTAAGACCTAATAATATCAGGACTTTCCCTGGTATATTCTACTTCAGTAAATATAAAAACCCAACAATATTCGGGGCTTAATTATAGTATACTTACTCTTATTTATGTCAAGCAGTATCCAATTAGTGAGTATCATGCAGAAAGCATTCACAGAATATTTGTATTACCAAGTACCATTACTTCTCTTAATATTACTCCTGCCACTACTTAATGGGAGAAAATGTGGCAGAAATGGCCCCTAATCATTCTAGGGCAGACTGATTAAGCCCTAAGCCTGACTAAGCCCCAGAATTGTTATGAAAGGGGAGAAGGGCTGATCGTAACTTTTCCCTCATTTGCATGGCTCACAAGAGGATGAGGCACAATTTCTTTCCAATTTCCTGGGCATGCTGAATAATTCGAAGGGATGGTAAGAGATGCACTGTGGCATAGGACAGGCCTAGCACAGATGGTAGGAGCTACTTGTACCCTTGTGACAATGTAAATGGGAGCCTTGCAAGGTTATCTGGGGATTTTTTTTTTTGTGGGAACTGTCTTCTTAACCAGGAAAAAAAATGAAATTTTAAAGTATACTATACTAAGTAAGTGAGTTTTTAATACACCAGTTTTATACCAGCACATGAGGCTATTAATGGTAAAAGGTTTACAACTGGTTTAGACTGTTGGAAGAACTTATGAGCAGAATACATCAGAAACACCTACTGTTTCATATTTATCACTGAGCCATTTTTAGTGAAATATAGGGCCTGTGTTCTTGAAAGTAAATATGTCAGTGTCATAACTTGACATCAGATTATTTCTAGTATCGCCACCCCCCTTTTCTCCTTAGTAATTTTTGAATCAGTTTTTAGCATCTGGGCTGTCTTCTATCTGCTTTACCAGTCTAATGGTCTCAGTTTCAAAAGGAAAGAAATTTCACTGAGATTCCTGGGTAGATGACAGATGGATTCCCTTTCGCAGCCCGAGACATGAAATTGCAGGTGACACCTGATATACAATAATAAAAGAGCACCCTGGGAGTAATCGGTCCCTGGCCTTTACTTTGGTGACGTCCCGAGGGTGCAGGTGGCTTCCCTCTAAATCCCTGAGCCTGGGAGTAAAATGATGGGCATTGTTAGGGGCTGGCCCAGAAAACTTTTATCTCCCCATCTCTGTGGTCTCTGTTATGATCATTTTGGCAAGGAGCCACTGTCAGGGACTGCTTAGCTGGAAGTTAACAGCAGTTCTCTGCAGAAACCTCCATCCATCCTGCTCCCTTTTCTTATAGAGACTTGAGGTTGTTAATACTCTAACAGATCCTTGACCACAATTAAATATTTTATTTTCTAAGAATCTGTTAGAGTTATCAGCTGAGCATTTAATGAAAAATCTTGCATTGATGTTGGCAGAAGTATTCTTTCTTTATCTTCAGAGCTAAGAAGATCCTTTGGAAGCAAGAGAGGTTGTCTGTGCCTGGCAGGTATCTTTTCAGACATTCCTGGAAAAGCCTGTAAGAAATCCCAAACCCTTAATCGAAGAGTCTTAGCCTCAAAATATATGGCAACAATTTCAACTGTGTGAGACATCTGACCAAAAATTCAACTATTAATTAAATCATGTGTCACATGACAGTGCAGAGACATCAAATCCACTAGGGACTCTGAATTTCCAAGGGAGAGACCCCAAAATGTCCTCTGGCATCAGAGAGCATTTTATGAAAAAAGCCCAGCTGAAAAAAAAAAGCAACCCCATTGTCATGAACACAGATAAGCTGCTGTGAAGGGATTAGGGGGATTGATTTGATTACTCAGACTGAGGGAAAGGTGGGACCGTGATCAGGATCCCACTGCTAGTCCATCCTCTGCAACGCCTTCAAAGAGACCAGAATAGCAGGTCTCTTTTACTTAATGCAAACTACACAATACAACTGAGATGGGCTAAAAGAGGCTGTGTAAAAATTTTTTGCAGCTAGTAGAGGTAAAGGTTCCTTCTCATAGGATACACGTTCTGCAATGCGAGCTTGCCGGCTGTAACAAAATGGCACATAAAGAGCTCACAAGAGCTGCAGTGAACCTCTGAGGGCTGGGCTGCAATGCTATAGGCATGGCAACCTGCCATGCCAAGTGGCCTGAAGGATGACAGTGGCACGGCTTTGTGGCAGCCCCAGTAAGAATGTGCTGTCCGGCCACGTGGGACTTGCACAGTAGGTCATGGTTTGATTTCTAGCAACACGAAGGCCTGTATTTCGGGAGCTAGGGAGGGGTTACTTTGGAAAACGCACCCAAGGGGATGATTCATCAGCACTGTCATCAGACCAAATAAAAGGAACTAGCAAAGCTCCAGCACTGCATGTGCATGAGCCCAGCCGGCAGACAATGTTTCTCATCCCAAAGCGGACACTGTTCCTTCCAGAGTCCCAGGAGCCCTTTCCTAATAACTTCCTTTCTCCACCTAGTTTCATTATGAAGGATTATCTGTTAGCTCTTCCCTTTAGAACCGATAAATCACACATTTCTCTTAGGTAAGAATATGATTTCTCCTTTGCTCCCTCATCTTCCTCATCACTCTGCATGTAAATCTCATCAAAAGCTATACAGACATACATACACATGGCACACAGACATACATATATAGGTATATAAATTCTATACACAATACACCTTTATGAGTGCATAGCCTCCGCTGTGACTTTCGCTAGGCTCAATTTCAATAAAGTGCTGCAAAAAATCATTTTCTTCTTTTGTCCTAACACCTATCTTGATAATTTTCATCATATCTTTTAATTGCCCTTTTACCTTTATATCTTGTTGAGATGAACCTCCATATTTTCTCTCTCAAAGCACAGTTTTCTGTAACCAGTTTCCTTCTCCCATCCACATTCTGGCAAGAGTTGGTCTAAACAGTTTTTTCACCCACAAAAATCTTAATATTTAGAGATATTTCTCTTTTCTACCCAAGCCCCCTCAAAGAGACTATCCGAAGAGCAATTCATCCATCTCAGAATGGGCAATGGACTGGTAATTCATGAGATTTCCTGACATCTAGGGGACCAGTGTTCAAGTCTGCTTAAATCAGACGTGAACTGTTGATCTTCTGCGGCCAAGGTAGTTGCCTTAGCCACTAGATGCTTCGTTTCTACATGAAAGACCCTCAGCCAGAAACTTCACTGAGATTTTGTCTTCTCCACCACTCTCCAGTAGAGAGCCACTAAACTTATCCTCTGGCACAGCTCACACAGAGCTGGAAGCAACCTGGCTGGGTAGAACTGCCATTGCCCACACCTCGAGAAGCCAAGGTCCTGCTTTGCTGTTTGTGCCTCGGTCAGGTGAGGGGAAAAAGCTGGGGAGCATCTCCGTGTTGACAGCCAGCATGCAGAGAGTGAGCTATCTATCTTGTTATCGTCCTCATTTTGGTGGTCTCCCAAATCTACCTCTGCCTTTATGGCTATAGGAAGCTTTATTTCATATTAAGGATGTATATTTGGAGCAATATTTACGGTATATGTTATTAAGGATCAGTCAAAAATCTCCCTCCAATAGTGACTTGGAAAGCTGTACATTAGAGATGTCAAATAAAAGAATGCCACTGTGTTAGGTGCTGCTTTAAATGTTTGGCCTCCTCCCCTCTAAGTATGTTTTTGGATGGATGATTATGTCATAATTATCATGTTTTGACCAATTCCTATCCTCAAAAGCATTGAAATAGTAATATTTTAGCAAAAAAACCATCTCCAGAGGGGTTTACTTAAGTGTTATTTCTTCAGATCCCTGAAGAGCAAGACAAAATATTGTTCAAGTAAGTTCTAGCCCAATACAGAAAATACCACTTCCATAAATACTTACACAAAATTAAAAAAAAATGATTTGAGGATGTTTTTATAGGTAGGTTTTTCTTTCTGTATACTTTCTTGAAGTGGCTTTTTATAACCATGAACATTTCATAAAGCATATTTTTAGGTTGCATGCTTAACAATTGCAGGTATTTATTTTCCAAGAGCTTTCACAACAGCAGCTCTGTATCTACATTTTCACACATCCAACTAGGGAATAAGTAACAATTATATGAGTCTCCACTGACCTGTCAGAGCTAAACAAAACAGCTGAAATAACAAGTGATGGAGAAACAAAAATTCACAAAAATTTCAGTGAACAATTCTGAACACTAAGAAGTTTAAGGAAAATTAAGCTATTCACAGATATTCAACAAATAGATAAACGGGTGATGTTTTTGCACAGAATTATTCATTATTTAGAAAGAGATTTTTAGCATAATTGGAGGAGCTATACGAGGGATAATTTTCAAGAGGGCATGATTTGAAATGCTTGACCTTGACAATGCTAGACAATTAAATGTGCTGTGTTTCCGTAAGTGCCTTTCTGATTCCTCTTAATACTTCATAAATGTAAATATGTGAGGAAACATCCTGATTTCATGAGTTCGATTGACCTTGATGAGACTACATATTTTGTGATGAGTTATGAATAACTGGACTTGGGCTCAGATCCTGTAAGGTGTTTATACACATAATCGAATAGGATTTCAGCAGAAGTTGGATTCCTCATTATCTTCAGGAATCTTGGTAATTGTGATGCTCATTTTTGCATTTTGTTCCATCTGAAATAATTATCTGAATTTTATATTGTTCACTTAAAGCCTAAGAGTAAACAAGCATATATGAGCACATAAACTCATATAAAAGCATATAAACTAAAGCCTTGAGTAGGCAAATACTGCACAGCTCATGCAAACCGTGTGTCTGAAGCAGTTCTGAGGAACATGTTTTGTGTATTAGCATCTAGTCATATGCTTTTCCAAATTTTCAGCCTTCATCTACAAAGCAGTCCATTTTTGTAAGACAGTAATTGATTTGCTTACATATACCATATATTTGATTCTCCTTGTAATGTGTTTCAAAGCACTCAATGGGCTAAGTCAGAAGCACACTAGGACAGAGACCAAGACAGAGACATAGTGTCCCTAGGAGTAATATCACTAAACTGAATGCTCTTCAGCTTTTAGAGGGCTGTCCGACAGAAGTCTTTCTCCAACCAGTGTGTGTGCTGCCCTGCTCTTGGAGGCAGGACTGGTAGCACTGCTTGTATTTTAAGTTTCCATTTTCCACTGCTGATGCATTTTACAGCCTTCTAACTTTGGTCTTGAAATAGGATTCTTCCTGTTGTGTCTCTCTCTCAGGCTGAATGAGTCAGGGAATTTTCATTCAAAATGGATTCAGCTATCTTCGAGAATGAACAAAGAGAAAAAGCATATAGTTTTTCTCCAGGGGCCCGAAAACCCCATCAAAATGTTCTAGTGAGTTTTTCCTTAAAAGATCTCGTGGCTCCATTCTTTAGCGCAGGTACTTGAAGTGCATCCTCCAGCGATGCTCCTAAGATTTGCCTTCGCTTGGATCGGACACAGCTGTTGTATTTAGAGCTGAAGCCCAGGACTGCAGTTCTCAGGAGTCCCCATGTCTCCTGTGAGCCCAGCAAAAGAGACAGCCTGTGCTTTCCTCATCCTCATTTTCTAGATGCATCAGGCAAAGCACAGAAGCTGCAGATGACTGCGCGTGTGAGTAACGGCAGGACAAGCGGAGATTTGACAAACCCAAGTGTGCTGTGAGGTGAAATATGCTGAAAAAGAGTGCTGGATGGGTACAAGAAAATAACAGACATTGCTGTGTTCAGTTTTTTTGTGCCTCAATTGCCTATCTACAAAATGAGAAGAATAATGCTTCCTCCTCTCAAAAGAGTTTTGTGAAAGCATCACAGTGTTATCATTGGTTACTGCAGCAATAAGCACCAGAGGAAAGCTAATGAAGAACTGTATAATTCTGCCTAAAACACAGGTAGGTCTCCACCAGTGAAAGAACAACAGGCCCACCTGCTCACCAGGTGTGCACCAGGTGAAGCAGAAGACGCTTAATCAAAATGACTGCTCACTAAGGGCCTGAATTGTGGTAAAAGAGATAATGCTAGCACCCCACTGTTTCGTAACTGCTAAGGACCTGAGTCTGTGGCTTGACTAAAGTTTTATTGCTATTTGTGTGTAATTTATGCCTACAGAAAAAATACTGTGTACTGCATATAATTCTCCATTAGATTTGCTTCTCTCTTCACACTGTCTTTAAGTGTAAAACAAATGCCTACTCCTTCCATTATATCACAGCTTTCTTCTTCAGACAGCAATAGAAAACACATTGCTGAGTTCAGTGTTAGTAGATTGTCTTCTTTGTAGGCTATGAGTAATCCTGATTCTGCAGAAAAACTATGAAATAGTCCCCTCTGATGCCACACTCCCATAGTAATCCGCCGAGATTCACTCACTGAGGTACCTGGTCTGTTGAATCAGCCAGCACTTTCTCTCCCCATTTTCAAACTGCAAACCAAAGTCCTTTTTTTCCTAGTAAATTCTTGCCTTTTCAAATTACTGGTTAATACTGTAGTAGCAAAGATAAACTTCATAAAATAGATTAAATACTAAAAATGTAATTATGTTTTAAATTAAATGTAAATGTTTAAAAATATAAAACTTTGTAAATGTGTTTTTGCATTTTGTACTGAATCCTCCCATATGTATGTATAGAGCAATTGACCACACATAAAACCGGCTTGCAAATTTCAAAGTAATAGTTTGTGTAATTATATTGAATCAGAGGGGTCCTGTTACTTTGTTCATAGCTGGGAAAAAAAAGCTTATGTAATATTGAAATGAAATGTTATTACAGTCTCACTTACTCATTCTTGGAATTGGCTTAGTGATTACTTCAACATCGACATCAGTGAAAAACATTTGACATCTGGCCTAGAAAATCAGACAGCAGACCACAGAGACTTTGATTAAAAAACTTCATGTAATTTTCTCCAATCAGTAAACTGGCCTATTCTTTTATTAGAATGAAGGATTCTTTCATCACCTGCAAATTTATAGGAAGACCTCAGACAAGAAGAAAGGAAGAGTTCTCCCACTTTTATATATAAATTTCCATTCCAAGAGGCAGTTGCATTGACTAAAGAGGAGTGTCAGTTCTAAAGACAAATTGTTTTTTTCTCTTTGCAAAGGGTCAAATTTCCCTTTCCACAAGTGTTTTTGCTATTTAACACCTTTATCAAGGAGTATACTATTTTGCTATTTGCTCCTTTATCCTTCCCTGTTTAAGGATTTCGCAAGAGATTTGCAGAAGGTACAAAATTATTTTCTGGAAAAAAACAGCAAAATGTATCAGCTTTTTCAAGCTCGCTCTATGTCACTGGATAATCCAGGCTAGAAATAATATGGTACATTTATGCTTATGTTTTTGTATCCTCCTCTAGAGCATAGTCACTCCATCATGTAAAAGAAAGAAACATTAGCACAGTAGTACAGCAGAGATTCAAAAATGAACTGCACTGCAGTATTGCTGTGAATTAGAGCCTCAGCCTGAGACTCCAGCTCATGACACGAGTGCAAGGCATCAATGAACTCAACGAGAAATATTGTGGTAATGAACCATCACAGTGCCTTTCCTCTTTGAAAGAAAGTAATATGATGAAACTTGGCAATTAACTTATTTTCGACAAACTGATTTCAATGTATCTCTTTACAGCTCAGAGAAAGTTGCTGAAGCCGTTTCAAATACAAGAACCATCTTCCCCCTCTTTGACAAGGACAAAGTCCTTGCTAATATAATGCCACAGTAAATTTGCTTATCTCTTAAGAACAATGAGGTATGTTGTAAAAAATGATAGCGCTATCAAAACATTCATAATCAAAT
The DNA here is from genome assembly GCA_013389825.1 of Crypturellus undulatus. Taxonomy (NCBI): domain Eukaryota; kingdom Metazoa; phylum Chordata; class Aves; order Tinamiformes; family Tinamidae; genus Crypturellus; species Crypturellus undulatus. Next base: position 1,848,730 of record VWPW01022716.1, read on the forward strand.
TCTAGGAAAATTACAACCCTGGAATAAAAAGAAACTACTATATCTCCTTAAATTGCAAATCACAGTGTAACCCTTATAAAAACTCATGCTTAAAAAAATCTTGATAGCAGAAGTATAGCAAAGAGAGAGAATAACCTAGCTTCTTGTCATAGCAAAAGGAAGTTTTCATTCCATTGTAAACTAAGGAGTACATTTAGTAATTTATCTTAAAGATGCTGGTCAGAATTGGTTACATTCTGACCCAAATGTTTCACTGGAGATAAAAGGTTCCCTTGCTCCTGTAGGGTGTTGTCACAGCAGCCATGTTGGTTCTTTCCTTTTTATTTAGCCTATTTGCTATGCAATATATTGATACTTTCAAATATTGTACTTATATTAAAGGAACAAAAACAGTCTTCATGAAGATGTGCCTAAAAATCCAAACACAACAGTTCAAAGCATATAATAACAAAATATCTATTCAGATACAGAGTTTGTATCCCTGTACATGTGAAAAGAACATTCTGCTTATTATCAGAGCATGAATACAGATTACTGAATACTATCTGTGTTCTTTAATTTTTCCTCTAAGTTTGACTGTTAATGCTAAAATATCATGCTTAATTTCCCACTAAAACACTAACAAATAACTGAATTTTGTAGTGTTCCTATAAGAAACCTATTTTTATGATGGGTGTAACTAAATCTTGTTGAGAAAGATATTGAATAGGATCTATTGCCTTGTTATCCAAAGTCTTGCTTCTCTAAATCTTAAATTCTCAATATGTTTTGTATTCATGCTATAATACATTCCAAAACAGACATTTTATTAACAGTTAAAGTACTGAAGTCCTTCTACCAGTGGCTGAATTAGTTATTACTTTTGTAAGCAAGGCAGAACAAAATCTACAGGATGTATCATTCCTCCTGGTCAAGGAATTTAGGGAGTGAAGAGCACCAAATGTAAGTTTTCTGATGTGATAAAGTAAGAAAGTGGGAAACACATAGGGGTAAGACAAGCTCTATGCTGTGTTTGCTTCATTTTGCAGATATGTCTGCATCCCTGCAGTAGACTATTACAGAACTGGACATTAATAACTTTAGTCTCACTAATTGGTTATGGACTTTATAGTACTAATCAATAAACTAATTAAACTGGGCCAGTTGGTCTCCTGAGCCGCCCTTCAGAACAACAGGTAGACGAGACCACAAACCACAGGTCTAGGGCAATGCCCGAAGAAGGTCAGCGATGGGCTGGGCTGGGAGAGTGCAGGGACCACCAGCCCCACAGGGCTGCTCGTGCCCCAAAGGCGCCTCATGCCATACACAGACAGCCAGGGTGGAGGCAAATGTGTACAGAGATAAGGAAGACACCTGAAGTATGACAACAAGGGAAAAGCCCTTTTGAGCAAGGTATTGGCTAGAAAGACCCGAGAACTTCTTGTGTTCAAGGATTTAAATCTGATTTTCCCCAAAATGTATAGGACAACATTAAAAAACAAATCTGTCTTCAGTGCTAACTCTGTTTTCCAATCACAACCAGCTGACTAAGGGCTTGGGTAAAAAGCACAGCAAAATTAGTTTTCCATATAATTATGTATATGTTACATATACATTAACTTTTCTTCATAACAATTTAAAACTCTGAATGCATGGTCATTTACTACTAAAACAGTACAAGTAATACCATTCCTGTGTCTGTGAACACTGAACTTTCTGCTCAGAACTTTATCCAAAGGCTTCCCCTCCATCCTGTAATATATTACGGATCTTTACCTAAAGGTGATTGCCCCTTTAGTGCAAAACAAACATGATGAACATGATTATATATTATCTCTGCTTAATATAATGGCTTAATATAATAATAAAGGCCAAAGTAAAAGAAATTATAATAAGATCAATAGTGATCGGAGCGAATTGGAGTAAGTGACCCCAGATCCTCCTTCCAGGCCTATGCCACTATTATTCTCATTCAAGATACGGGAATACAAGCTAAGTGGTATCAAACATATTTTGTCTTCAAAGTAACATGTGTCTCCTGAGCTCTGCATGGTAACTGCCAAGGATGCAACAATTCTCCATTAAAGTCCAATGAACACACACCACATTTCCTAACTAAGCAAGTGGTAAGTTAACACTAGACTGAGAGAGAACTCTTTCATCCTTCCACACAGCGGTGCATACTGCTGTGGAAAGAGACACGATGCTCCTTTTCTTGTTATAAATCTTTTTAAATAGTTACGTCACTGAGAAGTGATGTCTCATCACACACAAGAAACAAATTATTTGTCTCAGTTGAACCCTCAAGTAAGACTTATCTAAACATCTGTTGTTTTGCACTGTCATGAAGGAAGAAAATCAAGCACCTTCCATAAAATACTATGAATAGCACAAACAGGAAATTTACTTGGTTTATTTTTGAAAAATTACAGGAATTTTGATAAGTGTTTCTTTAGCTTCTGCATCACAATAAGATTAAATAGTCTCCTCTATCTTTATTTTTTCTTTCATTTCACCAGAACAGCACAATTTTCGGTTATCTTTCAGTTCTGTCCAGAAATAAAAGAAAACTAAAAATTTATTTTGGGTCAATCTGAAATAAATATTTTTTTCTCTTAGTTCAACCATTTTTAAGCTAATATCGGAGGAAATTAACTATATCTCATACCAAAACTTAACAGCATTTTGTTTGAATCATACCCTTTTTATAGATAAAATTGAATTGGTAAATTCAAATATGAATCTCAATTCAAATGTGAAATAAAATCCAATTCTCAAAGTAAAAACAAATTTACAAAACACCGTCATTTAATGTAAAGTGAATATACTGTTTAATTATCTTCTTAACTCTAAATTTAACTTCTATGCTTCTCTTTTCTTGGTCAGGCATCCTTTCTGCAGACATTAAATTTCTGTGTTTCTGTTTGGCAAAACTAGTATGCTGAAACAGAGACAACAGATAAAATCTACAAGTTTTTTCCTGCCTTTTCTTCCATGAGATAGAGGGAAGACTGTTGTCTGAATCATTAGATATTTATTTTGAAAACAAAATATGTTGTAATTTGGAAATGATATTTTGGGATGTTTGCTAAGAATGGGTTTGTTATATATTGCTAATACTATGGATGGCATTTCATCACCACATGAATCTTCTCGGATTTTACTACAGTTTCATAATATGACGCTAAGGGGATTGTATATACAAATGTATTAATTCTTTGTTTGAGGATCTTATGACCACCCTAACCGTGGAACCCAGCAGAAGAGCTCTGCCTAATCATGTATTTACAAAGTTTATGTTTGTTTGCATTCTGTAGCGTTGCCAAAATGTCTGGATTCAGAACTATGACCATACAGCTGAAAGAATGTCTCTTTCATTTTCCACCAGCAAAAATATTCTATGGTTTGCTTTTCATAGAAAAGTTTCTCTCAAACCTACCTTTTTAAGAACATTAATGTCAGAGTTTCTCAAGTAATGCATTATAGCACTTTCAAGTGCTTGAGATTCTCTTAAGGGCAGTCCCAAGTCTGTATGACTTTGGTTCCTATTAGTTTGTTTTTTGTAGTTGGATATTTTTATCATATTCTTAATTCTTAATTCAAGATAATCGTATTCTTGAAAAGTGTTTTTCCATCTTATGTTACTTGTGTAGGCACTATAGCTTAGGAAAAATGGTTGTACATCTGAAGTAATATTACAGCTTGTTTTTTATTACATTAAAAATGACATTCACAAGGCAGAGAGCAGGAATTGGGGTTGGGCATTGAGTAATAAGACGTTAGAGGGAAATGGAAAGTAAAGGGTAGTATTTTGACGTACAGTTATATAGGTTTCAGCTCAGAGAAAGAAAGAAAGAAAGACAACATTTTTTTGTCATTATTTACCATGTAAAAGAAGTAGATTAGGTTACCAGATGATTTCCTTCTAGTTTAATGTCAGTTTACATCTCTATTTAAATTTAGCAGACATTTATATATGTTTCAATTTACCATGAACACATGGTAACATCTACCACAGTCACATGGTACTGCATCTATCACAACCTGCTGTAGGGAAATTTACCTGTATTAGAAAAAATATAACTAATGTTGCAACAGAAATTTTAGTTTCAGCTCTCATTTCAGTGTAATTCATTATAAATGCTTAGCTACATTTCACCTCTGGTATTTCTGGTAATTCTCTCTCAAAATTCTACTGCTAACATGCAAAACATAACTTCCTCGTCATCCAGCTGGTATAAGTTTGCCCAAGAACTAACATCCACTAGATCGTGTTGCCGAAAGATTTCTTGTCAGTTCCCTAAATTATAATTTGCAGCCTTTATTGTTCCATACTTAACCAATCACGTTTTCCTTTCTTCAAAAAAAAATTAAAGTATATTTATGTATTGGTTTAGGCAAGTTTATACTACCTCAAATGTAAGGAATTTATTTATACCTAAGATTTTATTAACAGACAGATCAGTCCTCTGCTACCGCTCGAGGGAAGAATGCCACCTACTGAATTACCAACACCTGTTCAGTTAACATCCCAGTTTTTCTTATAGGTGTCTTATTTTAATACTGATGAAGCTCAGTACACCGTGGATCTGATTTTTGGCAAAACCACAGACCACCAGGTGACGAATAGCTGAATGGTCAAATTATCAAATTCAAATATAAATATAAAAAAGAAGCATAAGTACATTTAACAATGCAGTGTATTTCCAAGAGCTAGGCTCAGAAACCAGAATCTTAACATTTTTAAGGGATTAAAAATGCTGAGAATTAATGTGACACCAAGGCAGATTTTTAAGTTTAGAAAAGCAGATACTGATGAATCACAGACAGCATATACATTTTGAAGTTGCATAGTGATCAGAACAGATCACTGTTCTGAAGCAGAAGGAAGTTCTTAGCATATTTATCTTTACATAACTTTATCTAGACATAAATGCTTAATGATATAACTATTTTAACCTGTCTTATATCTGCAGTCCTTGCAGCTATGAGAAAAGCTGTCCTATCCCACGCCTTATGGATAAACTGCTAGCCAGCTCCTAACCTAAAATCTTTATGACTAGTGATAACTAAACCAAGGAGCATACTGTTTAATCTCTGAAACTTTAGACAAGTAAAATTTACTTTGCACTTATCCTATGAGCTGTGGGAGCTTGATCTTGCAATCACTAGGATTAAATTAGTATGAAATAATATGGGCAGTCTACTTTTACCCAAATCAGTACGATATTTAAGAAGGTGTGTAATCCGAGGAAGAATGTGGCATAAAACATAAAATGTGTTTTTAAGAAGTGGGTTTTTGTTGTTGGTTTTTTTTTTGGGGGGGTGGGGCGACGACAATAATCACAGTCCTATAATTCTCTTATTTGGTACATTCTTATGAAATAATTATGTTACAGATTGCCAAATTCACACAATTTTAAAAAGTTTATTTTTATAAGGTTAGGCCAGTGTTTTGGTGTAACTCAAACGACCTTTGCTACACTTCACAGCATTTTTGATACAGCAATGACACTCAAAGGAAGAAACAGAGTGGAAATCACTGCCGCTTTCAAATTAAGTAGATAATGGCATTAACATCTGCTGTGTAAAACAAGGAGAACACAACTCCCAAACTCATTTTTTTTTGAAATTAGGTCACATCATAGGAGAATGGAAATCCCCTTCTAAATGATACGTCTGAAAGCAACAGTCCTTTCTCTAATATACAGTCATTCAAGATAATTTAAAATAAGTAGAACTTTATTTGTCATTTAAATATGGAGCACATCAGTACTGAATACCACAAAGAAAATAGCAGCCACATTTCCCTCAAGAGCAACAATATTATCCTGTAATTCATATGGAAATTTGTACCTGAAAAATATCTGCAAGAACAACTGAGTCCAAAGCACTGTTTCATATAGTCACATTAAGGTAAACTTCCATTAGTTCACCTTTATTTTTCATAAACAATTTAACAGCAGCTATCATTTCAAAATGAACACAAAAAAAATCAAAATTCTGTAAATAATGGATCGAGACACAAATAATAATGAGAATATACATACATATATATATATTGATTTTTTTCCCTAAGCAAAACTGGAATGCATTTCAGGGGTGCTTGGTGCAACGAGTCACGGGAGTGAGATGTGCTCAGTAGGTGCTAGAGCATCTCGGGAAAGGACATCTGCTAAGTTACACATGAGGATGTGCAAACCAGAGGAAAATCAGGCAAAGGAGCCTCTGCGCTCAGCAGGTGCAAGGCCCCGTTAATCTCACTCCGTGCTAGGTGAGTTTGTGATGACAGCCCAGCACCTTTCAAAGCAGCAAGTACTCAACAATATGCCCAGATAATATTTTAATGACTTAGGATAACTTTGAGCAGCTACCTGCTCTGAAGGAATGAGCACAGGCCAGAATTCTGGCAGGCTACAAGTGCCATTAAAATTGAAATTCACAGACTAAAGTAATAAAATTAGTAGAGAATCAGCATTATTCCCTGCTAGGAGGTGTACGAACACAACAGTAAAATCAAAGCATGCTGACAGTGGCTTTTTCTGTTTACTTTGAGCTAGTTCACATTCAATTTTGCTAGTGATTCAAAAAAATGTTGTCTGTGCCTCACTTTCCCACCTATGAAGTGGTATAAAAATAGCCACGTAACTCCCAGGGACGTTGTGACTACAGATGGTTAAATCACGTCTCCTGGTTTAACAAAGTCAGCTTTGTTTATCCACTGGCAAATGATTTGCAAACAGAGTTCACACTTCACAAATGTATTCCCCGCTCATAATTGTTTAATGAGCAGCATTTACAAACAGAGTCGGCACTTGTTTGCACCCGTTTTCCTCTCACCATTCATAGTTTCTGTGGGGTTACCGGTCACTGTAGCCACACCATTTTGTTTCTACTCTGTTTTAACAGCTAAAATGATTTAAAGAGGAAGCGGCACCTATTAAGTAATGGTAATGAGTCACAGGTATGTTTTCCCATGCTCTGAATCCTTTGTGCTCGAGTCCCCCTATATTTTCAGCTCCCTCCGAGAACCATTCTCCCAGTCACCTCTTAGCTTGCTGGCTTGCAGTTCAGCCCATCACCAAACCAGCAAAATACAGCACATGGAGAGCAGTAAGCTAGTAGGGGACTAGTAGAAATGAGCTCCTCAGAATTTACGTAGTATTGGTGAGCTTAATTTTGCAATATTTTCTGAATTCGTGTTGCTCCTGTGAACATTAGCAGAGCACGTAGAAGTTTGTATCTTACCTTTATCTTCTTGGTATATCTCATCAAGGGAAAAAAGGTAGTAATAATGCTTGATTCTTTTACAGAACATATTTGTTAGAAGCTAAAGAAATAAACCAGAAATGCTTTTAATGAAAATTATTATTATGATCTTTCTGTGGGTCACAGTGAAACAGTGAGCACTGCTATCTGATGATAACTTCTAATATTTATTCAAAATTTTGACTCTACTAGTATGCTGTGTAGGCCAATCTTTGTCTTTTGGCCTTTATCATCACCCCAAAGAAAATGTTAGGAACGGCAGAAAATGTAACAGAACTTTCAAATTTCCATCAAGCAAAGAGAGCAACAACCAAAAAACCCGTCATCCTTCTCGTTATGGTTTGTTGAGTCTTCCTTTGTCTTGCTGTATAATAGGAATAATGTTCATGGCACTGGAGTATACACACAATAAATAGCTTCTGTGGTTATCAAACACCTCAGCTTCACTTCAGCATTTAATCACCCACAAAAGCCATTTCTTTGCCTTGTATACTTCTCTGCCACAAACATTATCCTGTAGCTAACATAAACGCTGGAGTGCCAGGGCTTCATTTTACACTCGGAAAGCTAATTTGGAAGAATGAAAGAACCCAACCCTCAGTTTTTAAAATAAAAGATTAAAATTTAAAAAGGGGCAACAGTAATCAAAACCCCAATAACCCCATTAAATGAGAAAAGTCAAGTCTAGTACAACTACAGGATTTTGGTTTTGCTTTTTTTTAACCCAAAATTACCTGTGAAATAGCTCCAAAAAAAGTATTGTTAGGATAAACATATGCTAGGAGATTATCATAATAACTTGATTCTGTGAGGAATTAACTTTACTCCCAAATTAGAAATAACCGCAGCAGAACCAATAATGATCCGAATAGCATAACTTAGCAAAATTATAACAATAAATATTAGCAACTCTCTCAAGGTGCTAGATCTCACAGATCCCAAACGTTGATGACTCAAAAAAGAATAACATAAGAAGAGACATAAAATAAAATTAACATTCCTCTAATTCATCTTCCATGGCTTTCCCATGTTCATCACAGCTCCTCAGGTTGCTCAATTAAGCTGTAGACAGCACTGAGGAGTTTCTGAGACCATCAAAATCAGTGAACTGTTATTATTCCTTGCCAGGCCGGTATCGCCAAGTGTGTGCCCCTGATCAACCCAGATGTCCTCCTCAATCACACCTCAATCTCATATATGTCTGATCAACAGTATCATTTACTTAAGTTACACCAGTTCTTGGACGGACATATTTGGGGCTTCTGACATTATTGAAATACTTAGAAATACTTAGAAGTCCAAAAGCAAATGATGAGAGAGAAGCAAGTCTGTGGAAAAACTACAAAGAATAAATAAATCTTTTTCCATTAAAGTTGAAAAAAAATATTCTGGGATAGTAATGAAACAAATAAAATGTGTCTGAAAAGAAAGAAGGAAAAAAAAATTTGAAAGAAAGGTGAAAGAGAGACAAAAGGAGAAAGATAATGGAATCTGTACAGAGAAAAAGAAACAAAGCGTTTGGGCGACCAGAGAAAAGAATGGATCAGCAAAAGGAAGGGAGGTAGCAGTACAAAGAAAAAGCAGATTTTGACAGAAGAAGGGAAAGCTAAACAAGTTCCACTGCAACTGGAAGTGGAACATAAGTTTTTTAAGTAGGGAAAGGCATTATAATATTGGAAAGAGAGACAAAGAACTGGAAATGAGAAAGAGGAGGTCAAAAGAGAACGAAGAGATGAAAGAAAAATACTAGAGGAAAGAACAAAGCAGCTAACTTTAGGCTGGTGGAATTATTTATCTGTGTTTTGGACACTGTGAAATCATTGAAGCAAAAACCAGGGGACTACTGTATTACACAAGCTGTAGTTGGAGGAGAAACATCATGGACCTAAAAGATGCAAATTTTTGTATTTGAACTTGACTCTTTCCCTGTATCCTTTTAGTTAATGGATTGATGGATGGATTATAAGAGGTGAAATTGTAAGAGGACTGAGTATTTACTGGCAAAAGATAGTGAAAAACACTGATTCTTCTGGATTGATTTAAAAAGAAGCTGTACAATGAAGGAGGCTGTTCCAGGTCTAAAGCACATTATAGGAAAGATTTCAGGGCAGACATTTTGTGATCTGTTTCTCCCAGAAAATGTCCTACATAACAAGAATAGAGGCTGCGGGAAGGTTATTCAAGTAAAGATTTCCATTTCCAGTAACTGTGGTGTCGTGTATCAATACGAGGCCAACAGAGAAAGTCTCTTTATAAATCCAGTGAGGAGGTTGCATATTTAGTGTGTCGGATGATGTGATGCATGTAGCTTTACCAGGCTGTCTTCAGAAGACTACAACAGAGACTGGTGAAGTGGAGAATATGTCAATTCAGAAATACTGCCAAAAAGGTTAACTTAATTAAAAATAGCAGCAGGTGGAGGGGAAGATTTACACCAGGTAGTCAGCCTGCCCCTTCTTCTGTGTAGCAAACATCCAGTTACAGGAAACAAGGAAGGAAGTCATCTCAAAGGGGAAGTGAACAGAGAGATTTATTTGCAGCTATGTTGAACTTTGTCATATTAATGCATTCTGCCATCTAATGGAGTTCCCAGTCCAGATTTGGTTCTCAGGGCTCCCCTGTGAGATGAATAAGAAGGGGTAGATATTAGGAGTTACATTCATGAAACCAAAATGCTGGCTTATTAATGAGAGGGATTTTTCTGTATCACCTCTCCTTTCTCACTCAAGTGCCTTTAAAAATCACACTAGAGAGCTATTTTCTTTCTTTATTCACACAACAACCCAAGTAAGTATTTAATTATGTCATACAGATTCATCAGGATAAACAGAAATGTCCCACTGTAGATCTGCTATCCAAGGATGCTATCTGGGGAACTGCAATATGTGATTTAAGGGTCCAAAAGGAAAGGAAGATTTAAAGTGGGACCTTTCACAGTTTGAATGAGAAGCCCACGGAGCTACTAGATAAAAAGGTGCCTGCACACAGTCAGCCTTTCCTCCCCTCTTTCTGTGTGTGTGAACCCACTAGATCTGGTCTCACCAGCGGCAAAAACAGAAGAATGGTGACCCTGCAGCTCCTGGCCTTTAAAGAGGAACAGTGGGCCTAGGTTTCTAAGACTGTTGGGGTTTAGGCAGTTCTGTGTTCACCCAAGGTGTCAGGGAAGCTTAGGTACCTACAGGATTAGACTGGGTGATCCCATGTCCTTAGATGTCAGTGATGCCTAGATGTAGGACCTTGGTGCCTGAGCTGCCATTGAGATTCTTAAGGCTCCCTTTAAATCGAGCCCAATGCTTCTTCTCCCATAAAATGTCTCTGTCAGCAACATTATTCCTTTCAAAGGATGTTCATTTTGAACTTCTTTTTCCACCTTTATATAAAATGCTCTACATTCTTTGTTGCTTCTATAAACTTATAAAATCACCCTATTATAGAGAAACATAAGTCGCTTAAGTCTTCTAACAATATTAGCTCAGTTCAGCACACTCAGGAAGGAGCAGCTGTATAAGCTTTAACCCTTTGTGCCATTCTCTGTTTATCATCCTTACTTATTTGACGCAGGAGTGGGAATAACTTCCTTGCCCCGAGCTGCACACCTCTGCACTTCTGATCAAGCTGCTAAATGTTGCGATTTTTCAGCTCTTGCAGTTCACTTTAGTTGTTTTCATTCCGTATTCATACTGGCTTTTCAGAACATTATAAGTGGGACTGGAAACACTGCCTCTCATTTAAGGTTGCCAGACAATTTGCTGATTTCAGTCACTTAGAGCTTAGCCAAATTTCATCTGTTTGGGATAAAATAATGTTCCATGCGTTGTGCCTGCCCCCAGCTGAATTTTTGGAGAAAGTTTCAACCAAGGTAATTGAACCACATTCAAGAACAGGCTAGGGAAACTGTCACTTTGCTCACACTGAAAACAACTTAAATCAGTGCTGTGAACAATTTCACCTCTTCTTTGCACTGAGGCATTGAGTACCGCTTTAGGCTAAGTGGTGTTTGTGTCTAGCCTACAAGCAAAACAGCACTAGCCTTCGTAAGGCTGCCTGCTGTCCCAGCTTGACTGTCTCTTGCAAGTCAGTTCACTTAATGCTGAGTTGTATTTGGTGATCTATGCATCTCCAGGTGGTGCTTGTGGCGGGGCAGTAGACTTCAGTTGCGCACTCAGCCCCACCAGCTCCTTCCTTCTTGGAGTGCACCACTCACAGCGACAGGAGAGAAGAGATAAGGCAGGAAGTGCCTCCTCCTGCCAAAAGTACAGCATGAAGTGACAATTGCAAGAGTTGGTCAGTTGGTTGGTCATTTGGGTAGTTCCTCTGCAGAAACGGCTTCTGTTTCTGCTGCAGAACTGTCAGGAGGTGCTGGGCAACCACTTACACCAGGATTTTCACAAGGGGTCAATAACTGCGTTTTTTTTTGTTTTTTTTTTTCCTTTCTTGAGCCCTCATTGTGTTGTTTGATTTGCAGAAGTAGCAAATGCTCATGTCTGACATAGATGAAGGGTACTTTGCATGTGCTCAAAAAATCAAATTCTAGATATAGCTACTTGGGAATGATAATCACATGAAAATCAAACAAAAATTAGTGGAAACTTTTTATTTTCATCAGAGGATCCTTCAGCTTAGACTGGGAATAATAATAGTGCCATCCCATCACTACTCACATTAATGAGACTTATAGAAGAAAATATCCACCTACTGTGGGAAAAAAAATGGCAGAGCACTCAGATGCCTTGGAGGCAGGGAAGGATCTACAGGAGGAGCTGCCAGGAATGAGCTATATAGTGGACACAGCTCTACCCACTGCTGGGAATGCCGAGAGTGACACCAAGCCTCAAACCAACCAACCAGGTTTCAAACAGAAACAATTATATTTGAAATGGTTGTTTTGTTCCAAATGGTTGGAAACAAATACAGTCTCACAGCATACACTGAGGAGACATGAAAATACTGAGTAACTGTTAAGTGGTGGTCGTCCATCAGCTATCATGAACGAGACAAGTACTTGTATAAAACCAGAAATTAACTATTTTTAAAGGCTTCACCGGAAAATATCTCCATGACCATCTCAAAAGAAAAAAGCCAAATCAATGTTGACTGAGCTATCTTTTCTAATGTTTAGATGGCTGACTGAAAACCTTAATGAAGTCCCTGTAAAGTCTTTCTCTGCATGCGTCTGTGTGCAAGAAACCCTTCACTCAGTCACTTTAATAAGTCACTTTTGTTCCTTACTTGTAAAAATATTCATTAAGTTGAATTTCTTACTTAAAATGATATCTGATAATGGCACCTTACCAAAGAGCATCTTTTATAGTCAGGACTTATTATTTATAGTATCTGCCTTTACTGTTGTGGCAACATAACACTGTAATTATTTCATTTAATAAAAAGTATTATTTCTCTGTGCAAATCATCCCAAGACTGACATTATGAATTTGTCTCATTGGTTCTCTCTACCAAGAGCGTCCATATACCAGTGATATCCTGTAAACCTAAACCATAAAGGCATATAGTATAAGAAGACTGGGCCAAATTCATTACATGTTACTTTCATCAGAGAGAAAGTGTAACACAAGGGATTACATTAGACCTTATTATCTTCAACTCAGTGTTAAATTAATAATAATACATGACAATGTTAAAATATAACGCATGATGCCAGACCCAGATTAAAAGCATTAGTGATAAAATCAGCATACTATTGATGTGATTCACACTAATGTTAAGAACTCCAGTCTGTTGTAGAAAGGTTGCAAAATCAACCTAAAACTAGACAAGAAATTTTAAAAGTGCATAGAACAAGAGCTAAATGTTAGTAAAAACAAAGTTCTGAAATAACGCTGAACTGTACTAGAGTTGCAACTACTGAAATGCTTTTTTTTCCCTTGAATGGGAAAGATAAGCAAGATTTGGTGGTTCTGTTTATTGGGATTGTGTTGATTAATGCAAGAGGCGTTTTGGAAAAACCATGTAAGATACTACATTTAAACAGGAAACAGATGGCCCTTAACTGGGTATGCAGGTGAGGAAACAGTGGCTTCCTAAATTTACTGAGCCAGCAAAACAAGAAGAAATGTAATGCCTTGTTTGTTCCCTTCAAGCACTGGATTTGATATTACTTTTTATCTTCTTCAACATGTTTTAATTGTGTTACACACACTCACAATAAGACTACAGTCTCATCAAGTACTCATTCCTAATGAGTACCCTTCCTAATCACATTTATTTTCAGAGTTGCAAACCATTCCTGCTGAGTTATACATACAATGTATGTTCGGGGAAACAACAGAAATCTATGCCAACTTAACTATTTGCAAGGCATGATGGGGCTGGGAGAAAACAATAATTTATAGAATACATTAAAATGGGATTGCAAGGAAATTTATGATAGGCAGCCATACCATAATAAAAAAAAACAAAGATTAATTAACATAAAAATTCTAGCTGTCATATTCCTCTAAGTAGAAATAATTGCAAAGCAATTTTATTTCCAAATAGGTCCAGAGTAAAGTCAGCATGAAAATGAAAGTCACCTTTAGACCAGTAAAAGAATAGGGCACAAAGTATTGAGTCAGATAGGGTAGGATAATGCATTTACTTTGTAAAATGAAATTGTACAGGAGACAGTATGAAATTCAGGGTGTAAGAAAATTTAAGGAATTTTTAAAATCTGTTTTCCTAACCCTGTTGGAAAAATTGTATTAATTAAAATGGTCCCCAGAAGACAGAATTAAAATAAGATAAAAAGCAGTGAAACAAGGAGAGAAAAATTTCAAATTTAAAGGGTAATTCTGTGTGACAGGTATTATAGCTCTAATCTGTGTGATAGTGTGTTTATACAACTAGGGATATGTTTACCCCACACAAATACAGAAAATCAAACAAAAAATCCTGTAAGTAGCTGCAAAATAGAATGACACTATTGAATTTTTCAGCCACAGCAGAACTTCTTCCGGAGTTTGGACTTTGCTCACTTTTGCATAGCTGTAAACTAGGAAGCGCTTCAATGAAGTCTGCAAACTTGCACTTCTAAGACTGGTTAAGGGGAAAGAGAAATATATTCCCTTGAGTGACTTGAAAAATAACCCTCCCATTTTTTTAAGTCATTTAACATCTGTAATCCATAGTTATTAGTGTTGCATGCTGCTGAAGTGGGAGCTGGGTATCCCATTGAATTTCATGGAGAAACTTCTGGTTTTGACCTGTCTTGATTTTTTGAGCTGGCTGCGACAAAGTACAGTCCCTTGGTGTGCAGACTTGGGGGAGGCTGACCTGCTGGCCCTGCTTTCATCCTCTCTAATTAAGCTGGAGCAGATACATTCCTTGTCAAAATTGATAGCTGGTGGCAGATCCAAATGAATTTTCACATATTTCTGATGATTTACAATGCAATGCTGTTTATGTAGCATCATGCTGTATGCCAACATGATGCACCATACCATGTGAGAGTCTGGCAAACTTACAAAGGAGAGAGGGAACAATTTTAATAGCTTTCTTTCAGATTGTATGGTAGGTATCTGATCTAAATGTTAGGTGATTTCTCTTGAAGTGCATATCAGTAAAGGTTGATGATTTAAACATCTCCAAATACTTTTAATCTTCAGATTTTAGTGCCAAGCTCTTTTTAATGAGAATAATGGATTTCAATGTTGAGAACAGCTAAGGGGGTGAGGTTTTTCATATACATGTGAATGCAAGCATCTTTAATGCCCTTGGAAATGTGGTAGAACAAAGCTGCTTTCTTCTCCAATTTGCCAAATTGAAGTGAGGATTTATTTACACTGAAACTTTCAAAGATGTATTTGTTCCTCTGCATTATATGTGAACAAAATATTATAGTTAAGAGTTCCAGATGGACTTAAAGTTGTCTTTGAAATCCTGACATTAATTTTATCTTCAATATCTAGTTTGTTATTTGATGATAAATATTATGACTGGATTCCAGTTCCTGAAATTTTCACCTTTAATTAATTGCTTTTCTATTTATATATTTTTATATTTCCTGCTTTTCATTTATTTAATTTTTATTAATATGCTAATACTGAAAATATTAATGGAGAAAGGAACGTGGCACTGTGGCTGGACCACAAGGCCAAAAAGAGAACTGCTATGAAATGTCTCTGATTGTGCAGCTTACAGTTCCCCTTCGTAGCTGTTCCGTTAGTGTAGTTTTCCTGCCATATCATGAACTCCCAGCTTTTTCCTCCTAGCTCCT
Organism: Crypturellus undulatus; assembly: GCA_013389825.1. Taxonomy (NCBI): domain Eukaryota; kingdom Metazoa; phylum Chordata; class Aves; order Tinamiformes; family Tinamidae; genus Crypturellus; species Crypturellus undulatus. Next base: position 1,864,190 of record VWPW01022716.1, read on the forward strand.
TATCCTGTGAGCTAGGCTTTCTTGGCCTCCACTAACGTCGGTTAACATTTGAAGGGATCATCTCATTTGAACTGCAAATCTGGACTGTAAATCAGGATATTCAAGATATTTTGTCTTCCTCTATCACTACCGAGTTCCTCAAGTTTTCCAGACTTTCAGATGAGGATGTTATGGACTATCTACTTCACATGATTACTTTGATGGCCAAATCATTCATTTCTATTTTTAAAGCACATAATGGAGCAGCAACAGCCAGTACACCTTAAGGCTTGCAATTCCAAACAGCTCTTGTGTGCAAAACCATCTCCACCCTTGTATTAACAAGAACGCGGCACAAGCCTAACCTCTGTGCGGAGAGACACATTCTCAAAATCAGCTCACCAATCGGCAGCCCCTAAAATGTAGCCCCTGTTATGTGAGATGAGCTCTTTGGAAGAGCTCTCCTGCTATGTCTTGAATTTGTACAGTAACTGAGAGTGGAGAATGTGACATGCCGGCAACGTGCTGCCCATTTTCTACCCTCAGTAAGCCTATGCAAGGAGCAATAAAACGTGCACTCTAAGCAGACTGAATTCGGCACGCGGTACTGGGTGGCGGGTGCTCGTGGTGCAGGAGGGCCGTGCTCTGCGGGAGGCCGTGCTGGGCTGTGCTGCCCCTGCTCACCACGGGGCTCAGCGGCTGAACAAAGGCAGCCTGCTTGGAAACAGGGCCAGCAGCGACTACTTAAAATGAAAAAAGATAGATATCATGAACAGGTTATTTAGGGCAAGCTCGGGGTAGACTGGAACAGCCACCTACCTTGTAGTAAATAAAGGAAATGTCATTTGTAAGTCTTAAAAACACAATGCCATTAATAACTTCAGTAATAAATAAAATGTGCTCTACTATCTGCAGTGATTACACACATTGAGACTATTATTTTTGGTGACTAGTTGTAAAGACTCCTGCTTTGTTGAAAGAGCAGTATAAAGGCCCTGGGTGGTGATGAGGCTTTTGCTTCTCCGGGCTTCCTTTCACTGCCTTTTGTTTAGCAGTTTTTATAGACCTTATAAAAACTGGAATTCCCTTTGCTACTAACAGGACATTAATGTGCAAAGTGAGCTGATATGAAATGCAGTATTTTCACAAAATTAGCTCTATTCCTGTAATCCTCACAACAAAAATATTCTTTGATCACACTCAGTACGTGATTTTACTTTGTTAGACATTATATTTATGATGTAGTAAAATTAATACATTGAGACATTTGTTTAGTAAAGCCTATCCAATAGTATGCAAATGGACTCAGTTGAAATATAAGTATTAGTTCATGTATGTTATTTTAAAATAACAGATCTTTGGGTTTTTTATTTGTTTCCAAAAATTTATACTAGGCTTCAGTGTCAGAAATAAGGAATCTCACAAATAGCAGAAAAAATAATCTAAGCTCTTTAAAAAAAATAGGAAAAAAAAACACACACAAAAAAAACCACATGAAAACTTGATAGTAATTTGCAAATTGCACTGAGCAATTAAAGAAACATTTAAAATAGACGCAGCAGTAGTATATGCAGTATTTGAACAGCCTATCTTTTGTGACTCTGCCGTCAAAGTCCAATACAAACACAATACGCTGTACCTAGAGAATCACTTGGTGCAAAAACATTACATATTTTACAATCTAGATGTTCAGTTATGATGAATGTCAACAAAAGCAGCCACAAGAATGACCCTCCTGACTCCACTTCAAAATCCTGCCAAGAAATGTATTCCCTATACTGTCATAAACAATCTATTTGCCTTCATTGTCTACTGATAAACATTTCCTATCCATTCTTTTGAAGCACATAATATTGACATACTCTGAGATAACAATAGGTAGTCTAAAATAAAATCCATTTGGGTTAACTCTTATGTTCAAGGTCTGCCTTCCTTATAAATAAAACAAATTTTAATTGTCATAGGCCATCATCACACACTGAGAAAAGCTTGAGGTGTCACAACTTTGTAAAGACCACTGTGTATTAGCAGCATTAGCATTTTCCAATTGTGGTATAGCTTTTTTGTGTAGAGCAACTACTTGCAAATTGGCGGCACAGTCTGAGAAAAACAGGAATATTGTTTCATGAAATAGCAGTTGTGATTTTTTTAAGCTTAACTGTTAACCATTGAGTCAGAGCTTACTGCCAGTTATCAGTAAACAACTGATCCATAGTCTCTCGGAGACCTGTACCTCTAAACATATTTGTCAATCAATTTGCCTACTTTGTGTTAACAGTTATACTGGCCGTGTTTACAATGTCAGGAATGTTTACTGAATTAAGCATAGTTGTCAAGCTGATAATAGTATTAAACCATTAGTATTAACATTGACTCACTATAGTTCCAAGCCATACTTTTAATAAATAAATTTTACCGTGGATAAGATAAGAAAATATTATAAAGCTATTTTAAATACAGATAATTATGCTCTGATAGACTCCACTAAAGCTTAAGTAGAATTGCCCTTTTAGAGAAAAGGAGGAGAGTGGTAACTGACTTTTCATCTCAGGCCTGTGATACGTCAAAAGCCATGGAGCCCATTCCAAAAGTAATTTCAATGTTATTTTTTCATATTTTGCATTGGAGATTTTCTGAGCAGTTATTGCATCTTGTCCAGCCTATGGGAGAGAATTGTCATCAGATCCTTCATACAGCTTGAGAAACTGAGTCACAAAAAGCATTAAAAATCTGGCACAAGTTTATCAGTCCCTACTATAAGGGAGCGCACCTGGGATCTAAGGATTAATGGCTGTAAAATTAATATTTTCAGACATGAAGAGAGAGAAAGAAGGAAGGGAGCAAGCAAAACCTGAGTGTATTTTGTATCCTATAAATTAGAAATGAATATTTCTAAAAACATCAATTTTTTTCTGATACTGTGTATAGTACTCTTTGTAACATACTATATTACCAAAGCATACGTCTGAGTCAGTAGTAGGTGAATAATGCAGTATATTCCCAAATAAATACTGAGCACCTGCTGCTTGAAGTCTGTAAGGAAATGCATTTTTGAGTAAGAAAGGTAAAAACCTCTTAGGAAAACTGGCAATATCTCCCAAGAATCTTCAAGATGCAGGAAAAAATGTGTCATTTTCTCACCAATAATCTGTACTTTTATCTTACATGAAACAATTTTTCACAAAAAAACCTGCACTCCTTGTATTTGATAAAGAAAAAGAATTAGAAATAGGCCCAATTTCCTTTTGAAAAGCAGGCATCTTCTGCTTTTGATTGGCCTTTTCTGTGACCCTCCATACAAGAAGACAGATAATAAATATAATGATTTGTACTGAAAAGAAAACTGTAAGGATAATGGCCCAAACAGTGTAGTCTTTTATAATGTTACCATAGTAAATAATAGCAGTGTGGTTCACATGGTTATAGTTACGGTTGTATCTGTGTTTCCATTACAAATCCTGTTTTTCAGAAGTTCATAATTTCATTTTAATAAATTTTCTCTTGGCTGAACTGCAACATAGAAGGTTTCAACAAGGAGCAGTTTCCTTTTAATTTAAAAATAATAATTTTTGGCTAATCATGAGCCATCTGTTAACCAAAAAGAACAATATTCATATTTTTAACAATATTTTGCCTCATCTAATAGAAAAAAAAACTCAAATGAAGTAATGAAACTAGGCAATTGATTAACCTATAGCAAACTGCCATCAGTCTTGATTGTGAAACAAGTTCTCTTGCTCCTCTGTTAAATGTATTTTTTGCCTGCACAACCTAATACCTCCTTCAAGTCCCCATTTTACAGTTAAGCATATGCTTAGACACTCTTTTGAATAGAAACACTTTCCAGAGCTCAGACCCTAGAAATATATACATATTTAATTAGATGGTAGTGCTTGAAGATAATTCATTCCTCTCCAAACAGCATGTGATTTTACTGACTTCTGCATGTCTAACAGCAGTGTATTTCTGCATTAGTGTGTTAATGATTAAGTATTGCTTTCTTCCCTTGACACTATTCCTTTATCTTGATGGGCATGTTTGTTAATCAAGGGAAGGTGAAGGTACACCTAAATATCTGCTTAATCCCACAGTGCCTCTGCATACACCACTCTCTAATTTCACTAAGTAGTTTTGTGCTGCACAGCTGGAGCAAAATTGTATCTTGTTTACCATGCACTTCTTTGATGGGCCTGTCATAGATCTGGAATTACTGAAATACAGAAATGTGTATTAATGGGAAACATTACTCATTAGACATACAGACAGCATACCTATTTTACTATACAGTAAAATATTATACTATTTTACAGTATGTCTATTTTACATTCACGGTTATATATTAGCGACATAAGTTATTACTGGAGGTCTACATATAGAAATAATATTTCAATCATTAAGTAGCAATAAATAAAATATCAGAGGTGAATGGAAGCTGCAGCATTTTAAACAGTCTTGCTTGGGACCAGGTTGGGAAAAGATCTCTTCTAAACAAGCCCAAAGCCCAGCGTGGACAAGGCACAAGGACTTTAGAGGACCCAGCAAGAGCTATGGAGTGACACCCCGCAACAACCCCACTTGTTGCTCTGCTGTGCAAAGCCTCCTCGTATGCAAGCAGCATGTGAGGACCTCGGTTATGCTTTACATTCAGGGTGCTGAGTGACTTCTGAGCTGAAAACAGGCTGCACCTTTTGCTCTGGCACCCTGAACACCAGTCTCGCTCCTGGCCTTACCTCATTCTGTGTCTGTGCTTCTCATGCCCTGCAGAGCTGCCGCCTTCATATCGCTCAAGGACACTCCGTGCCAGACAAACCTGTGTTATGCCAATAACCTGCGTCTACAGAAGGGGGCTTGGGGGCAGAGAAGGATAGTGCTACTACAGCGCGGGCAATATCGGAGGCATGCCCAGGCCTGGGGACTTCCCACTCCCAGCCATGGCCCTGAGCAGACCCTGTCCTCCCCACGTGGCGAGGCGCGCCAAGTCCCACGTATTGAGGATCTAGCAAGTAGCTATAGGAGGGATGTCATAGCTCAAAGGAGAGTGCTAATAAAACCCAGGGGCCTTCATATTATCGCTTGCCTGCATGATAAACAGCTCCACAAATGTTAATTTCTCCAATGTTACTAGAAGTACAAACAGTACATATTGCTTGAACGCTGCTGTGCACGGCTTGTGCATTTAGAGGGAATGTGTTTCGTTTTATATTTATTTACTAGGGACACAAATTTTAACAACATGAAATATTTTGTTTGTATGGTATGAACACCAATAGTTTAACATAAACTATGGAAGGGATCCAGACTGTGTTGACATATTTTATGAATGTTATGGGATGCCAGATTGGAGGTGTACATCTGTGTGGGTTGGCCAGTCATCCCACTGCCGTCTGTGTATCTGTATGCTTAAATGAATTAGCTATTATAAAAACACTGCATAAACAAGTTTAATGCTGTACACTTTCCTTTTGCCCATGTAAAAGTATCTGAAGCACTGTAAAGCAAGCTCAAATTTCATGTCTAAGTGTGCTATCACTGCTCTGATGTAAAAAAAAAGTTGTAAAGCTGCACTCGTGGAGTGGCTTCATGTCCGAGGCTGAGGATTCGTCTCTCCCTTGGACTCCATCTCCCTCCAACATGTTGGCAGTGATCCTCCTGCAGCCTCACGGCAGGAAGTCTCCCTGCATAATCCCGTGGTCTAAATCCTTACTTAGCGAATGCCGTTCACAAGGTCGCTCAAGGTCACTAAAAAGCCTTCCAAGCAGCCCACCCTGCAGCGAACTGCCAGACAGTGGCACCAGATTGCCCCGCTGCTGCTGCCAGGGCACCAGGACAGCAGTGAGGAGCGGTGAACGCAATTCCTTAGGGATTCCTCGTGTCCGAGGCCATCCTGCTCGCTTTCAAGGCAGGCTTAGGAGTTGGAAAGAAACCTTCTTCTGCAAATGCTACTGTGACAGCTCTTTGCTGTTCCCTTTTTCTTACACAGCACAGAGCAACAAATGGCTCTGGGTTCAGTGGTTATTTCCTTTACCTTTGTCAATGGATAAATAGAGCGACCTCAACGGTCTGTAAACTTGGGAGAAAGCTGGGATGCTCAGTGCTGGGAGAAAACAGGAGGGAACAGGGAACTCAAGCCATTTCTATTTCACTGTCTAAATAAAGGCTTACAAGCTTGGCATTACACACCCAGGTATGAATATGCTGGTCAAATGGAATTAAAAAAAATGGATTAGAAGAAAAGTTTTTGTATTTACTTACAGATTTAGGTTTGTTTTTTTTTTTTGGTTAAATTAGAAACAATAGAACATTTTGAACTTTTTCTTTTCAGCTAACAGTTTGTGGGCTAATTTTGAGTTTGAATTCATTCCAGGCATGATAGCTTAGATTTGCCCCAGATGGACTTTCAGTTCTGTTCAAATTGCTTGACAGCACCATAACAGCCATTTGTAACTAAGTCTGCAGAAATGGGCTGGCATTTGCAGCCTACTAGCATTGCTGATCTTTTTGTGTGGGAAAAGCACCCATAAATCACAGTGCATTAAAAAGGCACACACTTCCCAACCAAACATCATGGAGAATCCATTGTCCTGTAGATAAGTATACAAATAAGTGCAAAGCATCACTTAAGTCTTATATAAGGCACATATTTTTTGGAAGGCAACCAATGCAGTTTCACATTCTGTATTTTTTCTAATCTGACTGACTCACAGTCTTGTGATAGTGAGATAAGCTAGGTAGGCAAATTTTTACAGAGTTGCAATTACTGAAATTGTCATTACGCTGCTCACTGTAAAATAAATATAGATAGAAGTGAAATTATGCACAGGCTAGAAGTAGAAAGTGTTTTGCTTCTGTTTGCTAAATTAATCTCTTCCTAAATGGCTGCAGGCCAGGTAGGTTAGCATTTGTGGTTTCAAAGGTTTTCAGCGCTTGCAATGAGCCATGAAATTACTGCATGCTGCTGAAAATGGCAGCTGATGAAAGGAAAAGAGCGAATCCCAAAGGCAGAAAGACAGGAGGAAGCAAAATTACAGGCAGAAAGTCTGATTTTTGATGTTGCTCATTGTGAAATGTACACCCAAACTTTTAATAAAACATAAAACATTAATAAACCTGCTAACAATTCCTTACAATTTCTTTTGAAGTCTCAGTGTAATTTCTGAATACTTATTAAAACAGGCAATGATTCAATGGTGGCTGAGCAGTTTCTGTCTGTCGGATATGGTATATTGGTATACTAGTGACTTTTGAAATTAGATTTTTATTGATGTTTTTTAATTGAATTATCCAAAGGATTGATGTTTTCTGTTAATAATGTGACCCTAAATTCTTGAATTGTTGATCAAGTTTAACTAATATTAAATTAGATATTCAATAATAAAACACACTGCGTGATCAATGCTACTTTACCATTCCAAATCGTCTAAATTTCACTGGAAAAAAAGGGCTCAGACAGTTCCACTGCTAAGAACTAGTTCCTTACACAACATGTATAGGCCACAGGAATGTAGACATTATTCTGTGGAGGGATGAAACAATGCTTTAAGCACTGTGAAAAGGAGGACAGTAATAGAGGAAGCCTTTGCATCAGGCTAGGGTACTTTAATACAGTACCATTTTCATTTTAGAGGAACATACAAATGTACCATTCTTTTGGGCCAATATCATGCTATTTTTTTTTTTTTGGCTGTATTGCATTTTGCTTTCAAAGACTCACAATGTGGTAGAATCCTCTGTAATTACTTTATCATTATTAACAAAGAATTTGTCATACAAGAAAGTTGTTGACAAAGAAAAAAAATAATTTTCAAGGACATAATGTTATAAATTGGCTTTCTCTGCAAAGAATACTAAATGGATTCATGAATTACCTTTGTATCTGGATATATTTGGCAGAGCTATATGAAGGCAGTTATCTTGCTTATCCTGATTAACTATAATGTAAAACAGGGTACTTCCTGATAGAAGTAAGGCTGCATCAAATATCAGTGTGGTCTGAGAAAGCCCACTTTTTCTGTCATGGCTGGTTATGTAAAATACATTTTGCTTTTATAGGTCCTCTAAAATAGACAGATCCGAATTGAATAAGGTAAGTGGGAAAGAACTGAATTAAATACTATTCTTAGGAGAAATAAGGCATAGTCACATGTTTGTCACATGTGACCAAAGTATGGTTACATCTTTTTTTTTGATAAAGGTGAATGAATTTAAAGGATTCTTAACATTAATGTGACACTTCTGAATTGTCTCCCAAACATACAGCAACAGCAAAAACTTATTTACCCAGAGAGGTCAGTTGAGTAAGTTTGCAATTTGAATGGAAACCTTGAAAAATCATGAGCTTCTTGAAAGTGTCCCCAAGTGCATCTTGAACAGTAGAGCTGCTGCAGCGAATGCCTGGTGGAAGCTCTTGGAGATGGAAGCAAGCCATGGCTAGGTAAATCTGCAGGAGGGAAGCCACATGTAAGAAGAAAGTAATTGCTAAATTGGAATCACAGGCATGTACATATGCACAAATTGGGATTTTTTGTGCATAAGTTCAGTATTTGGTAATGTATGTGCAAAATGTCATGCCCTTATCTATTCACTTGCTCATTCATATCCCACTAATCACTGTCTCAGCACCTAATTTTGAAGACTATAAATATTTTATTATCCACACAAAAATCAGAGGTGGTAACTGAGCTCAAGCTGTGCCCCGAGGAAAATAAAGCAAATTGTGCTACATAATAAACGATAGATATAGAAAACCATTGCATGGACATAATTCATATTCATATTGAGGAGCCCTATATTATATCCAATGTAATCACATTATTCATGATATAGTGTATGCTATAGAAATAGGAAGTGTGTACTACACATACTGTAGGCTAAGAAACATTTTTAATTACATTTTTATTGAAACTTTTAAAATAAGAAGTAAACATAAAACATGATTGCTTCTCAGTATGATAGGAAGAATTTATTTCTGCACTACAGGAAAAGATAGCGCAGCACATGTCCAACCTTTAAAAGCAAAATCATGTATCCTCAATCTGTAGTCTTCCTTGCCAGACTGAAAGAATCAAATAAGCTTGTGACACAAGGCAGACAATGCCAGCATATACTAACTCACACATGCACAGAAATTAGCACTGAGTATCATGGAAAAACAGAATAGTTACTGTATTCAGGCAGTACAAAGACAGTCAATTTTGGAGCTGATTTATAAAACCAGAGATATTTCTGCACTTTTTAATCCTAATAGCCTAGCAACTTTCTCACCCTAAATGCCAAAAACAAGCAACCTTAGGAATAAAAGTTCATTTAAAAATGTATGAAAAAAAGTTCAGAACAACAGAAATAGCTCATGATGCGAAGGCCCCTGAATTTCACACTGAACACTTCTCAAGTCCTCATTTAAAATATATAACCAGTGGAGGAAACAAAGATACAGAAATCTGCGGTTGAAGCAACCTAAATGCTAGCAACCTCTTTCATTTCTTTCTATTCCTATAATAGAGAAGAATTTGGGGGATGCATGAGGACTCCATAAGGAAACAATTCTGTGTGTGACAAGTAAAGATACAGAGTTAGGATTGATGGATTATTTTGTGGTGAATGCACGGGGCATACCTAACTGAATATGGGCTGCAAAGTAAATGGATTCCATATGTAGTGTGCTATAGTTTGCTGTACACAGTGGAAATCCAGTGCAAGCAGCTCTAGGGAAAGTAATTTAATTGCAGTTTACTATGCAGAAGAAAGAGTGAAGAAAGATCCTGTGTCACTCACTTGGCAGGCTTCTCCCCAAACCAGGTGGAATGGAGCTCTCAAAACTGCCCCACTTTACTACTGAGAACCTATGAGATGACATCGGAAACCTCATGAGGAAATATGTGGGTTAAAATTTTGCTTTCAGTGCCCTGAGTTGCCCGTGGGCATTGAAGGGTAGAACTTACCTTCCAGTGTTTCACTACTACTAAAGGTTTGAGTTGAAAGGTTTGAGCATATATTGTTAGGTAGCACCAAGTATGGAATAAAATATCCTGATAACAGTGTGCACCACAGCACTATACATAGTGCAAGAGCTGGTAGGCATTCACACTACTATAAAACAAAGGAGTCAGTGACTGTCAAAGTGATAGCAGGATTTTCCCATCAGACTGCAGCGTTTCTGTGCGGTGGGCTCATACCCCTCAGCAGGGTTTATTTTGAAGATGGAATGTTTGGCTAAGCTGTTTGATTAGAAGGTTTGACTACAGGTGATTAAAATCAAAGGTATTCCTTCCTCCACAGAAAGTAGAGTTTTATTTTGTCTTCCTAGAAACGTAGTCTCGTTTCAGTCCATTTGGACTAATCCGTCTCATGGGATTAGAGATGAAAATAAACCTCATGGCAAGTCCCAAAGACCTACTGTTGTCCGTGTGGCTTCCTCTGGCTGTATGTATAGCCAAGCATGTATGTATGTACGTATACCTCTAAGCCTCTATTTGGTGTTCCCTTAGCTGCTGTCCTTTCCATGGGAAGCAGATTTTATATACCCTCTTTAAGAACCAGTCATCTTCCTTACTACCATTTTCTTCCTCACCCTTTTTTAATTGCAGATATTTTACATCAGAAATGTGAAAGAATGCAGAAAATGTGAAATAAACAATCTGATGAAAGCCTACAAATAAATGCTGAGACTGAAGATTTCTCCTTGCAGAAGCCTCTTTCAGTCTTCAGTTAAAGATTGGACAAAATTCAATATCTAGCAGGCAAATTCTGCCTAGAAATGCTGTAACATTCTAAACACTGAAAATAATTAACTATAACAAGTATTTACCTATAGAGGTGACAGATATCACCTGGGATAGTATACCTCATGTCTTTCTAAAGACTGTAATATATCTCAAAAGCCAATAGAAATAGCAGATGATATTATAGGATTTCTTTCATGCAGAAAGTCAATTTAAATTATCATTCTCTCTCTTCTAGTTTTGAAAAACTTCAGATCTACAGAAAAACAAAAGAACAGGTGGCATTTATAAGAACAGACAAATCAGAGAAAAAAAAATTAAGCAAGTCAAGCCAAACCTTTGTGAATTCCTCTTGTTGATTATTCAGGCCACATGTTCTCTTTTCAAAATTTGCCAAATCATTTGCACTCACGTAGCAACCCGTTATAGTTAAATAGATCACATTTTTCCATGCTCAAACTAGTGGCTTTTTGACAATTAAAGTGACGGGGGCAGTTCTCAGCATGCCCCAGAAAGAAAACTCATGTCTCTACATTTCTAGTTACACTGCTTAACTGTTTTGTTATCTCAGGTTGTTTCAGGTTGCCTCTATTTAAAGAATGGTGTTTTTGTTCTGTGTGTGACCACCGCCTTGCCCATGATGGTTCTGCTTGCACTTAAAGTGCGTACCTCCAGATCCCACCACTACTTGTGGCCTGCTTGGCAAAGTTACCACTCCAAGAAATTGCAGACACAACTGGAAAACCATTGCTCAAAGACAGCTTTGCCAAAAGGGTCACCCTCCCGCCTCTGAAATACAAACACAGGGACACTCTTAAGATGTCAAAAACAAAAACAAATAAACAAACAAAAAAAACATTCTCCTGAATGCACATGACCGCACTGAGCCTGCAGCTACACAGCAACACGATATCAAATGGAGTGTATAGGTTCCTTTATTGATGCATTCAGCCTGCAAGCCACATTTCTGCCTTGCACTCTGCGTGCAGCAGCGAGCAGGAGCACAAGAGGTTAAGCTCTGCCCTGGCTCCTGAGGGCGAGCAGGTGTTGTGGGACCAAGGAAGGCTCTCGCCTGCTCGCTTGCCCACCCAGGGCTTTGCTCATCATCAGGCAAGGGATGGGTTTGCTGGATTGTTTGATTTGTGCTTGCAAAGATTCTCTCCTAGTAAGCAGACCTCTCTTCCTAGTGCTGTATTTATTTCTGCTCGGTCATTTTACCCGCTTATATTGCGGTTCCCGCCTGTGCCATGTCCAGCAAATGAAGGAATGGAAAGCAGCCGACGGATGCACACATTAACGGGATGAGAAGAAAAACAGTCCAAGCACAGGCTCAGAAAATGTCATACTCAAAAATGCATTCAGATTGCTTGTGCACATGCAAATACAGAAATCTGCCCTTGTTTCTGTCAAACTATAAAGAACTGTACAGGAAAAATTGTGGTCTGCTTTTAGGGCTCAATTTTGATTTCTCTGAAATATCATAGCTGTAAAAACAACCACTCTTTTAGAAATATAAATGCATCCTCCAAGGATTCACTGCTTTACATTTTTTGATGTTTCTTGAAGCTGTGCAGTTTGATATGATGTCCAGGTAAATTAGTGGCAAGTTGCACATTGTTTGTAATGATGCAAAATTAATGGTTGCTTGCAGATGTCACTGTGTATGGTGTGTTACTGTGTGTCTTTACCGAATAGTAAAATTTAATTGACACTTTTCTGCAAGATATTGCAGTTAAGAAAATGTAAGCGATCATGCAAAAATAGAAGAACAGAGATCTAAACTCTGTAAGAGAGAGAGAGTATCATCGATAGCCTTGGTAGAGATCAGTATTTCAAAACCCCAGGATCCCATTCAGGGTATTTAGAAAGACTATAAAGATGTTTTATGAAGATGACACAGGGAAAAAAACCCTTCTCTCGTGAGTAGGGAGTTCAACTTAGAATTTCAAATTAACTTATTGTATGATGCATTATTTAATAAATGTTAGCATTAATTTTTGAAGAGTTCAATTTGCATACTATTACTGGGCCAAATGGTTGATGAAGATCACAATTAAAGAAAGATGCACCATTCATTTGGCAAAAAAAGAAAAATCAAATGAAGTCAAACCTTCATCATTACACAGAATAAAGGTGGCCTATAACTGCCAAAAATATAGAGCTCCCTGACAGATGCATTTAAGGTTCTGCTGAAATTTAAATCATCCTTCTTGCAGTCTGACCTGATACAAAAGCTCAGGATCTTCTCTGAGATTCATTAAAGTATTTTAAAAACAAAAGCTTATAGCCGAGGAAAAAGATCCAGTAAAAGTAAGTAATTTAGAGTTTCTCTTAGGATAACATCTGCAGTAAGTTTTTCTCACCTTACCTACAACTCATTATCTGATCTTTTTGATGAAAAATCAAAATGAGATATTTTAGCAGGAACATTAGCATTAACTTACCCTAGCAGCTATATGCACTATACCAAAGAATGTTACAGCTACAAATAAACATGGGCTTTTAAAAGAAATGAACCGTAAAAGATGGTAGCTCTTACAGATTCATGGATTATTATGCTGGGAAAGATGATTGTGACCCTCTAGTCTGACCTCCTGCATAATGCAGGCCACAGGACTTCTCTGAATTAATTCCTGATTGAACTAGGGCATCTCCAATAGACTCCGAGTTCAAAGGCTTCAGTTGCCTACCCCGAGCAGCCACCTTTTCCATGACATGCAGAGTCCCTCCACAAAGAACCAAGTTTTCCACATCACCTTTACTCTTGCTTTCAGTGAAAGAAAGGGAAAAAAGATTAAATAAAATATTTTTAAACTAGATTTCATACTCCTAAATATCCTTTCATCCCCCACCAATAGTGAAAAATGCTAAGAGTTTCCAGTCTTTCATCAAAAATAGGAAAATGCGAATCAAATGTATTTAGGGGAGAGGAGAAAGGGAAGACTTGTTGAAAATAATGGTCCAGTGAAAAAAATTAGCTATTCTTCTCTCAACCTGAGCCTGACTCCCTGCAGGAACGCCAGGCAGTTTCATTTTCAGACACGCAGTTTCCAAGAGGTCTGGCTCCTTCGCCTGGCCTTACCCTGCCGTGAGGAGCAGAGAGTTCAGCTCCTCATTTGTATTTACTCTTCTTGAATCCTAAATGCTTTATCACAGCTATGAAATGAGACTTCAACTGCTGGTAAGAGATATCTATGCTAAGTATGATATTAATGTAGCATCTGGCAGTCCTGACTTTGGACCAGGACCGTGATGTACTTGGGAATGCACAAAACAAAACAAAAAGAAATCCTTGACACAAAGACAACACCCTGAAGACAAAAGGAAGATAAAGTAGTAACTTCAGAGATGTGTGCTGTCATCTTCTCCTGATCATGAGGGGCAGCAGAAAAGAAAGTATAAAAAATGCAAAACTACTGGGCCTACTGGGAATCAGTGTCAAGCTTTAGATAGCAAATAAGCTAACACTGACTGAGCCTTATGCATAAAGACGAGGAGGGATTATTTTGAGGTGAAAAAGAGTAGCGAGTCACCAAAGAAGTGTGCAGAGGATTCTCTGGAAAATCCTTAGTTCTTGTGAGGACCTGCAAGATAGTCATTTCACAGAATGATATTATCTCTTTTTATTCTTTTGTCCTTGCTTTTCCCTGGCCACCATTTTTGACCCAGGTAAAAGTAGGTTATACTCTTTAAACCTCTATAAAGCATAGGCTCTACAGTTTAGAGACTGCCTCTCTGTTTCATGTTCCCACACAACACTTAATCCTAGTTAACAGTTTCAAATGGAAAATGGAGCAAAGAACATGGTTTAATTTAACCACAACTCAGTTTATTCGGGAATTATCATATATATCAGAAAACCATTTGTCAACCATTTCCACTTGAGAAGGACTATCACTAATGCTTCACACTGACCTACTGGACTAATTTGCTTATTAGGTATTAGAAAGTCAATCATATTCTCCTACTTCTTTAACAGATGCCTTCTCCTAAATCTACTGATGTGAATTCCTGAGGAAATCTTTCTGATTGAGGAATGAATAATTTCAATAGAGACCTGTCTTAGATAAACTTTGACGAACCATCTGAAGGCAAAACAAACAAACAAACAAACAAACAAAGCACATCATACCTCATACATTATATACGGTTCAATGGTGAAATAAAGACTATGTTGAGAGCATGTAAGATCCACAGCTGACTATGCTGATCTTTGACTAATCAGGACTTATACCACAGTTTCTTCTGAAGCATCAGTTCTGCCAGTTTCACACAGATGTGGGAAAACAGATTTTCACAGGACAAAAAGAGGACTCAGCTCTTTCACCTTGTTTTCAGTTAATCCTATAACAGTTGCTATAGTTTGTCCGCTTATGTGGGTGGACTCTATTGTCCAAGACCACAGTATGAAGTTATCAGCAAAGTTATCAATTTGAAAGGAAGGGAAAAAAAAGTTTTTTTTTTTTTGGTTCATGATGTGACACTGAAACCTTTGGTAATAAAAGGCTTTAATATCTATCTTGAAAGATATTATTTTTAAGAGTCCTATTGCAGTATTTGTATTTTGAAGATGCAGTCTAAAGTAGCATTAATGTAGCCCTATTTTTTTTTGTAGAAATTGCCTTGCAATTGCTATACCTAGAAATCTGATGGCAGTCTCATTACCAGCAAAGAAAACAGAGAATGCATTTAGAGAGCTTTAAGACCATTTAAGTATTATGTGCTTAAAAGCATACTTTATAGAGTAGAAGCAACTGTTTTATGACAGATTATGCTAAGAAAGAATCCACATGAATGCACCTGTGTTAAGCACCTTTTTCAGACTCGAATATCTTGGCTATTTAAAATATATACATATAATGCCCAAAGTAATTAAACCATATTATAAACTAACTCCTTGCCAAATTTTCCTGCTTACTCTGCAGCACTTTTCAAGTTGCACAAATACAAAAAATCCTCGGTTTAAAAAAACAAGCAGTCAAGCCACTATCTTTGAAAATTTATATTGAAACCCCACATCACTCCCAAGCTAAATCCTTGAAGTTCTGAATGCCAAGTTTCAAATTATAGTACTATTTTTTTTTATTACTAAGCTTTAAAACTCAGAAATGAAAGTTCATAATATAAGTGATTTTACAATCTAATTATTGTGGTGCCACTGGATGCTGCTGTAATTTACAGTGAATTCTTAGAGTGTGTGTATAAAAATAATAACCGAGAAAAACAATTATAAAATAAAGAAAAACACAAGCAAAAGGTGAGCATTATTTTAGAGACCATCCCACAGTGATATTGGAGCCTGATTCTTATCAGTTTAACTATTATCTTACTGATCCTTTATACTTCATTTCCTTGAATAGCCATTGTCACTTACTGTAATAGTAATTCATTTAATCACATTTCATTCATCAATAAAAATCCATTAAAACACAACAGTTCAATGTTATCTAAGGCAATCTAGTTAAAAGAGGTAGCTTCTTAAGGTTAAATTAATTTATTATTCTCTGTTTCATTTTTCTGTCTCTAACAAGCTAAAAGAAAATCTGAAAACTGTTACTGAAGTGTTAAATACCTTACCTTTGATATGATCTGAAGCACAGATCACTTTTTAGAGAAGAATGTTATTTTGTCTTTCTTCTGTCATAACCATGTTAGATGGCAGACCCATTAAAAATACTTGTTGAGAATGAATAATACAGGTAAAATTCAACTGAGAAATGGTGTTTGACTTTAATATGGGTTCCATTATCCAATGGTGTTTTCCAGCAACCTGGATTCAGCAGTGTTGGGGTAACCACCCTTCACAACGGTAGCTTGAGGGATAAAAGCTATCGTCTGTGAGCCACGCTGAAAATATTCAAGGTTTAGCAAAGGTTAGTATTTTTCTCAGGTATCTATAGAAGCTGAAATGATCTATGCATATTATTAATAGTCCAGGTCCTGCTACAGAGCGAAAATCATCATCTTAACTGACCCAGTAGTATTTATAATATTTAGGTTGTAAAAGTCAACAGTTCTGAAACTTTTAGATACCTAAATGTGGTAAGAGTTTCCTAGTGGAGATTTTAAAGGCAACCATATGTTTTAGGAACTTCTTAAATCCCCCTAGAGGGTAGATGTGCAAGATGGGCTTTGCAATAATTGTGACTGCAGTCAGCTCATGGGTAAGCTGGGAGCTGGTCACTGGAATTCCTAACCTTGGGGGAATTATTCGTGTTCCCCATACAATGCAGAAAGTAAAATAAATATCTAAAAATGGGAAGCCAGAAAGCTGTGTTGAGAAGTATGAGAGCCAACTCTGATAAGCTGAGGAAAGGAACAATCCATACCCTGTCAAAGGTATTTAGTGCTCAATCCAGGATGAAGGAAGGGAACTACCTACTCCTTTGAAGAGCCTCAGCCAAGAGCCTTTTCCTAGATGCTGCAACTAAACCAAGTCAGCCTTTTCTTGCCACTCCGAAAGAGAAAAAAAGTAAAAAAAACAACATGGTGTATCATGTGGTTAAAGAGCCTGAGAAAAGGAGGCTGGTATCAAAGTCACAATTCTTGTTTTGGAGAAGGTATTTAAACATATGGTCAGTTCTGCGCTGCTGACACTCCATGACATAGCTCTCGACACCTGCCTCACTCTCACAGGACTAAGCTTCTTCAATGGTGTTTCTCTGCAGCTCCAGTACAGAAGAGGTGGCTCAGATGGCCACATAGCTCATGCAGACTAAGACTGTTTTTCAGTGTGCTGGTTTTCAGTTGAAAGTACACAAAACACTGAGCGAGTTCTGCCACAGCCTGCCTGAGTGGTGGTCTAGCAGCCCAGAGAGCTGGGCACACTAAGAGTGTGTTAGCATGCCTGGGAGCATGAGTGAGGCTTGGGGCTAAAGGTGACATGAACAAGAACGTTGAGGCTATTTGGACATAAAAGTTGTTCCCTTATCTCTTGGTAATCTAGCCCATTCTGTTTGTCCACGCTGTTAGGACTCTGAACTCTCCCGGACGGACCAAGAGAGAAATAGTGCCTCAACCGGAATGAATGACAGCGCAGCCCCTGACAGCAGCCAGGCCAAGATGTCAACCCAGATTTCCATTTCCTGTGTGAATGACACTGGTCACAGACTTAATGATAAGGGACAGAAACTAACTGGCAGCTTAGATTTCCTTCCAAAAATCAGAAGGACAAGAATACTAAAATGAGTGTAACTTAAACATGGTTTAATGCAATACTAAAGACAGTGAAACGTTTCAGAAAAACAAGCAAGTCTGTTCTGTTATTATGTTGACTTGAGGAACAAATTACACATTTTCTAACAGTTTTGGTTCTTTGCCATAGATAAGCCAGTTAGCCATTGAAAATACAGAGCATATATGCTGTCTAAGCATTAACATATGCATTAACAAAGCTATTGAATACCCATCTCTGCTATTAGCATTCTGCATTACTGGTCTGATTGTATTCCACGATTTGAGTTCTGCCTTCCAAAACTCTGTGCATATCTCTGAAAATCATTGCTGCGCATGTGTGGAAAAAAGAACTTTCTACTTATACTGAGTGGCAGAATAGAAGAGAAAATCACAACAAATTTGCATAGTAATAGATTGCATAAGCAGCGTCTGATATATTTTATTGAAGTAACTCCTATTTTAACATAAACCTGATTCAGAGAAAAATATTTATAATCATTTTTTCCAGTATATTTTCTTTCTTTGAGTGATTGCTTAATACATCTTAGTTACTTGTATTAAACCTTAATACTACTTCCTAAGATCCTATAGAAATTAAAAGCAGGGGTTATAAGTGAGATATCAATTAACATAAGAATCAATTTAATGGTAATTTAAATAGCTAACTTATAATTTTTGCATAATGAGGTGGCCTGTGGGCTTGAAGTCCTAATCATGTCTAATTAATTTAAAGGATGTTACTTTTTATTATCATTGAAATGTCTGACAGGTGATAAAACATTTAGGGTTGCAGTCACAAACTTTTTACATCAGCTATAATATAAGGCGACAGGTTATATAAACCCTTTCTCTGAAAAGGGAATATTTAAGGAAAATAGTGTTAAGTGATTTGGACCAAATTCAGCCATGGTAGAAGTAGGTGAGAGTCCCATGGAGAAACTGTCTGCCTACGTGAGAGCTCAGTTTTATTCTGTGTTTCAGTATGAACTAGATTGTGGAATATTTGCTTACCTTCCTACACATACACAGTTCCATTGAAATGAATGTGTCTATGCACAATAAAGTATCCAAGTCTTCACCTGGTCCACAAGTTTTCATGGTCCACTTAGATTTTTTTTTTGAATGTGTTGGATAAAAAGTTTAGAAGTGAGTTAATTAAATCCCAATATGTGTCATTTTTATATAAAAAAAAAATGAACTGGAGTGAAGAAAACCTCAGTGTTTCCCCACTAAGAAAGAGCAGCTGTTTTCCTAAGTTTGCTGCCACCCTGATTATGAGTGGTCTATAAGTGCCCTGGACCCTTAGCATCACTGTAGCCTGGCCTCCAGTAAGTGCTAGAGCCCTCTCTGTCCTCTTCTTTCCATTGAATTTCTGACCTGATGATGTTAAGGATAAAAATGTCCTGAACGTCCTTAACTGCTTCAATGTTTTAAAATTATTTTTACCTTGGTCTTTGTGCACAGAGAGTACAGGGCAGCTCTGACAAGCCTGGGTACCTAGAGTGAGGGAAGGAAGCTTTATGGAAACTGGGGTTTGTCTAACTCCAGATGCTGCAAAAGCAGGATTGGACCACAGTGTAATGAGCAGTTATTTAGATAAAACACCAGAAAATTGTCAAGTAAGAATTGCCAGCCACCATACCCCATCTACAGGAGCAGCTTCCAGCTACTGAGCCGTTTCTCTCTACTCTAAAGAAACGTATGGGCAACAGGCATGCAGCTTTTCCTTTCTCTGGGAAGAGTGGAAGTACCATAAATTACAGTCTTGAAATATGTTACAACAGGAAAATGAAGTGGGGCCTCATCTCAGGAGTGATGAACTGCTACTGCTGCCAAGTCCACACGCTAGAGCCTTGGGCACCCCAACTGAGCAGATATTCTGAAGAAACAGAACTGGACATTTTGAATCTAATGTCCCAGCTAGACCCCTGTACACAAGACTGAGATCTAGAGACATCCTCAGGTTTCACCAGGTTTTGGGAAGGGTAATCAAGATTCTAACCTATGTCTTTGAAGTGACAGAAAAGTTTGATTTTTGCTGATTCCATGGATAAATTCTCCCTGATAGCTAGACTGCTAGAAAATAAAGAATATAAAAATTCTTATTCTCATACTGTTTTAGAAGATAAATGTGATCAGAAAGTAGACTTAAAAAAAAAAAAACCTCCCTTCCTCAGGATATCCTTACTTTAACAATCTACTTCAAAGGTTTGAAAAAAGTTTAACAAGATGAAAGAGTTTTAAACTGAAAAAAATAGATTTTATTTTACAGAAACTTCATAGAAATCATTAGAGGGAAATTGTATAAGCAGGAAATAAAGAAAAAGAGTTGTTAGGAAAAACCATTACAGAAAAGCATAAGAGGCAGGATCAATAATGAAGTGAATTTTAAAGCTACTAGCAATACAAAGGACACGTGCAGAAATCGGTGGTGACACGATCAAATGCTAGTAAAGAGGCATGTTTCTTGGACACTTTTGTGTGTGTAGCAGCAACATCTGTACATCAGTAGAAATCCTTATGTGTTTTGTTCACTAGAAATGTGGGCCATTTGTACACCAGAAGAAAACATGAACAAATTTCCATACAAACAATTATCTATGTATGAGTGGGAGGCAGACTCTATAAGCATATCTTTATACCCTAGAGGGAGTCTTCTTGTAAATAAACAGTTTTTATCACAATGAGATCCATAGATTAAATGCTATGTGTTTGCCCACACTGAGGAATGCTTCTTCTTCATACCAGACTCTTCTGCACTGGCCTAAATGCAGGTAAGAGAAGGGAGGAAGGTAAATAAAAATCACATTTTGTTTATAGAAAGATATGAAGATAATTGTGTTCAGTTATTATCATAGAAATTACATGTTTTCTACTTTAACTATATTCTGCCACAATTAATAATTAAAACACAAACACATGAAATTAATTTAATGACGGACTTTGTAACTGCACAAGTACTGTAAGTGTTTGTTCTGTAAATATGTGAAAGTCTTTTGTAAAAACTGTAATTAGGAGGTCATGAAAATCAGAGACTATCTCCAAAGGAAAAATTAGCCGACTTCTTTTTGTTGTCTGTTTGTTTTGTGAAGCAAGTGCAAGTGCACTACAACCACTAGCTAGAAAACAGGTTTCTCACAAAGCCTTAAAGCATCGAAGCATTTCAGTTAGTCAATGATTGTGTATTGTTGGTCCCAGAGTTTATTTTTTACAAAATTTTGGGGACATTTCTGATATCTTTCAACAAAACAGCAGAGCAGCCACTGCTGGAGCCAGAGGATTTAGAACTAGTAGGGAAGAAGGAAAAGGAAGGAAGGAAGAAAATGATAGTTGGGTCCCTCCGCAGCCCTGTGGATGCTGTTATTGTCCTCCCCATTTTCATTGTGAAAAGCTGGTGGCTTGTATGAACAGCTAAGCTCCCCTACATACCCAAGCCCCTTCCTTCGGGAGCTACTTTCATTTGCCCTTGGTCAGACAGGTTTGGTTTGTTTTTATAATGGGACCTTTGTATTTTTGCAGCTGTACTTCTTTATTTTATTTTAAAAGTGAGATGTTGTTTGACTTCAATAGTTTCAAAAGAAAATTGAAAATATGACTGTGATCAGCTGGAGTGCCAACCCCTGGACTCAGTAGAAATGCTGGTTATTTTCCACAACTTTTCCATTTTTCATCCTGTTAGGCATTTTCATCAGAGAATAAAAATCTCTGCGAGTTATAGAGACCAGAATGATCTTTCTCTCTTGCCTGCTACCAGTCTCCCCAGAGGACATTTCTGCTAACTCAGTTGCCCATGGGGACTCTTCTCCCTTGAGCAAAAGCCTCTGCTGGGTGAAGAAGCAGAACAGCCAGGCAGGTCCCAGAGCCCAACCATCACCTACCCTGCAGTTTGCAGTTATTTTAGAACAGCCTAGTTTTCTATTCAGAAGGGGACAGTGTCTGGAAACTGCTTTAATACATATTTAAGTTTGAGTGAATAAGTTTGGATTTTTTAATGATTTTTTTCTTCGTAACACTGCCTTCAACTAAAAACCTCACCTCTCCTTCAAAGCCTATTTGAAAGCCGTCTCTGTCAACATGCTTCTCCGAATCAGCATCTGAACAACCAGTCAAGCAGCTTCTATCCCCATGCTGTTCTGTTTCAGCACATAAAACATCTTCTCATTTTGTATCCCATCTTCACCTGCTCCTGTAGGCATGTAGCCTCATTTCAATGTTTCCTTTGAAATTCACTCAATCATCAGCAGTTGAAACCTTCTCTGAAATCCATCTGAGCACAGTTCATGTGTCCTGGTGAGCCTGCTCATTGATGCTTATCTCAGCACTGCTTTCATTGAACTAGGTTTGGCATTCACACCAAGCATCCTCTGAGGGTATACATGTGTACATATAAGCAGTCCCGGAAAAGTGAAAAAAAATCAAAGGGAAGTATTGCAAATGCACTCATTCCTGGCTCTCCAAGGTCCAACCATTGCAATAGTATATATGTGTTCAGATCTTCATAGATACAAGGAAACCTGAAAAGCACTCAAACCTGAGATAAAGGAAGAGAAACTACATAAAATGGATGCCTGGATTTACCTGGTGGCGGACTCGTATTTTTATTTTGTTGTCTTGGTCCTTCCCTAATAATTCCTTTCTTGTTTGTCTGTTTGTTTAACAGCTATACTGTGCCAGGTTGATGTTTTCTTCACTTTACCTACTATAACGTCAGGATTTCTTTAGTGAGTGGTAACAGTGGTAACAGTTCAGAGCTCAGCACTGTGTTTGTAAAATTAGGTTTGCTCTTCTTCGCCTGCATTACTCTGCATTTATTAACACTGAATTTCATCTCCCATTTCACTGCCCAGTTACTCAGCAGTGTGAGATCCTTCCACAGCTCTTCAGAGACAGTTTCCATTTTACTACACTGAATAATTTAACATCATCAAGCTTTATCAGTCTCCACTACCCTTTCTAGGTCCTATATGCATATGCTGAATAAGACAAGACTTAGATCTCTTTAGAGTACACTATTTTCCTTATCTACTGACTACTCACCCTTATGCTTTACACACTGTGTTTTAAGAAGACATTTGTCTGTGAGTGATATTTATCTGTTTTGTTAAACTCACGACAAGTAAGTTTCTACAAGAATTTTATTTTGAAAAGTCTTTGAAAATCATAGAGGGCTTTATTAGCTGGCTCAGCCTTGTGCACATGGCCAATGACTCCCTCAAGTAGATTTTCTAATAGACTTGTGAGACACAAAAGCTATATTAGCCCTTCTCTCCATATTTTTCAAACTTTTTGCTGATTCTGTTTTTCTATGATATTTCCTGCAAAGCCTGGATGTCAGACTTACAGGGCTATAGGTCTAGATGCATCCAGATACCTGTTTTAAAAATTGGTGTTGTATTTGCTCTCTTCTATTCCAGAAGAAGGCAAAGAAGAACCTTAAGGTGATAAATCATAAATTTGGATAAATTATATTCCATACTGTCACTAATTTTTTGACATAATTGCATTATAAGGTGAGCTCACATGCTACAAGCTTTTCTGAATATCTGTTCTTATTCAGAAGATTGATCTTAGAATATTATTGGGTGCCATCCAGATTAGCTGATAGTTAAGAATGGATTTAAGGATCTCTTCTGGAAGGTTTTAGCAATGGTTGGGTGACTGAAGCCTATAGGTCTGTACCAGGTAGGTCCTTGATCCTCAGCTGATAACCAGCATCCTTGCTTGTCCTCTTTTTTTCCCTAAAATATGCTTTCTGCTTATCCTTTACAGTCTGGTTTTTCCCCATGCTGTTTTGACATAAGAACCAATAGAGGGAAATGTCTGATACAGGGAAAAGGGGAAAAGAAATTT
Organism: Crypturellus undulatus; assembly: GCA_013389825.1. NCBI lineage: Eukaryota > Metazoa > Chordata > Aves > Tinamiformes > Tinamidae > Crypturellus > Crypturellus undulatus. The sequence goes on from VWPW01022716.1 coordinate 1,887,913, forward strand.
TACATTCAAACTCAGGCTACCTGCTCCGGAGGTGTATAGAAAACTTGGCACTGTGTGTATACTGCACTCTTATACATCCTCTTCTAATTTTACACGGTGGACCTTTGTCAGACCCAGCCCCCTTGCTGAAGCCTTATGGCCCTTTATATGTCCTTATTTTTGTGAAAATTCAGTATAAGTTGAGTAGTGAATTTGAAGAACTCCCTAAAATCTTCATATTAGGCACTGTGGATAGACATGCCTTCTCTTGGCCACCGTTTCCTGCATGCGTGTTTCAAGTACATGGTAAAGTCAGAGCAATTGTTGTATTTAAATTAGAAACAACTAAGTTCCCCAGTAGGAATTTCTGTTAGAGGTTACATGGAGAATTGGGAACCGAAAAAAAAATAATCCCGAAATATTATTAGAAAGGCCTATTTTGATAGTTCTCTTCATTCCTATCTTATGCCCTGAAGAACATAGCATAGCCTTGGAAATAGAAAGGAAAATATAATAAGGGTTAGAAATATCTGCCAGCAGGTAAAGAAGGAAATGAAACAAAGAATAGCAATTTGCTACCTGCAATGCCTGCCCTTGCCAAATGGGAGGAAAAGGTAAAAATAAAAAGTCCTCCCCTGCAGGGCATATTAGGTTAGAAAGCCTGGTAAAAATTTAGCCAGAGTCAGTAAGAATTAAGCTATTTAAAAAGAAGACATAAAATAGAAGGTAGTGTTTGGCTCATGTCAGCTGTATCACCTGCTTCTTTTACTGGATCTGCTTGTTCCTGGGTCTTCTCCGCAGTTTTCATTCAGCTTCTGTTCCTTCTGTTATACTTCTACTGCTCTTCACTTTCTCATGAGCTGGACTCACCTCCCAAGGGCCAAGGAGCCACCCACAAGATTCTCTTTCACGATTTGCTGTCCCCTATCTCAACTCCACTCTACACAAAATGAAATGGCTGAATATCTTTTTAAAAGCAATACCATATCCAGTTAAAATATTTGTTTCCCTACCATGTGACTTTAAAATCTGTATTGTACTTATAATAAATTCAATAGGAAAATATTCTTAAAAGAAAACCTTTTAACTGAACATACCAGGCACTTCTTCAGATGATTTGCTTAGGAATTAGAGCGTTCTATAGCTCTTCAAGTCAGGTAATACTCAACTAAGGTGCTCTCACGTGAAACAGGAGTTCAGTTTTCTATTATCAGCAACGTACACCGTAATTGATAGCTGAGACAGTTTGTGGACATAACAGAGGCCCAAGACTGACTTTAAGCTTGTATTTGCTGCATGGCCAATTGCTGTTCTTTCAAATAGGAGTTTTATTAACTTTTGCATTTAACCTTAGCATTCCTACAAAGGTCGCAATTAAATATTAACACTTTTAACTTGCAAACCAATTAATCTTTCCTTTTCTGCTAATAACATTTCATCTTTCTATAACATGTTGTAAATGTGATGTTAGGTTATAAGGAAGATTTCATCAGCACCCAGATCAGTGAGGTTAGAAAACCTAGTTCTATATCATTTTTTTCTTCCCAGGAGAAGAGTAATTATAAAGTTTAGTGATGAGAATAAAAATAAAGCACATTTCAGTCTTCATGTTTCTATGCTTTTCTACAGATAAAGTGCATGTTTCTCTGAGCATGTTACAAAGTAGTCTAGAATTGTGACATTTGCAGTGCCAACATTTACACACCCAGAAATGATTTTCTTTAAGTTAAAATACAAGACAAAATAAACAACTTTTTTTTTTCTTTTGTGGAAGGGTCAGAATTGTATCTGGAGTGCTCATTACATAATACAATTTAAAATATATTTGTTTATTTATTTATATTTAAAGTATATTTACAAATGCAGCATGCCAAATAAGAGACAGCAACTGCCCACTCCCCCCGTGCAAGAAACACCACTGATTTTGAAGATGCCTTTATAAATTTGAAGAGATGCAATTTAAATCCTCTTGCATATGATTTATTTTTTTCTGAAATGCCCAACTAGGATGTTTTTTTTCCTTCAGTTTTAGATAACAAGCATATTAAAAAATGATTTTTAAAAGGTTGAGTTTAATATGCTAAGCAATGTCTTTTTTGAAATAATGTCTTTTTATTGTTTCTTAAACTAATATTCAAAACTAGTAACTTTGAAATCATCTTTGACTTGCAAAATGTGGATTTAGGTTTTCCACAGGACAGTGGAACTATTCTTGAAAATACAGTGCAAACTAAACAGGAAACCAATGGAAAAGGTACTGCATGGAGAAGATACTCCGTACTATCAGAAGAGAATTTTATCAGCATGACCACAAAGTTGCAGGAAAAACATGAGGAAAGAGTGGAAACCACAGCAGTCGTCACCAGCCGGGCAGAGCTCTTGGGCTTCAAGTCTTGTTAAACTTGCAATATTAGCACCCTCTTCAGCGTTAAAAACAATAGCAAACTCACAAAAAGAACCAATAATCAGTCTACAAAAGGCAAACCAAAACCGAACAGAAACAAAACTGTTTCCCACTGAGTGGGAAACATGAATATTGCAGTGCATCTGAGATTCACTAGATAATACTTGAGACAATGAAAAATGTTTGGAACTGTCTCACTAATATCCTTATTAAAGGCAACTGAGTTAAGCCAATAAGAAGATGACTTTTTTAAATTTTTCTTCACATATTCTAGCATATCTTATTTTTTAAAAGCATCTCCTAACTATCTTTGAATCATTTGAAAAAAGTGAAGCTGGTAGTGACACCTAAACAAAACCAACAAGAGCACTTAATATAGCATGATGCAAGAGAGATGGTTTGTACAGAAGTAAATTCGAGAAAAAAAAATCATCCCATAAAAGTTCATTTATATATTATGTAACGTATACATGAACCATGGAATGCCCTAGTATTCTGCAGAGGCTCAGATCTAGTCTAGCAGCATCTGAAAAGAACCTGCATGGCACTGAAATGCATCTACTGCTGTGGAAGTTCATAAAGGTTAATGACCAAAGCAGAATGTTTTAACTCAGTGGAAAATCTACCAGACTCTTTCCCCATGGCATGTTCTGTTGTCAGTTAAATCTTATTTTCTGCCAGTAAAATATCCTGTCAGAAAGATTATGAAGAGTCTGGGCTGTGGCCATGTAAACCATTACATGGTTTACATGTTATTTCATAATAACTGGGTTGGACTTCCAAGATTTTACTTTTCCAAAAATGAAGCAATCCATTTCAACAAGCTAGGGGAAAGAAAATGTTCTGGGAAAGTAGTTTGTCCCGCCCAGCTGAAAACCCTCTAGAGTTGCCGCTTTTCTTTCGCCTGGCAAGTAAGCCGCAAAGCCAGCGCAATAAGTGAGCTGACAAACCCAACTTCCTGAGCTTATAGAGACTCCCTATTAGCTCTGAGCAGCAATAGGTTTTTCCAATGTGTGCAATGAAGGACCGAGTCAGTTTCCCATGCCAGCCAGCAGTGATGCTCCTGGATTATGGAGATGCCGATTCCTGAGCCAAATCTCTCTGCTCAGTAGCTCGATCATTTAACCAGGCTCAACACAGCCAAAACGCTACCATTCGACAACAAATTCTTGAGTTAATTCATTTGAGACTGCCTCAGATATGTCTGTAGGTGGGCAAGAGATGTTTCCTTTGCTCTTAAGTTTCAAGGGACAGGAGCAATAGAGCACAAATGGTGTGAAGGCACTAACTACTGAGATGTAGTTGCCACAACACTTGGAAATGTTGTCAGGCTGTGGACTACATCTTCATGGAGAAAATATTTTACAAGATCTGCTACTGGGATGAATTAAAAAATTGCTATAGAAAGGTGATGTTGGGAAAGTAATGAGAACTGCAAAAAATGGGGGTTTAATTGCTGCTATCATATATTCTGTGGGGCCTATAGAAAGGCAAATGTGATTGACATATCCTAGGGTTCATATTCAACCTATTTAGAATTTCACTGGTACTGCTCAGACTAGAATCAACCCAGCTTCTTCTTGTAGTCACTGCAGAGATCTAAGCACTAAAGTCCTCAATCATCCTCTAGAAATATCTCCCCCTGTCCCCTGATTTTACAGAGTGGTCAGAGCACCTCTATCCCTACTCTAGCCACCAGTCAGGCACCTAACATTAGATAATCAAATATGAGTCCATGTTTCAAATTAGTAAAACACGGCTGAGGTGACTGATGCCTTTAATAAAGGTCTTGGACAAAACCCACAAAACTTTATCATGAAATATAAGTACTGAGAAGACAGATAGTTGGAAATATTTTCTTTTTTTTGGAACACACATATTCAGTTAATATGAGGACATGCTCTTCATCTATCTGTAATAGCTTTAAGTCCCACATGCCAAGGATTCTGCTGACCTGATCTAGTATGTACATCTCAAACATACGTATCACCATTATTACTATGCGTTCTTGCTGCATCAGCACCTGTTATGCAATGTTCCCAATGGTTGATACCAGGGTAATGTCTTTTCTAAATCTAGATTATTCTGGATTAACTGTACTATAAATTATCATTTCTTGTGGTTATTTATGGCATGTTATAACATATTAAAAATATTCTGAGGAAACTCCTCTAGAAAGCTTTCAATGTATGACTGATAATGACGGGGAGAGCGCTGCAATACCCGGAGGTATTTACCATCCTGTGCTTTGCCAGTTCCTCAGGCTTTCCGGTGAGCTTGGCCCGATGCTTGCACTGACCTTGACCATTCCCTGGGTATTAGCAGTACTCTGGATAAAAGAATATGGCCTTCAGGCTACCCACATGCTGTCTTTGAAATCTTGAGGTTACCCTGGTTTTGGGATTGGGAACATATGGAACAATAGTCTTAGAGTACTATTTCCATCTGCTTTGCCTGTCTCTAGCTGTGGTTTCATAGCCATTGTAGCCTGGTGTAGACTCACATCACCACAGACGTCCTTCCCTCCATCCTTGGCTACTCATTTCCATCCTCACCACTGGGCTGGCACTAGTGGTGAGCAGAGAACTGGCTCCTGTTGAGAAATAAGCTGAGAACTAACCTGATGAGCTCTGAGGCTTGGTTCCTGGCCATCCCTTTCAGACACATCACACAGATGTTTATGTCAGATTACAACAACAACATAACTATGACCTCCGCAAACTTTTATAACAAACAAATTGGGCTTTAGTATGGCATCGCACACCATTCAGTTGTTAGAGAATTCAGACAGAAGCCAGAAATGAGCATTAACACTTTTAAAGAGAGTCATTTAAAACCATCCCTGCCCCTAAAGTTTATTCTTTTTATTTGGAAAACAAAATCAATATTTTAAAAATAAACTACACAATTTACGTGATAATCTACAATGATCCTCAGATTTATAATAGAGCCTAACCTGCACTACTAAATAGGCTTGAACTATGGAGTCACAAGTAACTGCTACTAACTTATAAATATAGATGCATAAAAGATGTAAAGTACCACGAGGCATGGGCGGTTCTTTTCTTTCATCATTCTAATATCTGCTTTCACAATATATTTCCTCCTCTGTAGACAGGCAGCACTCATTCTACTCCTGAATCAAGGTTTTGAATGATGCAGCCTTTATAATTGGGATTTCCTTAAAAGTATTGAACATTTTTTACTATTAACCACTATCTTCAAAATCCTAGGGCAACATTCCAGGAGCTTTGATTTGCCCCCAAATGGTCTGGTTCCCAGAATGTTTCCATTTCTGGATTTAGCAAATCTGAGCTGTGGTGCAGAAAAATATATTTTTAAAAATCTTTGAAGCTAAGTGTAGAGAAGAGCCTGGTAGCTACCTAGAAATTGCAGCACACTTTATTTTATTTTTTCCAGCATCAGAATTCCAGCCCAGCAGGCATATAAACATCCGATGTGTGCCAGAAAACACTACAAATGAACTAGATATCAGTATTTAATGTTTTCTAATAATAAAAAAGGCAGAGAAAATGTGGCTGCTGATGTAAGTTTGGTAATTATCAGCTTCCATATTATCTGCCCTTTTTTTTCAGCATTGCTGATGAACTCTACTTTCAAGTTTATAGTTCTAGTCATATGTAAAATAATGCTAGTATTACAAGCCTTTAAAGAAAGGAAATTTTGTTTCTATTCCCATCTCCTCATATTTAACAAAGGGAATAAACAGTTAGACCAGTAGCAACTGTAAGCCAAGGATCTTAGGTTTCAGGCCCTGTTTTGCTTGTGTATATGCTGGCAAGAAACTCAAGGGAATGGGAGAGATTGTCCTGAGTCCTGGAGGAATCTGGATGACTACCCAGAAACTCTCACCAGGTAAGAGAAGAGGTGAAGTTGATACTTTCTGAAAAGTCTTTCTGAAAAGAGAGAGAGGGACCACATTATAGAAATTGGAAGCACTATCTGTAGATTTTCTAGGAAGGTATTTCAGGCCCAGTGTTATTTAACATTTTCATTAATGAGTTGGAAGTGAAAGTAACCAGCCCGTAATTGCATTTGCTGATACCAAATTGAAAGGAGTCTCAAACTTCACTGAGGACAGAAAAATACTGCCAAAGGACCTATTGTACAGAGATTAGATATATGGGCAGAAAAATCACAAAAAGAGTAAGAATGAGAGTGAGAAAAAGAGGAAAGGAAATAGAATAACATTTTCGGGTGTTTTTTTCTTAATTGATTTGTGTTCCTATCCCTTAATTTGCTTTGTATCACATTCAGAAAAACACCAGTTCCAAGTATTAAGTGCTCAGTCAAATACTATAATTAGATATTTGGCAGACATATAATATGAAGGAGCTAATAGTTGGACATCAAGGTCTGGGGTTGTGAGGAGAGTTTGAGGTTTAGCACATCTCAACAGCAGATCCATAAGCAGCAGAGGTTCTTTGCTTTCCATCATGTGGCTTTTGAATTGTCAATTTGAGCCTCTGGAATGGCTTGGTCAAAGGTCGATAGACTTTCATTGCTAAAATTAGGCATCAAGAAGTGACTGAAGTCTCTTTAAAGAGAAGTGAACCTGTTTTGCTCACGATTTGCAGAAATTAAAGAAGATTTTTTTAATACTACTTTAGTCTTTTCATAATATAAATGAACAAAATGATTTTTTTCCTTATTATAAAGGAAGTTTTGGTGACTTTAAGTGATATAAAAATATATATGTGTATGCTGCATATAAAGAAATAAACCAATTAATGAGAATGGAAAACAAAAAAAGGTCTTTTGCTGTTCACCGCAGAAAGCCTTCATATTCCCAATAAAGGCACAAGATATCAGAAGGCAGAACAAGCAGAATATGTTAAAATATTAATGTTAGTAAACATTGATTTGTTTAGATTTAATATAGAGGATTAAGGAATAAGGAATGAAGAACCGGGCATCAGGTAATGCCCCAAGGTAAAATGCAGCCTCGTAGTTATGAAAATTTAATTTGACTGCATTGAGAATAATTGCTCCTATTTGGTAGCAGCCTCATGCCAGCAAGATAACAGTCACTCAGACGGACATCACCCTGCATACACTCTTAAGCAGCTGCCTAAAATTTTTGATTGGAGAATGGTGTTGCGTTCAACTGCTGTAAGAGAACCATGCAGCAGAATAAGACTCTACACAGTCTGACATTTAGTTGGTCTAAAAACATTCTAGTGCAATGTCTTTCTGTAATGAACTTTGTCTTCGTTCTCAAACAAAATTCTGTTTAGAAGCCAGAAACATCTGTCTAAAAATAGGAAATCCTTGCACTGTTTTAAAAAAAAAAAGGGTATTTGGGGTCTTTTCCTTCCTTGTTTCCTCTGTCTTCCCTAGTATACTACAAAAGATCTTTAAAAGTAAGTAGATTATATCTCTATATTAGAGAAATAAGTTCATTTACGTTCCAGTGCAGCCTATTTTAACATTTCTGGGGAAGGATTAGTTAAGGGCCTTAACTAAGTAAGAGAATTATCTCCTTGCACTCCATCTGCCAGATTCTTTTTGTTTTTAAAATCTGCTGCTAACTAGAAAAAAAGAATGAGTAAAAATATTTCTTTCAGACTGCTCTGAGATCCAAGAGCAAATAAGTGAGCAAGGAACCAACATCCCAGTTGAAGACTTACAGCAGTAAATGTACTCATTCACTGTCTGCATTTCCAATAACACTTTTTTCATTCATTCTTTTCCTCTTCTCCTGTTTTCCACAACACTTCATGACTACTGAGGAAACATCATTAATAACTGATACAAAGAATCACGCATGTGCATATAGATAAACTGAGGATGACAAAATATCAACTTGCAGCTGCTCAATTGAAAGCCGTATCTACACAACGGGTAATTACTTTTAATTTAATTAGGACTCCTGCTATTGTTTCTATCTCATAGATTGCATTATAACATGTAATGTGTTAAAGCAGGAAGATGAACTGCAAGAAGACACAGGAAATATTAGCTGTTTTGTCTAGAAATACCATACTTTAACGCCTCTGTAAGCACTTGCTACTCATAGCCAATGACCAGTTCTTGTATCCTGCTCTTTTTAAGCAGTTTTGTACTTTCACTACACTCAGATTTAGATAACTTGAAAAGATATATATTAGCCTTGGAAAAGTAAGAAAAGTTGGCATTATTGGGCAAAGTTTTCATGTATTTTATACTTCAGAAATGCAAAATTTAAATCCAAACTTCAATTATAATTGGCTGCAGTTCAAAGAGAAAAATATATCATATACAGAAATCTTCTTCAAGAATAAAATCATATTATGTTAAATTCCATGGGGTAAACTTACTACTGATATAAATGGTGCGATTCTGTCATCCTCAGTAACTTGTGTCACCAGAGAACATATTGGATCCTAAGAGGGCAGTAAAATGAGAGATAAAAAGACATGTCCAAACCCAAGGCCAAGAGAAGCTTCTGAACTAGTCATATAATCAGACAAAAATTTCGCTGCTGCAACTCTGACTTTTGCTCTTACACAGCTTGATAGTATTTTGGTCTATCATAGTATTCTGATTTTGCCAGGACTTCTTTCAGTGCTCAAAGCAGAGGCCTTTCATTTTAGCACAGGGCAGAGTCCATATTTTTTTCCTATGATTCTGTAGTGTGTTACCCATTATTTTATGTTTGTCTGCAAATCCCAGTAAAAATATCTGCCTAGAAGTGTAAATATTATTGCTTTACTGTCTTATTATATTAGACAAAGAGATCTAGTGATTCTTCTCCCTCTTGTCCCCATTCCTGTCCGTCAGGATTTAAGATACTTTTGGACAGCTGATTCAAGGCAAGCCTCTACCTCCATGTACTCTCTTATGATTGTCTCATGGAAACACCTGTTTTTATAATACTGATCAATAAATGGTAGCTTCTGCTTTCAGTATCCCTTTCCATTTACTGCCAGTGTTATAACTGCCTTTGGGGATGATTTTCTCTATATCAAAGCCCAAATTTTCCTCAATCTATGCAATCAAATAACAGTTAACCTGAGACCAGTGTTCTATATGTACAACAATTAATACTAATAAAGACCTCTTGTAAGTAATCTGGTCAAATTCTGACCTTGAAAAAAATATTTTTATGTTAGTTCATCTAGGAATGGGGTTAGCTCAGAGTAAAAGAACCATAGCAAGACCATTATTGTTGTGCTGATGGTTCTCTCCACGAGTCCTGTCTATTGAGCAACTGATTTAGCTTGGTTTTCCAAGATATAAATATTTATCTAAACCTAAATATAAATCCTTATAGCACATATAGGAAATCTAATGTGTAACCTAAATATTAAAAATATCCAAAGAATATCTGCCTTTTGTACTGAAATAAATAACTCTAGATGGAAATATAGGTATATTAAATTGCATGAATAATCAGAACAAATATTTTGTTTCAAATCATCCGTTTCAAATTGAAACATGTACAAGCCCTTACCCTAAATAAAAAGAAAAAAAAAACAAACTCCATATGAAGCCAACCATCCAAACAAACAAAAAAAAACCCAGCTGCCAACTGCTGTACTTCATGTACTTTCTACTAAACCGATTAATCCTCTGAGAATTGCTCTGTGAATTTGCTCAGGACTTAAATGAAAGATTCATGCATCACAGCAACCCTGTCCTGAATGTGAAGTTTTGTTGCTGGAGTCACTTATACTACTAGTGTGGTTTTTCTGTGCACTTGTAAAAATGTGAGTGATTAATTCTTTTAATTCAGACACTTTAAAAGTTACCAAATAATAAGAGACTAGCAAGGGCCACAAATTCCGCAGCATCCTGAAGAAGGCTGCTACCCTTCTCTGAGATTAGCATGTTGGAAGGCTGATAAAACACTGCAAGCAAGAGATAGCGATACTAACTGACAAACTTAGACCTTTCCCAGCTGTGCTTGCATCACAAGACATCGTAATTCCTCAGAGACTTAGACTAATTAACAGAAAGAGATGAAGATCCAGGGCTTGGGTTTAATGGGAAGTTCAGAGTCACTTCATTGAGTTTGAACCCTAATACCATCAGTAAAAGTCTTAAATAAAAGCTGGTTCTGGCAGGAACTATGTCTCACATAATTTTGAAGACACTTTCCTTCCCTGTAACTGTAATTCCTGTTTAAATCCTGACCAGCTGAGGTATTCCAGAGCATTCCGGAAGGTAGCAATAGGACTCTGAATAACCTGACTGTCTTTGCCTACTAAGGTTAACCTTGAAGGGGAAAAAAATGTTGAATTTTGACTCTTTTGCTTGACAGGGAGGAAAACGAACCAGACTTGAAAGGACTGATAAGGCTACCTCTTTGTAATTCCCTCAGGGATAAGCAATTAGCTATGAAGAGAGAACACCATATATGCAGTAACTCTATAAAATTTCTGTGGCTGAGTCTACAGAAATAGGCTAACACTACTTACATAGCTAGAAACATTTTGGCAACTTGTTAGAAACTATATACTGTCCTTGTGGGGAGCAGTCTCTTGCCCAGCAGAAGGTGCGTCTACTCTCCCAGCTACCTGTCTACCTCTCTCTCAGGTTCTTTCCACCAATTGTCCCTACTACATACACACTAATTTGCTCCTAGACATTTTTCTTCTAATTATTCCCCTTCTGAAAGGAAACTCATAGGTGGTTTTGAGTGTAGTTTGAGCCAGAACAAAACGAGAGTGTTCCACAGTCCACATCTGTAGCTGTTATATTCTCACATACCCCTGCTTTATGTCTTGCTACAGCCTGTAGCATGCATCACAGATCCTCCACATTTGACTATAGACACCATGCAATAGGCCATGACAGAGCTTTCATCTTAGCCAAAATAAGAAGGATATATTTTGGGGTATATTTCAGAGAGATGTCTAAAGCCTGAGAAGTGGACCAAGTGTTGCACATTGTGACTGTGATCCACATGCCGTGGGGACAGTTGGTTCAGGGCATGGAAGATACTTTTATACCATTTCTTCCACAGGTCAGATATTTTTCCGTAACACTGCAGGTAGGGACAGAAATTATGAAACACCAGAGAAAATACTTCTTGTCTTTTACTCAGTTAGTCCATGCTCCTTATCATTAATGAAAGTCATCATCAAATATAGTATTGTCTTAATATACAGGAATGGATCCATATAGCAAATGTTTTTTCAGATGCAATATCTGTACCAGATCTGTATCAGCTGTAGCCTTTCCCAGGGATAGCACACTCATTGCCATATAGTAGGTGTAATACTGCAGAATGTCCTGGTTAGTTTCTTCCAAAAGAAATCCCATCGCCTTGCTCTGAGACCACTCTGTGGTGCCACCCAAGGCACGATCATAGGATTCTCTTCAAAGCCACATTTCAGAGAGCAAAAATGTAAGCTGAGCTGCATCTGTGGCATGAGCCTCAGTGTACTGGAGGGATGAATGAATTTTCAGTCTGTGTGGTTTATACCCAACTTCATGTATCTTTTTTAACCAAAACAGTTTAGAGCATAGTATTTTTCTAGTAAAATGGAAGGAAGGAAGGAAGGAGGGAAGGAAGGAAGGAAGGAAGGAAGGAAGGAAGGAAGGAAGGAAGATATTGCTCAATGCTAAATCCTTGCTAAATTCAGTTAAGAAGAGGATACTATTTGGAAGAAGAGGAAAAGCACTAAGGAACAAAACCTACTTTGCAGTGAGCAAGGTCACTCACAGTCTTGGGATCCCAGCAGTTTTTCATCATTCAGGTTCTTCCAAAAATCTGCAGCAACTCAAAACTTTTCTTGTTGCCAACCCAGGAAAAGTATTCTCTTTTATCTTTGTCCTAATTTCTTATAGACAGGTTATTATTAATATTTATCATTTATTCAACACTGAGCTAGTGAACTATGCCCTCCTCATCTACAGACTAAAAGATATGAAAAAATAGGATATCACAAAAGAGGCATGCAGACGGTAAAGCCATTGAACCCCAAACAAAAGGCATTACTAGAAGGAATCTCAGGAAACTTTCCAGAGTTTCTAAATTTCTGCAACAAAATCTGGAGCAGCCTTATTAAGCAGAAAAGAAATACCAGGTGGATTAAAGATGCTAAAACAAGCGAAACTAAAATTTACAGCAGAAATGGTCAAGAGATCCCTCAAGAAAAAAAAAATGGCAGGTCCAGATGGCATCCATAGCATTTGGCTTCAGGTACTTTGCATCTTTGCACAATATCTCCAGGCAGTTTTCTCATGAGTAATCATTAAGATGCATGTCAGAATGGTGTTAATTGTGGAAAACAAAAGCAGGGGTCGTCAGGTAGTTCTCAGGTCTGGATCAATCACTTCTCTCAGCCATGTGTGAACTGCTAACATTGATCATATCAGAGCAAGTCTGGTGCAGTGGAGTTAGCTATGCACATTGCACACGGGAATGAAGAGGATGCAAAAGGAATAACAGCAGTTCTGGGGATGAAGGTCTAATTGACACATCAGTTGTGAAGACTGCCAAATCCAGAAATTCTCAAGACAATACGCAAAGACTACGAAGTCTTTGATTTTGTCCTTCATACATGAATACAGAAAGCAATGAGAATATACAGCACTGAAATAGCATAATTTTTACATTTTTAAATAGAACTATCTTGAAGACAGGACTCATCTTCTAAGGTTGCAACTTATACTCTGTTCATATTCACTAAGGAAATTTCCAAGAGTACTTGTCATCAGCCTGATTTTCATAATTTACTTCTTACCATTATTCATTCTTCGAAGGAAATTTAGAGTAGAAATTCAATTAATCTTGCAAAATAGTACTAGTAGTCACCCTAAATATAAATAATCTCAAATGATTATTAGGTCAGGTAAAGTTATCCTAACCTCATGAAGAGCATTAAAGCCTTTCCAAATCATGCAGCTCAGACAAGCTGCAAAGAATAATTTACATTTAACAGGAGAGAAGGCCACTGATCTGAGGCAACTGCAAGAATAACCAAAAAAAAAAAGGAGATTTATTATATATAGAGTATTACAACCAAAAACAGATGCTGAACTACTAAATGCACACACAAGCAAAGCTGGAAGATGTTTCAAAGTCTTACGTTCAGAGTTATTTCTCAGATGAGCTTTAAAGTTAGAGGGTAAGGGAGCAACTGCAAATAAAGCAGGAAAGAAATCCAGTCATGGAAAGAAGGTCAGTTTTAGAAGCAGGAGGACCTGACACAGGGATTGAGTAAAGAGACATTAAAATGTCAGTAAAGACTCTTCTGGGTAAGACAGTTCCACTAAAATTATTCACTGCAGTACTGACTGCAGTTGTACACTATGTCTTCACACATAAAGGAAGGAGGGATAACACATGTGAAAGGCTCTTAAGCATAATGCCCTTCACTCTGACCTGTGTGGCCAATATTTCTTTCCTAGACACCACAAACAATGAAATCAAAAGCATGGTCTAGTGACAGGCAGAAAGGAAAGGGAAGAAGCTTTGCAATCATGTATCCAGATCAATAAAAGCCAGAAAAACAGATTCCAGAGACTTAAAGATCAAGAGCACAAAGCTTCACCATCATCAACACTGCCTGCCCGTAGGCTTAACATAAGACAGAAAAGGAAGTGCAATTCAGCACAACAACTTCAAATGTCAGGAGACAATTGAAAAGGATACAACGGAGAAAGATTATCAGAGTACTGATTTTTACAACTCTTTCTGAGACTCAGCCTAAGACCCCTACACAACCTCTCAAAGACCCAGACATTTCCACCCTTAACTAGAGTCCCTGGCAATCTGTTTCTTTTGCTCTCCTCTTGGAAATCTTGACCACACCCTGGCCCTAAAGATCTGACTGCTTTTTTTTTCCTCTGGAGTTTAAACAGTGCCAATTTATAAACAATGACAACTATCCTTTAGAATGTGGTATTAAAGAGTAATAAAAACAAAAAACTTTAGCAAGTTAATTATTCCAAGAAATTATAGGATGAACAAGAGAATATCACAAGAATAAAACACCCATATGAAACCCAAGTAGGGGAATATCTGATGATGACTGAGAGATGTACAATGCATTGTTCAAAGGTGACATCTTCTTTCACTCAGAATTGTCTTCATAAAATGTTAGAATTTGCTAAAATTGCCATCTGCTCTCTATTGGGAAAATCTACTGCTGTGTGGAGTTATCTAAGTACCTGTGATGAGCAAGTCATGGAAAGCCAATACATAGTGCACATAGTGCACATAGTGCAAGCATAGTTGTCATTAGTGGACAATATGCAGAGAAGGGTGGAGCAAATCAAGACGAGATGGGATCAGTTAGTCTGTGTACTAGTTACTCAGAAAAATATTTCTGACTTTGGAGCATAGTTCAGAGGAAAAAAATCCAGCTACAAAAAAAATAGTGTGGAGTGGAGGGGGGTGGAGAGGGGAAAGACTAAATGGACAGCAGCTGATAGTCCCATTATTGAGCTATTCCCTTCTGACTTTCCCTTGGAATTGACTGTTATTGACTAATACTGGCTATGTCATGTTGCTGTCACAGTGGTAAAACTCAGTTGCCCATCGGGCACCTGTTGAGATATGCGGTGCATTTCTAGGAAGCAACCAATAGAGAGCATTCAAAGAGAATCCAAAGCAATCTTTCAGACAGTGGACTAAAAAAACATCACCAACTTCAACAGAGTTAGTCTGGATTTGCATGAAAAAATAGAGGCTGGCTCACAGAAATGAGACACAGAAATATTAGTGTGCACAAGAAATTAAATGTAGTCTCTGTTCCTCACTCCTGCTTTTCCCAGTTTGGTATCACAGAGGTCAGGTCCTTCAGCATGTGTCTTCCATAGCCGTTTCAATGCCAACGCACTTACTAAGTATGCGATTGCCAGACTGTATTCCGTTAACACAAGCAGTGATGTATCTCAGCAGTACACAGTATTTGATCAATTGTGGCTACTGTTCTCATTCCTCTTTTCCAGCATCATTATCAGATGATCCTGTCTCTTACACAACTTGAGAAGAAATTATTTCATCTAGAAGCAAAATGACACACTTGGTCATGATCCTCAGTGTTTTCCTAAGCATCGTTTAGCTAAAGCTGCTAAAGAGAGTTAAAGGTATATGCACATCTACTGATGCACATATACATTTCTTTCCAGGAGAAAATGGTGCAAAATAGTTCAGCCAACAGTCTACATTTTTTGTGATATATGACCCAGTAAAGCAATACAGTACAATAGAAGTAACAGACTTGTTGATTGTGTCAAACTGGGGAGAATAAATATGAATTCAATACTCATTATTTTATTGCTACCACAATTTACACAAAAGAAAGCACTTAATTTATACTCCCAGATATGTATTACCTATTATGACCTACAATTAACTCCCAAACTTTCCATCATCTTTTTCCATTTAGGAAAGATTTCGAAGTGAAGTGTTGCAGCAAAATATATTTTTATTAAGACTTCATTATTTGTACAGAGCACAGACTATGAAATATTATAATAAAATATTAAATCAGAAGAAGAAAACACATTTTGAAATACAGCATCATAGACTTCAAATTGTCTTTTTTTTTCTTTGCTTTTTTACTCGCTTTTAAAATTTAGTGAGTTATAATGTGTCTCCAAGGTCTGTAGTGCAGAACACATTTATTTCTATATTCTTGAGCATTAATTCTCTTCCCATATAACAAATTTCTCACAAGATAAATAATACTTTATAGTTAGTACTGTATATCTCTAGGTATGAGATTTATGGCATCTGACTTCAGTTACATGAAAATTGATGTCTACCTTGCGGACTCCTCCAAAGAAAGAGTGATTTAAAACTGGACAACAGGAGCAAAGCCCACTTTACATCCGAGAAAGGTATATCCAACCCCAAGGAAGGAACACCTGATGCATACATGAATCAGCATCTGATCCACTATGTCTGATACAGGACTGACTGTACGTGATTCAGGTGCTTCTTCCTTAAGGACAGAAATATTTTTCAGAGGTTTCAGCAGAAGGCTGAGCGGGCAGTAACAGGCTCAGACATCTGATTTTAATGCTCCATTATATCTTTCTCAAAACTCATTCTTGTCACCTAGACACCCCCTGTAGACATTGAAGTGAAACACTCTCTTCAGCAACAATAGAAGTTGTCTGAATGACTAGTTCTAATTTAGCTCATTTTAATTAATAATTTAATTAATTTAATAGAGCACCTTAGGTGCTTTAATAGTTATCATCAAGATAGTATTTGACTTAATAATGGGATTGTGTTTCTTATCATGGTACTTCTTGCTTTCCATTTCTCCTCTCTCCTCTCCTCTCCTCTCCTCTCATTTCTTTTTCTCTTCTCACTCTGTTCCTTTCTTTTCCTTTCCTTCCGTTTCACTGAGGGGCTGCATGCCTGGTCATGCAGAGAAAGCTCTTCCCTTTCCTGCATGACCAGGCACGCAGCCCCTCAGTGAATGACACCTACAACCCCCTTGGGTTTGCCAGATTTCTGTCTGTCTGGTGCCTCCATCAGTATCACTATTATCAGTCTTGCAAGTCAGACTTGCTCTTCACTGCAATCTTAATGGGCAATTTCAGTCTCATGATGAAGAGTAAGAGAAATAGGCAAATGGCTGTAAGCATGCAGGCTTGAAGGGGTTTCATTGCAAGCTCATTATAGCCCCCCTAATGAGATTTCCATCCAATTTGTGGGATAGCAGAGCTCAACTCAATAAAGCGACAGAGCTACCAGTACAGTAGGATTAGTATGTCTTATTAAAACAGGTAACCTTTGTAAAATCAGGACACAGTGGTTAGAGCAGTGTCCTTATATACTGGCACAATACAAAAACAATTGCCAGATTATTTACATTATTCTCATCAGCTCATAATTGCTAAAATACTGAAAATTCATACATTTCACTTAATAATAAATACATATTTTATGTACAATCTTCAATGAAGTATGGTTTGTAAGATTTTTGCTCCCAAGTAAAAAGCAATATTGCTTATAAAAATGCTTTTCGAATGAAACTTGGTTTGAATAAAGCAAATAGGAAAAATGGACATTCTGTGACAGTGAAACAAAGCGTAAAGGCATTCCCCAGTTCTGCATTTATGCCTAAAAGGGTGATAAATTAAAAAGATGAACTGACTGTAGAAATTTAGTAAAAGTTTCTTTCTAATTAATTCAGGCATCTTCCATCTACATTGTATGTTCACTAAACTTCAAATCTCAAGTAAAGTACTAGTTACTGTTTGTATAACTATGGCTTTTGATTAATCATTTCCTCTCTGTGCTCCCTTGAATCACACACTTACCGCTACAATTTCGGAAGGCCTTTTGCAAGCATAGACCTAGCATGTGACTTGCTTAAAGTTCAGCAAACTTTCGCTATCCACCACGAAGCATGAAGATCTACCCCTCTGTAGTGTGGAGTGCCTTACTCTCCAGAGCTTCTGGAAGTAACAAGTAACACTCAAACTGAGAAGAACTAACATTTGTCCTCTCAGAACACTGCTCTGTCTCCATGGAGGCAGATATTTCTGTCTAAATCCATGTGATTTTTTTTAACTGCAAAGCACTGTAACAGGATTTTTTTTCACAGTAACAAAAACTCAGTTCTGTAACCAAATGGAGTCAGCCTGGTTTAATCAAGCTATCAATCACTTTGCAGAAGCTATAGGGGAGGGATTTTTCCCCCTCACTCCTGCAAAGGCACAGAATACACCATCAAAATTTCTGAGCTTTGCAGTGGATCAAATTTGGCATGGGACCTCCAACAGAAGGTAGAACTATCGTGCTCTGTTATTTGATCTATTGCAAGTCATTTGTAAGCCATGATGAGTAAAATACAAAGCTAAATTTAGGGGCCCTTTAAAAAATGCTGGGGGCTAGAAAGATCATTAGACCCTTCTACCAAACTGCTCATCAATGAGCCACCAGAGAATTTTTTTTGCAACATGTTGGAGTCTCAAGCATGCTGGTATGTGTGGCAAGCACATACCCCAGTACGCTGCTTCTCCCTCACTGCACGTGGGTGAGAGGAGCTGCCGGCTGGAGGGCAGCAGTAGGCCCCAGAACCAGCTAATAGTCCCCTGTTCTATGAACATTCTTGTCAACAGGAGAGTTGTGCAGCACCAACAACTGAAAATATGGAAGCTATGTTCCCATGAATTCACTGCACTATTTTTTGTAATAGATTATAGCATGATCGTAAAGTTGTTTTACAGATTAGTATGCCAAACAAAAGACCTAATAACCCTCAGAAAAAGCAGAAATGTTCTCAAGTATTCTAGTGACACAAATTACAACAATTTTCTATTGGTATCTAAAATAAAAAGGCTTAACTGAAGATGGATCTTGCAGGACCTTTTCCTCAGGGTAAATCACTATCTTGCCAGATGTTTGACCTCCAGATATCTTGAGAGATTTATTCAGTTCATTACCGTATGTTTTCTAAAGCTTGATTAATTCTGTTTCTACCTTGGCCTGAGGTTTACCAGTTTGATGAAATCAGAAAATGTTCTGGTATAGCGATATGGACGTACTGTTTCTTCAAGAGTCTGAAAGTAGCTCTTAACATTTTTATGCAGATAAATGCAATGGTTTTATGGTGAGGAAAGGAATCACCACCATCTGCTTTGGCATCATGTTTGCTGTGATTTCTCTTGTGTGTGAACACAGCAAAGAGAGTGACAGGATTGGGCAGGACTTCTCAGCCAAGCAGCGTAACTCAAAAATAGGTTTGTCTGCAGTGAAAAGAATCTTTTCCTTATTTCTAATTACCATCTCTGTGTATTTATAAAATGTATACTGTTAAAACATACCCCTTTTTTGAAAAATTAGTTCTTTCTCACATGTT
The DNA here is from genome assembly GCA_013389825.1 of Crypturellus undulatus. Taxonomy (NCBI): domain Eukaryota; kingdom Metazoa; phylum Chordata; class Aves; order Tinamiformes; family Tinamidae; genus Crypturellus; species Crypturellus undulatus. The sequence goes on from VWPW01022716.1 coordinate 1,907,080, forward strand.
TATTAATTGTTTTTCAGTTCAGCAGGAATGAGGTGAGAACCTTGGCATGTTCCTTCTGGAGCCTAAAGACAAAGAAACCATTCACAGTGCATTTGTGTGCATGCATTTCTTTGGGGTTCTAAAGTATTAACTGACTCTCTTCGTGAAAATATTCGGACATGGAAATCCTCCTGAATCTATCACTTTTCATAGTATTTCCCAGCAAGTACTAAGGCTGATTGATAGATACCTCAGGGGGCAGTTGATTGAATAGATTCAGAACTATTTTGGATCAATGCATATGTCAAACACCATTACTATGATATGCTCCTGAAGAATGCCATAAAAAAGTTTATTTGTGTAACTGCACAAAAACTTTGCGGAAATTCATGCTTTCTCATGGAATTTAGATAAATCTCCCTCCATTTTCTAGCATATTATTTTAATATTTGCTTTTGCAAATTTTCTCTTTGTCACAGAACCTCATAGTAGCAGAAGGGGAAAATGAAGTAATTTTAAAACACAAACATAATAATAAGAGTCTAAAGAGAGTCTGTGTTAAGGCACCCTTTAATAAATGTGTTACAGTTTCTAACACATTTTCACCTGCAGTAATTTGTTCATAATTTTCCCTGGTGTCCAAGCAAAGCCAGTAAGGGAACTTTGCACACTAATACTTTTTATTTTATTGTATAAAGTGTAATTGTCACACTGCTCATTTCATACGAATTGTAAAAGACAAACATGGAAGTAGAAATATTTTCCGCCAAGGACATTCTACTTTATAAGTCACACAATTATTTTTGGAGAAAAATAATTTACCCAATGAATGAATCAAAGTTGTAGAAATTAGAAATTAGGTTTTTAAGCAATTGTCCTGCAAACAAAGGCTTTGTTCAGTGACTACAAAATTAAGTACTAAAAGTTCTTATCGGTTCTAGTCCACAGCCATGCGGTAAAATAAGCCTATAAAATGCTTGTCAACATGTCAACAGTGAGGGAAAAAGAACCTTTAGAATACGCATAGCTCCTCCCTCCCCCGTTTTTTTTTTTCTACACCTGTTTTATGAATATATTTTACACTGAGAACATGTAAAAATCACTTTTGTAGTATTCAGATCCCTAGTACAAAGCCCTGAGAGCCTGACGGCAAGATGCTGCACAAGAAAGTCCAACCTGGCCTGAGAAGCTTGTGTGGCTGGATAGGAAAGGTGTCTGGGCATGAAGCAAAAGGCTGGATGAATGACTAGGGAATGGATGCCAGGAGCATCATTGTATCCAGGATCCCAAAAGAACACAAAATAGTCTGGTAGTTCGGTTAAACACTGGAATTTTAGACTTAAGGAATCTCTTCCTATTTGACAATACTAATAATATTCTTTTTTTCCCCAGAAATTAGAACAGTTTAAAGGGTATGTCACACTGCAGAGGGCATTGCCTTATAGAGATAACTGAGCTAGCTTTAAACAGGAAGGATAAACTACCCTCTGTCATGCTGTGAGCCTATGTACTACCATAGCTGCATTGCTAGCCAGGCTAGTTCAAATATATTTGCTCAACCACAAACCACAGCTTACTATGAAGGCCTGTCCTCTGCATGGTAATATCTAATGCAGATAAATCCAAACATAAGTTGTGGCTTCCAGTTATGACCATTAAGCAACCACAGAAATATACAATGATGGATATTTTTGTGTAGTTTACTAATTTAGGCGGCATTGCTAATTAGACCAGAAAGTGAAGCAGTAGAGCTACGCTCCTCCTCCTGGGTTTCTTTGGTCTCACCTGCTTCAGACTGTGATATTTGGTCAACACAGTTATGATGATCACAGTTTGGCTGATTAAGGGAAACACAGAAACTTTTGAAAATATAAATGCATGTTTTAATTCTCCACTGTTTATTTACTTTGTTGTTGGGACATCTCTTTTATCTGACTCCAGATTTTTTCAATGTAGTATAGAATTTCAGAGGTGTATGCAAAGCTGCATTGTAAAAGTTGCATTGGGCAGGGAAAGTTGCATTGCATAGGGAAAGATGAAAATAGGGTTTTGGAGAGTCTTAATAAACACACAAAAAAAGTGGTATAGACATACCCTCAGAAATATCCTACCACTTCATGAACACTTAAATCGTTAACAATTCTGACACTTCTATGGTTATTAAGTTTCACAATGGACATTCCAGCTGAATGAACCAGTCTGGTTACATCTGTTTGCAGATACAATTTCAAGCTCCCTGAAGATTCAGAAAAAAAAGTATTTTTATCGGCTCATACCCAGTACATGTTTTGAAAGATCACAGTGATGAACATAAGGTAGCTGCTTTCTATTCTTAAAGTTTTTTGATTCAACATCAAGGAAATGATTCTGCATCTAATCATAATTCTGCAGGGAAAATCCTGGGGTTTTAATGCTAAGCATATAACTGTGCAGTAGGCTATAGTGCTATAAACAGTGCTTTTGGCTTAGTGACTGCAAAAATCTGTGTTATCCAGATGAACTTATCCCAACCTTGAGCAAAACTCCTCTCAAGGGAACGACATAGACAAAGATTACTTCTGTACATGAAGCATTTTACTGTGCGTGAATCAGGACTTCAACTCAATTACTGTCATTAGCACCTTTTAGGGAATGACCGACTCCAGAAACAGACTTGTCTGTTTCTTTTCACTAGTGATATTACTCAGTGCTGGAAGTGGTCAGGGAATCCAGGGGCGTAGCTGACCGTGATGGTACTGAAGGACTGCTTCTGCCGATTACCGCATACATCGTTGATCTGCTGGATGTCCTCTCTTTTCCTGACCTTTTCATGCAGGCATACATGGAGAAGCTGAATCTGGATGGCCTGGGAAAGTCAAGGAGATTCTGGCAGGCTTTTGCCTACCTCAGCCAGCTGTAGCACATGCTTCATTCTGGCTCTTGTGATCTAGCAGCAAATCTGCCCAGACATAAGGGTAGTCCTCCTGGCTCTTTTGAAAATGAAATGATCTTTCTCTTTTGTTGGGCTTCAGTTACAGTCTCATTTCTTAGGTGTTGCTGCTGCAGAAGGGTTTTGTGTGTAGTTTGTAAAGAATCCAGTGTCTCTGGAAAGAGATCTCAGTGTGGACCACATCTGCTTTCCTCTCTCGGCAAGCAGTCCTGCTAACTGAGTGCAGCATCCATGCCCTTCAGACTGAGAATAAGATTTCTAGGCTTAAGAAATGGTCAATAGATCTTTCTAAATGTAGCATGTCTGTTGAAAATCTCACAATATCCTTCTGCTATTCAAGCTGTGCCTTGCAGAGGATGGCAGTTTCAGTTTGTCTGCATTGCTCTGTGAACAGCATCTCAGAGTTTACACAGAGCAAATGGTCCATAAATACACTCTGGTCTTGATGTCTGCAGTTTTGATGGTTCATCCTCCCTGTGTACCATATACTTAGGAAGTCCCCGCTGCGTCGCACGTTTAGAGGCAATGCCACTTTAGTCCTTCTTGTATGTTCCACCGCAAATAATTTTATAATTCTTATTTGGTTGACTGTGAGACTGAATCACAGTGCACAGGCTGAAGTTGCCATTAGATGTCATCATTTCAGTGTCTAGAGCTAGCAGCTAATAGTTTCCAAAACATAACTCTTAATCATGTTAAAAATCCTTATATGTTTTTAGGAGCATTCACCTGATCAACGCAGCTAAACTCTACAGCTGAGCCAATCAGACTATCTTTAGAATCAGTGAAGAAAAGCAGACAGTTAATCTTACCTAAAATAGATATCAAAAGTAGCGTTCTTAATTCCCATTGGCTAAAAAGAGATCCAACCATGACCAAGTCAGATATAGAGTTATTTTTACTGTGCACCTTTCAATAGAAGGTGCCAAGTCAAAAGGAGTGACTATGGAGTGACTATGGAGTGACTTTGTAAATATTTTATGTGTGGGACATAAAATGCAATGGAAATTAATGGGTTAGCTTTATACTGGCAGTGGATTAGGGTTGGAGTGCATAAAGATTGTAAACTAGGTCTGTTTCTCAGTATATATGAACGATGGGCAGAAAGATGAACAATGTGACAAAATGTTCAGATGACACAACATGGTTTAGAATAGCCAGCACATACAAAGATAAGAAGTTCAGAGCACCATGAAAGTCTATGTGAATGGACAGCTAATGAAAAATCAATTCAGTGTCCAAATCATCAAAGAAAGAAATAAAATCTAAGATTGAATAAAGAACAGGGTAGATAATACCCTATCAAGTTACATCAGGTGATTATGTAAGCAAGTAGTAAACCCTCAACTGAAACACTGTGTTCTCTATCCTAACGAGAAGACAGTAGGTAGAGGTTTACTGACAAGTGATTATTATTAGAGTCAAGGACCACTTATCATAAAACTGTGCTGAAAAAAGGTTGTGCTTGGACGTTCTAAAATAAGGGGAAAAAAACAGGGTAAGTTTTTAAAACTATGAGTAATAGAGATAGCAGTTTCTACTATTTTCCTCATATCTGTCTTTATAATACAAGCTTTTCAAAATAGAGATTGTTTCCTTCTACATGCAGTAGGCCCATCAGTGTGAGGGCTCACAGAAGCACCAAATATTAAGAATAATTTTTAATAATTTCCTTAAAATGTAAGAATAATTCCTAATATATAACTCAAATCTTCACTGAAAATAGTTCCACTGTTTCTGACCCAACCTATAATGGACATGAAAAACAAGTGACTGCCACCTTCTTTATAACTTTTACATATTGAAAGGCTGCTACTATGTCTCTCTCTCAGTCTGTTTTCTCCTAGACTAAACAAACCAAATTCTTTCAACCTTTCTTCATACGCCATGCTTTCTAAACCTCTAATCACTCTTGTCACTCATTCCTGGACTCCATCCAAGCTCAGTTTTTCTTAAAGCTTGGTGCCCAAAACTGGATAAAATATTCCACCAGTGGGGAATAGACCAGAATAATTACCTCCCAAAGCTCCCATCCAACAATCCTTTTTCTTCATCCCAGATTGAGATTTGCTCATTTTGAATTAACATCATGTTACGGCCTCACATTTGGTCTGTAGTGCTGAAGATGTTTAGTGCCATCTTTCCAGTTATTGTCCACTTTGTATTTACGTATTTGATTTCTCCTTTCTGTATGTATCACTTTCTACTTGTTTCCCTGGAGCTTAATCTCATTAATTGCAGATTATTATGCTTTATTTTATTTTATTCTTCAAAGTGTCTGTAATCTTCTCTCTCACTTTTGACATTCACTCTTTTTGTAAATGTGATTTCCAATCCTTAATCCAGGTCATAAAGAAATATTATATATGGTTCAATTTTACTACCGTTTTTACAGAGTGCTATTGATATATTCTCTTTGAGTATTGTTTTCAACTAGTTGTTCATCCACCATGTAATTTTTTAATCTAGTTCGTATTCCCCTGGTTTTCTTATGAGAGTGTCAAATATGGCAGCATAAAAATCTTTACAAATGTCAAGGCGAATCACCATTATCTCTTCCAGTTTATGCCAATTACTCTATCAAAGAAAGAAAATAGATTGGTATGAGATCTTTTTGTCTGGACAAAGCCATGTTTATCTTCCTGAGCTTAGAGATTAATGGTTAATAATTAGTTCCAATATAACAAAATTAAATCTACAGTTCTTAGTGTCCTGTTTGTTTGCTTGTTTTTGCAAGTACTATGTTTGACCTTCTTCAGTCTTGTGAATCTCCTCCATGTTGTATAAACTCTTCTCCTCTCCCATCTTTGCTTCTCTTTCCCTTCACCCTTCCCTTCCCTTCTATTTCTTTCTCTTCTTTTCCTTGCCATTTCTTTCCCTTCATTTGTTTCCCTTCCTTTCTTTCAATTTCCACTAAGCTATTTTCTCTTTCTTTTAATTATAAGCAGTTTCTAGAAACACGCTTTATAGCTCCTTAACCCTTGCTATTTGTAACTTATTTGGTGGTTAACATTTCTGAACTTGCTCTTCTTGGGTTTGTGATACTCATTTGTACTCTTCTCTAGCAGTGTATCCTTTTCTTTTTTCATTTTTCATTTTTTTGATTCCATTAAAGATTTCCAGATGTAGCAATGTTGGTTCTGCTTTGCTTATGCTTCAAGATAGTTTACTGCTGTGCCTTTAATCTTGTCTCTTTTAGATATTGCCAGCTCTTCTAAACTCCACTTTTTTTTTCCTTTAGCAATCTTCCCCAAGGGACCTACCTATCCTTGGAGTGCTGAAAAAAAGTTGCTGAAAAGTTTTACTTTTCAAAGCTTACTCTGTCATTATTTTGCTCATCTTTTTCCTCTCATTAGAATCATGAACTCATTTTATGAGTTTTCCACCCTTGAATTCAAAGTCCTTCCCAAGCAAATCAAATTTGTACTGGTTAAATCCAATTTCTTTTTCTTCCTCTGAAATAAAAAATATTGTCCTCAAAACATTCCAGAAGAGACGGAATGGTACAAAGATGAATAAACTGATTAATTTAACCTTTTTCTTCATAGCAAAAAAAGATAGAAAAAAATAATGATATTGAAATGTGGTATATATTCGCCACGATAAACACTTTGTGGAATTCATTGCTGGTAGGTATTGTAAGATCAAGTAGTTAGGTTCACATGAAGACTGGATTTTAAAAATATTAGTGATATAAAATTTTATGCTTCAGGATAAACCTGTGATGTCTTAGAAGAGGTTCTGAAAACACATTCTATTTCTTTTTTTTCTTCCTTATTTATTTATTTTTTTCTTTTTTCTCTGAAATATCTGGGGTTAACCATCGTCAAGATAAGAAAAATGGACTCCCAATCTGATCCAGTTCTACATCTATGGATAATCTTGGCATGTAGCTTGTCTGCAAATTCTTTCTAGTCTAAACACCAGCAAGTTCAATGCAAAACCATAAATATAAAACCATTGGCAGGCCAAAAAGGGTTTTGAGGAACTACTTGCTAACAGCATAAAAACTAACAGCAAAGACATCTTCAGACACATCAAGAAACAAGAAGTCTGCCAGGGAGTCTGTATTGCTGATAGATGATGAAGGTGCAAAGGGGAACTCAATGAAAATAAAGCCTTAGGGGAGAAAAAATCTCAGAGAAGTCTTTGCGCTAGCGTTCACTATCAAGAGGCAGAGAAAGATTCCCACACTGGAATCTTTCTTTGATGAGGACAAGCTTGAGGAACTGTCTAAAACAAAAAGTGTAAGCTGAAAAGGTTTTAGAGCATGCTGATAAAATGAACAGTAACAAATCTCTAGGACCAGATAGTATTCACCCAAGAGCTCTCAAGGATCCCAATATATTGCTGAACTGTGGCCTGGTACTTACCGCTTGCATCTGTTTCAGTTCCAGAGGAATGAAAGGAGGTAAATGTTATGGCAGTCTCTGAGAAGGGCTCCAGGGAAAATCCTTGGCACCATGGATCAGTAAGTCTGATTCCTATACCATGGAAGCTGGTATGAACTGAGATAGGGTAATCACTGATTTTAACCTAATCTAGGCCAAAAGAGGGGAAACAAAGAGTATATGTGCATACAGATGATGAAGGTTATGAGAAGGTAACCACATGTTTCTGTACTGATTAAATTTTATGTCAATAAATGCAAAATAAGATATACAGGGAAAGCAAACCTATGTATAAATAAATTAACTATAATAGGTTGTCAATTAGCTATTGTGTTTCCAGAATGAGGTTCGGGAGACACTGGTTATTTTCCTGCAAACCTCAGTTCACAGCTCTGCTGTGAGCACAAGTGCTGACCAAATTTAAGAAAGGGTTTTTAAATACAGAGCTGTAAATGCAGCCTCTGCCTCAGGAAATCCCTAATCAGTTCTGAGAGTGGCAGGATATGTGAGAAGTGTGGTTCCCCCCTTGTCCTGTTATATTCGTTGTTGGAGTCTGCTACTGGCAACTGCTAGGGACAGCACAGTGAGCTAGATGGATGTTTCATCGTCTCCAGTGCAAACATGCTAATGTGCACATGACTTATTGCCGACATTGCATACTAGTCTTAAATTCAAGCTGAAGAAGCATCCACCAAATTCCCCAAATCATACTGTGATGTATTCCCCTCTGGAACCTTTTCTGTTTCTGGTTAAACATTTCTGGATGTACCTGAGTATTTATGGCCAGATTTTTAAAACTGCACATAAACACAACTTTTAATCAGTTAATACAGCCGATAAATCCATGTTTAGGCACCTAAAACTACAGATAAAGATATGCTTAGGTGCCTAAATACCTTTAAAATATAGTCCTACAAGTCTTTGATGATGATGCCAAAACTTCTGTGGATACTGTTAATATAGAGCTGAACTTCAAACATATTTAGCAGGATTCAGATAATGTACAGAACCCACCTTGGCACAAGCTCCTCTGAAAGGTCAAGAACTAAAAAAGGAAATTCTCCTCCAAAGATGGAGCAAACAAAACTCTTTTGGGAAATAAAAAGACAGTTTTGGGCTCCCCTTTATCTTGATGAATAACATAAGGGTAATGAAAAACAAGGAGTGAAAGATAAGGAAACAGAGATAAGGAAATAGATAAGAAAAGAAAGACAGGCTTTTCAACATTAAATGCCATTAAAAAGTAATATGCCAACTGGGAAGTAGAAGGAATATAAGAAGTTTTAGAAGTAGCATTTTGGATTTTTTTAAGACACAACAGGAGCACCTGAAGACCTTTCATATGATATGTGACATAGCTTGAACAGAAAACAACACAGAAGTCTATCCCTTTCCCATCACAATAAAATAAAATAAAATAAAATAAAATAAAATAAAATAAAATAAAATAAAATAAAATAAAATAAAATAAAATAAAATAATGAAATAGACCATTGAAGACAAGAAATAAAATGTTATCAGCCATCCCTTGCAGATTTCAATTAGAACAAACACTGAAAAAAAATTTGACATGCATAAATTCTGTCCTATTTGTTTTGAGATCCATACCTCCTTGCAAATGGTATCAATACTGAGCCACATTTCAATTCATTTGTTTGCAACGAATAGTAATTTCTGACAGGAATACACCCATTGTCTGACCAGGACCCAGTTGCACTATGCATTATGGAAAGGGATTGTATCTTTTACTGTAGACTATAGCATTCTGGCACTAATTTACCTAATTAATCTCCGTTTGGTCTTCAGCCAGATCCAGTGGTGTCCAAATCACTTTTAGAAATTTTTCTGCCCTTTACATGTTGCCTGGAATTTTGTTTTTGATGGACTTATTGCACATGCAAAGAATTCAATGCCTATGCTCCTAAAAACTGTAGCAAATTTAGTTTTTAAAATGTCAATAATAGTTTTCTATAGCTATTAGCTTCCTTTTCTCAGTGGGCTAAATCTGGGCTGTCTGTTGGCTTGCTTTTCCAGTTTTGTCCTTTTTTACCATTTATGCCTGTGCAACGTAAGCACTCTACTGTACTGAAGGAGAAACATTCCTCCATGGAGGTGTAATCTATGGAGGTGTAAAAGAATTCATACAGTCTCCAGACAATAAAACACTGAGGCTTAAGCGTTGTTCATAAGGAGAGCCATTTTTCTTATGTTAGTAGTCAGAAAGGACACTTCTTCAGAGAGCATTCTGATGATGCAGAATATCATGATAAAATGGAAGGAAGGTGCTACCAAGTCTCTCTAACACTGATTTTACTGATAAACTGGAAGAACCTGAAGGGTTTGTAAAAATAAAAGGAATCACAATATGCACTCGTAAGTTATGTAGTCATTCATTTCCATGGCTACAATGCTGTATATATTTGAGTGTTATTAAGTATTTATTTATATTAAATCTCTTTTTTTTTTTATTTAACTTTTTATTGCTGTTGAGGCACCTACTTAACTTCACTTAAATGATGAATATCAGTTCAATGGTATTACACCAAACAAAATGTATTATGATAATTGTAATGGACTTCTGATGGCATTTTGTTTATCAGTTGCAACATTTCAGTAGTTTTCCACGTCTGTAAATAGGACACTAGCTATTCTTCTCTGAAAGTGTTAATTAAAGAGGAAAAAGAGGCAAAGGGATCGATCTCAGAGCAATATATAATGACTGTAGCATGTGCAGCAGTAAAATACACTATCTCTATATCGTATGTCTTTACTTAATGATGACCTTTGTCAAATATTCAAATAAAATGCAGTTAATGTTCATTTTACATATCAAAGGCTTATTTGCTTTCCTTTTTTGTCAAAACCACTTATTATCCTCATTTTTTAAAAACACTTGTCATTTTGTATTCACTATTAAATAATCAACACTTATAGATAGCAGATAATGTAAATATGAAAAAAATAGATTGGTCTTATATTCCAAACTGGAAATTAGTGCAATATCTCTGAGCCCACTTATGATAAATGCTTTTTTTGAGTTCTTTACTTTAGTATTTTTTCTAATTTTGCTATAAAATATATTTAAGAGAAGTGTTGGAATTAAAATATAATGTTTACTTATAAAGACTGCTCTCAAGAGACTATCATCAAAGATTTGGTACTTTAATACTCAGTCTAAATTCATTTCTGGCTTAACTCTTGGTAGCTGTAGCCAGGGATGAATTTGGTTCTTTTATTTTGCAGAAATATATTGCACTGATTTATCTATCTTTTATTCGGTTTGGTGTCTTCTGAGACTTAGGAAGATGTATAAATATTGCTGACTATCACTTTAAATCCCATCCCACTCAGAAATGCTTTGAGTAAAGTAAAGCAACTAAATTTAAAGTTTAAAATAAGACAATCCTTGCAGTAAAAATCAGTCACTTATCAGTATACTTCCATGCAGCTCATTCGGAATTCAGAATTTGGAACACAAATTTAGAATATTGAACATGGCATTATTCATTACCTGGCACACAGTCATTCAAGGCAGTTAGCCAAACAAGCTATCTCTCTACTTACAGGTGAAACAACGTTTTTGAGAATCTTAAAAATTTGAAAACATTCATAAATCAAAATATGAGGTTTTCTAAGAGGGAAGCTAGCACTATGCCAATTTTAAGTATACTGGATAGGAAAACAAGTCAGCAGTTTAAAAGGCTTCTCTGACAGGCACTTCCACTTATTCAGACAATATCAATTAGTGTCTGCAGAGCAGACGTACCAAAGATGATATTTCAATTGGTGTCGTTTCCAGATGCAAGGGGACCATATTTTTTCCTCTCTTTGTTCTAGACTTCATGAAAAAGAATAAGCATTTTTGAAGGTTAGGGCACAAAAGTGTAGAATGGGTGCTTAAATACAAGTTGTAGGATGTGTCAAGTCCCAAAACTTTTCCACGGTGGTGACTATCACCCTTCTCAATGACTGTGCTCAACTCATGGCTGGGTTTTGTGTGTGGCTGCGGGGTGAGGAGGGCTCTGGGGTTGCCAGCCCCCATGAGTGCCCCCCAGGCCGGTGGAAAATAGGCCAGGAGAAGACAGAAGAGCCCTCAGGCTCCCCTCACACTTACACTCTGGCCGCTGTGTTCCCTCCTGCCCCTTCACCGTTTTCCCTAACGATGAGTGCTGGCAGAGAGGGAGGCGGCCTAAGCAGGTCCCCATGACATGGTTCTCAGGGTGGGCCATGACTGCATGGCCTTGCAGGTGCTGGAGGCTTCGTGGGCCAACATCTCTCCTGCCACTTGCAAGCAAAAGGGCAAGGAGATCCCAAACTTAGCTCCTGGCATCATAGTTAATCTTGCTTTAGATTATGCTGAAATCTCTTACCTCATTTGTAGAAATGTTCATGATTCCCAACAGTTTGGGTAATTTCAGCACAGCTATTTCTCTAAATATTTAGAATTGTAGGGTTATTTGTCATTCAACTTTTATCCTTTGGTATTCTTTTTATTACGGCAAGGGATTTAAAAAAGTTTCAGCCACACATCAGGAATCCAAAGCAGTAGCTATGTCCAAATAGACATAGTAGCTAGTTTAACAGTCTCGCCCTATGGGCAATAATATTAAATATGATTGGTCCACACAAACGCTTTAAAAACATATTAGGTGTAAAAACTTTCTGAGAAACTATAAATAAAATATTTGTCTATGCATGCTATTCAATGCTTATAACTTGGGCTGGATCCATAGCAGTAAAAAATGGTTAGCTACAAGAATTTCAGGACAGCTAGATCAATGTATACTCATTTATACAGAGGACACAATATTTATGTAGGTCGTTCAATTCAAAGAGATCCTAAAGTGCTTTGTGTTTTACTAGTAATCTCTTATCTATATTATAGCTGAGTAAATAGTACTTAAGGAATGCATTATATAGGAAATTTTACCATTTTTCATCAAATAATGTATTCAAACATATAGTTTTATGAGGTGTTAGAGTAATTCTACATCATTGAATACTGCACATGTTTGAATAAGGTATTCAAATGTAATATTTATAAAAGAATATGTTCAATTATTTTATTCCTTTAAAAATGTGATCAGTTTCTTTTATATACAATTCTTATAAATTATATAAGAATTATATAATTAAGAATTATATAATTCTTTTAATTTATATACAAAGAAATAGTATATTATTAACACTGTAGTAAACTTACGACCTTGCTAACTTTGATTTTTTTTTCTCTTCAAGGAATTTCTGATTTTTTCTCATGTTACAGACAGGTAATACAGAGATATAAAATAAAAATGCAGTCTCTTTTTTTTTTTTGTCATGTGCAGAAAGAACTGTGGGTGTAAGGAGGCCCCCACAAAGAATAAGCTCTTGGTGAGCTATTTTAACTACTTATAGTTTGTAAGTAAACATTTCAACAAGTCAACAAGAAGTGTCCATTACAGTCAGCAACCAGTGTTGACAAAGGATGATTTTTCTCATATTCTCCTGGCCTTTACCTGGCCATTTCTGTCCCTCCCTCAGAGCTCCTTTAGGCTGCCCTTGTGTTTTGGGGTACACAACCCAGCATCCTTGCATTCTGCTACCTCTTCCCACCTTTTCCTTTAAACTACTGTAGCCTCTACTAGTGCAACTCTTGTAAAATATCCTGGTGATTAATGCATCAAACAAGAAAATATCAGGCTTCCTTCAAAAGGCAGCTCATTGCAAGGGCCTTTAAACACATTTCCTATTGGCCAGGAGAGCAGATTGGAAGGCAAAGATGGATTTTAAATATCGCTCAAGAATCTGTATTTAAAGCAGAGATGTCCATAGATAAAACACAGAAATAAAGCTTGAATCAAGTCTCGGAAGTCTGTCCTCCCTATCTGGGTTCTCTTTCCGTTCTTTCTTTCCTCACCCTTACCTCCCTCTTTCTCTTCCTCTCACTGGACAAGGCATATTTTGTTTTGTTTTTCCGTAGAGTGCTGCTACTTCACTAAAAGGGTTAGGAGGTCAAATCTAGGCTTGCAGTTAGCTCACTAATCTTTTCATCATCCTTCTTCCCCATTTACTGATACGGACAGTGTAAATCTAAATAATAATATACCTTACATAGAAATATCTGTAGTCATGGCAGTGATAATTTAAGGAAGAAGCAAAAGTCACGGTTAACCTCCAGGATACTGCACTATGAAACGTGCCTTACAAGTTATTATTAGTGGCATTATGGTTGCTGCAAAACCTTCATAGTGTCTTATCCTGAGCACATTCTTACAGTCAAGAAAAGAAAGATATATTCAGTATTTTAAAAACTGTGATCTATCATGATCTTACCTAATTTTATCTTTTTGAGACTCTTCTGCATACATTTAAATAATGATCAGATCTTTGTTCATCTTTATCTTTTCACAGTGCTCAAGCAGCCAGAATGATATCAAGGTATTAAAATTCAATAGTTATTCTTTTTAAAATATTTTTTTCTGTAAGTGTATGGTTTAATTCCATGTAAATTAATTTCACTCGGGAAAGTATTTTTCACTTCAAGTATCTGTTAAATGTCCTTTTTACACCCAACCTGCTGGCAAAAATATAGAAAGCAAACAAATGAGATGATTTGTAGTAAAAAGATGAGATGCCAAAGGAGCAGAGTATATAATTGGAAGAGCACCGGAAAATGTTTAAAATAAGTTCAAGAACAGTGATAAAGCTAAAGATGATGTTATCTGTTGGACAGAAGAAGCCATTAACATACACCAGAGTGTTTTCAATCACTTAATCAGAAAACCCTTTTCCTGAGCACTGTTTCTTGTCCATGTGCCATGAACAAACATAAATATTTTGGATTTCCTGCATCCTTCATTCTGATAATAGGCTCTTAACTGTAAGCCCTTCCCACCTCAAAGAAAGAGCTAAAAAACAAATGATAAAACACAAATGATAGAGATGATTTCTAGACCAGATGAGTTACTGAATTCAACCACATGCTCAAAATAGCTTTCACACTACTCTGATAGTCTCAGTTTAATATGAATGTAATTTAAAATGAGAGGTGTTAAAAAAGGCTTTGGACGAGGAGGAAACTGCTCCCAATGAGCTAAAATTACTAAATTGTCACTGACTGCAGTGGTATATATTCAGTGACACAGAAAGAAGGGCTTAACTCTTTCCTTTTTACAGAAAATACCAAAATTTTAATTTTCAGTAAAATCACATTTGATTACATGTCAGTACCTTAGAGACAGATGATCATGCTTTCATTTTATTTTATTTTATTTACCCTTCATATACTTTTATGTGTAGAAAAAACATTCAGTTACTGAATCACCGCTCAAGCAGGCACTGCTTCTGCTGACTGGGCTTTGTCCATCAGTTTCTTATGATTCAAGCAGCAAACTCAGGTGACATTAACTCTTTCACAGAAACAATAGATGATTTTGATAACTGCAGATCTTGATCAGCGCCACTTGCCTACCTGTGCGCGAGTATCCCCTCTTCCTTACCCTAGCTGGACAGAAGTCACATACCTTGACCCGTGCTTGTAGTACTATAAAATACACCAAAATATAGCATTGGGAGAATGCAGGGCAACATTCCCTCTCTAACCATCACTGTGTATTATCAGAAACATGTCAAGTTGTGGCAATAGCAGTGTGGCTTCAGGAAAGAGTTTCAGATAATTTTGACACAGCTGAGGTAATGTCTTCCTTGGTCCAAATGAGCTATCTCTGTCATTTGAATAATAATGAACTAGAAAACTGCACAGAGTGTTACAACAAATAAATCAAAGTGGAATACTGGGCTATCAGGTGAAACTAACCCTAAGTGATCATTACACGGGAAAAAAAAATAGATGCATTTTAAAATGGCTTTGTGCTGCTTTAAATGACCAGGAGACAAATTTGTTTGTTATGTTACGACATACAAACCGAAAAGAAAATCACCCACCACTTATTTAGAAGACTGATCACTAGGCAAGATTTAACTTCACGGAAGTTATATAAAAGAAAATGATACCAGATATTCAGCTGGTATAATCATTTCATTGAACAGTATCAATTTACATCAGGTGAGAACCTGCCTGTTGCTTAAGATCAGGAACTTAGAAATAGTAACGTACCAGTGATAAGGTACTGTCAAGTCACTGGGGGAATAAACTTGTTTTAAATTTTGAATTTGACTGTAAGAAAATAAAATGTATATAAATAAAGGAGTTAAAGAGACTAGAAGGTATTCTGGCACTTCAGTGCTAAAAAACGGTATCAGAGAAAATAACTGCTTAGCTTAGTTAAATTATTTGGAAATATACATTCAAACTCATAAGTAAAATATGCCAGACGGCATAAAAAAGTTATTGTTTTTATACATAGGTATAGTAGCTCATGAGTGAGTTTTTTGCAATCACTGAATATGTTTACAAGCTTATACTCGTATTTCAAACAAAACCTTGAATACATGTAAAATGAAGAATCGAGTAGATTAAGTGTTTTTGGTGTATGTTCCTTTTGTGTGTTTTTGAGCTAGTAACAGGAAAATATACACAACTTCAAGGTTTATGACATTTTTAACTTGTTTTTCTTACAGGTGAGATGCACTCTTTATACTAAAAGGATATATATTTTTTCCAGATAAATTGCTAAGGAAATCTGATGGCTCATTAGAGAGACTGTTTTCTTGCCACAGACATTCCCTCTCATTACTGAGAAAACTGCCACTAATCAAAAGTATTCCTGAAGTAGTACAAACGATTTGGCATTAAATTTCAAGATAATGACTGTTAAGCGAGGCACTTCGCATTCTTAGTCTTTATTTTTAGTTTCTTATTGCTTTACTCGTTTCCGATGCACTAGAAAATGTGTGGTATTGTTTGTTATGGAATATGAGATATAAATATGAATTAAATTTGCTTTCATATGATTTTGATTTCAGAGAGAAATACTTCTGTAGCAATCAGACTTAACAAGCACCATGGGAATGAACAGAATGCAAAGTTGTTTTGTTTTTTTTTCTTTTAAAAAAGATGTTGGTTGAATCACATCAAAATCTCAAGACAATTCCAAGATGAACTAACTCTGAGAGTAAATGACCTCTTCATCTCAGTGATAAAGTTCCAGCCAAAATATTCTCTCAGCCTGAGACGTGATTCATTAGAAATATGTGCATGGTGTGGAGCTCCACTCTCTATCTGGCAGAGTCCGGCCTGCAGACTGATAAGAAGCAAATGCAAATGTCCTGATAAGAACTGAATGCAAATATTTATGATATGATATTCCCTGGGAATTATGTGCAGATAAAACAAAGTGTATTATTTTCCCGCTTCTCTTTCAGGTTTGCCAAAATGCCCTTTTTCGCTTTCGGAATTTGCATTTCTTCAAAATTGATTCGGCTTGCGTATTATGTTAAGCTATTTGTTTGCTAAGGATGGTAATTAGTTACTGTAATTACAGCAATGACAGTTGCTAAATTGTTTTTAAAGCATTACAGTGAGCCTGTGCCAGAAGATTGCAGTATTTTTTTGGATTTAAGCAGAGGCTGGAAAAACTCCCACTCTAAGGCCAGCATGGGATTTTCAACTACAAAGCTGCTTTTCCTGATTGAAATATTTTTTTTTAAGAAATCATTAATTTGCATTGATTGTAAGTACTAACTTTAAATTTTGGTTTATTCACAGATCACAGAAATATTAGTGATAGTGGGCCCTGTGGGAAAGGAGATACAAGGGGGACTCCCATCGTAAATAAAAGTGAAAGCTGATAGCAGAGGAAAAATGGTATAACTATTACTCTGAGCCTGTTAATTAAACTCTTTAGCCTGTTTTTAGATAAATTAAAAACAATTTAAAAATGCCTGATTGAAAGTCATTCCTGGACTTCTCTGAGGTGCTCAGAGCTAAGTTTGAAACTCAGCAACAACTGTGTTCTCCAAGTCCTTACTGTATAGCACTTCCTGATTCAAGAAAGAGCAGAAGACGTAGAGGTAGCTCTACCAAACAAACTCACAACAGCCCTTGCCAATAAAGGTTTGTTATGAGAGACTTGAAACTATGGCACAGTTTTGCCATTTTTGCTTACAGACTAACACATTGGACCCTTGCATCCAGAGTATGTCCAGGGTGACTATCTGGTGATAAACCCAGAAAGCTCCAAGTTTCTTCTTCCCAGCATCCCCCCCAGCATTTCCTCCAAAGGAGGTACTGACACAGTGGGAAGAGCGTGCAGCTCAGCGGTGGAAGAGCCCCAGGCATCTTAGCATGAGCTCTTCCTCTTCCAAGACATGTGGTCTCGGGAGATTAGCTAGTGTGTGTGTGGGAACCCTAAGGCTTTCACCCATCTCTTCTTTCTGTTCCTCCTTTCACTCCACCCCCGTATAATCTCATTCCCCACAGTTTATAGGAATAGACATAATCACTGCACTTTTCTTCCTTTAGAGAAAAGGCAGCCTCCTTTAAGGATACAGTTTTGCTCTGTAACTAGTAAGTAGAATACCTGCAATCCACCTTTCATCACCTTCATCCCTCCTGTGGATTCCAAATCACCTACATCCCTAACACCTGAAATGCTGGAATTTATCTCAAGATTCTTCCTATCTCCCCCAGGCAACCTCTTTTGGCTGATCCTGATCATCAGAATTGCTTCGTTTTCTTTCCAGACCCATTTTGCTCCTTGGTCACTCCTGCCCCTCTGCTGCTGATGATCACTGTACAATAAATCATGAGCTGCACACAGTGCTGGATTTGCATGTGTGTGGAGTGAGCCCATCTACTAACCGTGCTGTGATTCTATTTGAATAGGCTACGCTGCATGAAAGCAAAATTTGCTATATGGTTTTCAGGTCAATGTTTGCATTTTGACATACAGTCAGTCATTCAAAGTACGTTGTGCTTTGCAGTATCATTTATCTAGTTTCCAGTTAATAGAGATTTCAAGTTGATTAATTAAAAGTCCAGTTCTGGCCCCTGAACGTTAGCCTGAATCACCTATTGTCTTCATTCTTACATAAAATCCTATTATTCTAATGCTTTGAAAGTCCTAGATTCGTTTTAGGAAAAGGAAAATTGTACTATAGTGCCCTCATGAAGTAACTAAAAGTCCAAAGAAATGCAAGTCCTGTGACTTCATGAGATCATTCAACACAAGGGAATCATGCCATTTCTTATCATGAAGGAGCAGCATGCTAACAGTTCATGAGAACCACATGGTGTGACATTCTGAGGTCGCTTTTCTATCCCATATATAAACTTACAATAGTGGATTTTGACTGAGCAGTGTTGGATCAAAGAACAACTTCAGGGAACATAAGTTAAGATTCAAATATCAGCTAAGTGATTGCTTAGCTACAGAAAGAAAAACATCTCTCCTGAAGTGAGAGAATTTTCTTGTCCTGAGTTTCAAAGGCTTATTCTTTACAAAGTTTATTGGCTTATATTTGGATTAAATTCTTCACTTTGAAACTCCTACCAAGGGTTTACTTCTAAAGCCCTACACTAGTTACATAGACAATATATGAGGATCTGACAGGCCTGGTTACCAGGAAGTAGATTTATATCTAATTTATGCTTATATTTGGGTCACAGTGTTTTTAGAGACGGATGAGAGAATATCCTTTTAGCAGTGTTTGGGATCAAACTTCATATGGCATTTCATTGTAAAGTAGTAAATATCTGATCAGCTGATAGGAGAGGCATGAATGCTATGTCACAGATGATTCTCAGGACTATTGAAGAAGGAATGAGTATAATAACATTAGGCTTTGTAGCAATTCATAGATACATCACTTATTAATGCATCTACTAATCATTTAGTAGCACTTTATTGGCCATTTATAAAGGAATACATAGTATAAGATCTAATTGCTTAAGTGAGACTTGCTCACATACATGAATGAAAACATTCTCATACTTCGTGAGGATAGTGAAATGCTGTCTGGTTTGGACTTCTGACAGCAGCTCAATAGCAGAATATATTAATATTTTCCTTACTTGATAAGCTAATAAGTGCATTTGAGTATTGCTAAAGAGATCATGACCTCAAAATGCCATCCTAGCTGTATAATGGCATGTTATTTTTAAGATTTCTATGGAAGTATCTAATGCTAAATCACCTGGGTTGTACACGCAGAGCTTTTAACTGTGCTACTTGTAACTTCGGTAGACGCCACAATTAGATGTCCATGAAAAGCTTTCGCATTATTCATTTTCTAGTAAAATCAGCCTTGCAAAACACTGAAGTAGCAGGCCAGTGTTTGCTTTATTTGTTCTACATTGCAAGAGAGTGACGGGATCATAGGAGAATCCTGGGTGGAGACAGACGTTGCACCATCCGCAACAGCAGCTGAGGGCGTTCGTTTGCGGAGGAAAGCTGCTTCTGAAATCCCAGCTGGAACAAGTTTGAAAAACGAGAAGTACTGTATGGATTTGGCAGTTTGAAAGAGACTGCTGAGAAGAGCAAGGTTTTTGCAGTGATGAAAAAAGAAAGACTTTAGGGATTAGAGAAGAGTGTGCAAAGTTTGGTGCAATCCAGATGATAGCTTCTGTATGGACAGAAAGAAAGAGGGGAGAAGAGATAGATAGATAGACTTGATGGGACTCAGGACAGGGATCTTTGCTTTGTTTGCGACTTCAGGGCTCTCTGGCATAACTATTTTGTTTTTGTTTTTATTTTAAGAATCCCTTAATTACCCTAGTTTAGATTCCACTAAAAATGGCATTTTGAATTTAAAAGTTTTTGCTCAGGGAGGAATCACTTGCAGAGTATAAAATGTAAGCATCTCAAATTCCTGACTAACTCAGAATTCTGTCACACTGTGCTTTTTTGGTGTTTATTTTCTAAAAGCCTCGTCTCTTAGAATCAAGAAATAGCAGAAAAATATTCAAAGGAAAAAGGAGTTCCCAGAACACGTGGAGACTAACAAAAATTTGAAATCCACCCAACTGTTACTAAAAATCTCAGCAACAACACAAAAGGTAAAAAAAACACTCTAAACAACCTCTCTGTCTTTTTTTTTTTTAAATCATGTTATTTTTAAACCAAGCACCTCATTTTTTTTGCAAACTTTAGCTTGGTAATGCTACCAGGGGGCTATGAATTACAGAGCATTATAATACCATAAGCAGAAGTTCACACTCTCTGAATAATAACGAAAATGATTTAAAAGATTTCTCTGTTGTTATGCATTGTTTAAGGTGCTGTCTGTCTGTGTGCAACCTGGCAAATGATAGGGATTAAAATCCAACACAGCATTTAATTAACACTGGTTCTCTGACTACAATAAAAGTTTAACACAATGCTCAGAAAAGTGTGTTTATGTGCAGGCTGGATACACATGAAAAGGATTAAGTTAATAAATTATTTTAACCCTATCACTTGACCTAGGTCCATAGCTTCTGGCTGTTGTAATATCTGATGCTCTTGTTCTGGATCAAATATAGAAACAGATAATCTCATTGCTTCTACCTAACTCAATGCCTTCTACCCAACTGTTTTGAGTCTGCTGCCCTTTTGTTAATAATGTCTCCTCTTGCATTCCCTGGATAGTACAAGTTTGCATGAACTGATTATCTGTCTGAGAGGACTGAAAAAAAATGAGTTATGAAGTGCGGGTCATTATCAGTGAACAGCTCGTCAGTCACGTGGGGAGCCGGTGACTGGCTCCAGCTGTGACGGGGACAGGGTGGCGAGCAGACGGCTCAGGCACCGCAGGAGCATGTCCCCAGCACAGCAGGTGCTGCTAATGGGATCTGAATTGAGAGGGAGGAGTACAGATCCCTTTGCACTTCCTTATGCACCCACAACAAATCCACCACTGGGCCTGCTATAAGTCATAGCATCATTATACTCCTACCTGACATACTGTGCAAGTCCTCAATTCTTAAAATTTGTCATTTCACTTAGAAACACTACTGTTTGCTCTCCCCTTCAATCTTCTGCATCAATTTTGAATTGTTAGCAGTTCCTTTTTTTATATATATATATTCAGAGAATCTTCTGGGTAACCAGACTATAACTTATACCTATGCAATGAGGTCAAATGCATCTCTAATTTGTGCTCACATTGAACTGCCACTCTCTCAGCGTGTGACATGGAGCAAATATGTTGCCCTGGAAGATGCCGGGAAGGAACCGCTACAGCCTCTTAACTAAGGAAATTCTTAATGTATTTTTCTTAACCTAAATGTTTTGCAGAAGTATGCAGACTTTGACAAATTCCCATCAGTATTTCTTCAATTCTCATCAATTTTCAACAAAAATAATACCAATAGATTGAAGTGGGCTGTTAGGACACACTGTCCTGCCAGATCTGGTGACTCTGGGGTAGTATGGCCACAGACTATTTTGGCTTCATGGACTGGAGTGTTTCCAGGTTCCCTGCCAGCAGACTGGAACTTAGAAATGCCTGCACCACCTGCCTGCAATGAAGCTCTCCAAATATTCTGGAGCCAGGAATCTGGCCACAGTAGATGCTCTGCAGGACTCATTTTCATTTGTGACTTTCTAGATCTCCAGACTTCTAAATTTGACACAGAAGATTTTCCTGAATCAAGGGAATTCCCCAGAGTAATGCAGACCTTTCAGACAATTCAAGTTGAGTCTCACTATTCAGAGCTTCTATATCCTTTGACTGGGGACAGTGTGATGAGGGCCTAGGAGCTAAAATAGTTGGCTGTTCCATTCTTCTCAGAAAAATGTAACAAAACATAGCAGTTATTCTATTAAAAAAAAAAAAGGTTCCAAGGTTCTGATTCAGTGTGAGTTTAAGACAATGCAATTTTAAGTATTTCCACATAAACCTCTCATAAACCTCTGAAAGTGTGCTGAGTTAATGCAGTTCAGCATACTACTTGGTGTAGCCTTGTGCATGGGTGGCCCCCAGGTGCTTCTGCTGCCACTCCAGAAGGTCTCCTTTGGGACCTGCCTCATATTGCTAAAACTTTCCATATGTGAGATACCTTAGGACAGCTCAAATTATTTTATTTGTCTAAGGCCAACCGTATAAAATTCAGTAAAAGCTTATGAATTGAGTATCCATGTAGGCACTGCCTCTAGAGCCCTGAATTTAGGTATTAAATAAGTTAGATAAGCAATCTCTAGGTATCTGCCACTAAAATCTTCTAGTACAACGCATATTTCAAATTACATGTGAAGGAATTGACAGTGTAATCCATATTTCACATATGCATTTAACCATGTCATGTGAAAGAAAAGAACCAGCCTGCTTATTTAGGAGATTTTCAGATGTTAGCATAATTGCATCACTTGCAGTAAATAGAGAAACATGGGAATTAACTATCTAGAGAAAATTCATGATAGATTTTTTGATGACTATAAAAAAGTGCAAGAAAAACATTTTTATTTTAACCGACATCTATAATCTTAGAATACGTCTGCATCAATGTGCAATGAAGACATATCCTATTAGGATGAAACCAACAAGCTGTGGTACAAGTAACAATTTAGCTGTGGAAGAACAGGGGTCAGTATTATCTAATATATCCTGTTCTTCCACAATCTGCTGGGTACAGTGGCTTATGATTAGGATTGTCCTACAAATACGCACACGCAATTTGTATGTGTACAAAACACAACAGAGTTTACCAAAGAAGATAACCTTTCTGATCAAGTAACTGATGAATGAGGATAGCTAAGCCTAACATTGGACAAACTCTGAAGTATCCATGGCATATTGAAACAAACTAAGTGCTTGCTGGCACAGTCTTGAAGATGACTCTGTTGTGTTCCATTAAGAGGATGAATGTGTCCTAATCACAACTCCTAAAATAGTCTCAAACTCCATCAAAAGAAATTCATTCAGACCAGGTGCACCTCTTTCCAATAAAGTTTTGATGGTAGATGATAGATGGTAAACATAAATTAGCTGTGCTGGATCAAAGACCAGCTGTAATGATGGGGAGAGAAGAATGGCTGCATTCATCATATCATAAAACAGAAAGACGCACAAAATGGTGCTAGTTAAGCTGAGCTGAGAATATATGAAGGAAAGAAAAAGGGACAGAGAACTAAGATATAGATATATGAAGGAAAGAAAAAGGGACAGAGAACTAAGATATAGAAGGGAGACTATGAATCATGAGGCAGCATCAGTATCCATAACTCACAAAAATGATTACAGCAATGTGAAAAAGCTGCTGTTTTCCGACAGGGCTCTGCAGACCATTTAACGCATTTTCATTATGTCCTTATTGAATACCTTTAAAAATATTAAGAAGGATTTTTGCATCAGTTTGCGTTTGAAATTTTGCATGTTTTCATATTAATAGTGGCTTTTGTCAAAATATAACATTCTAAAACAAACTTTCAACAGTATTACAGTTTTTGCTAAAAATGAAATTTGATCATAAATAAAAACCAGACATTTTTTACAAAATAAGAGAAAAACAGGAAAAAATGGAAATTAAAATATTTTGGATTTTTCCTTGTCAAAAAGTTTTGATTTGTGTAATCTGAAATGTAAGACAAAAGAAAGTAATGTGACATGAGTATTTTACATAGCTAAATGATCCCCTTTCTAACATAATTCAAGGTACAGCTGAAAACAGAAAACCCAAAAATATGTCCTGCTCTTTTTCTGGACTTTACTCATCTCTCAGTAATAATTCACTTTCCCTAAGCATGTGCCATTTTACAAAAAAAAAAAAGCATTACTCTCTCATGAAGTGCATAATGATTCAAATTTATTATTCAAAACTATCAATATTGAGATTCCATCTTTGAACTTCATTAAGCCTATGGCCAGAGGCCCCAGATTTTGAAAAATGTTGGGGATGCAAAGGCAAATTCAAATTGCTAAAGTTAAAATGTTTGGCCCCTTGTTGGAGAGCAAACTGAAAAGAACCTATTTTCTCTAGTACTCAAAACTGACTATAGAAATTTATAGCATTTTTAATTTAAACAAGCAAATCCAGACCATCCAAATGACGTTATAGCAGCAACAAGGAGTAATGCTTCAAATAAGTATGGACAGTCTGTCCTTTCTTCCTTTTCTGCAAGCCATTGGGGCAGGAAACTTCCATTTTCATAAACCACTTACAGAAGCGGGGTCCTGACATATCCTAGAATTAGATCAACTAATTAGGATAGCAACAGTCATCATGAAAGAAATGATAACAGCAACCCAACAGGCTCACAAGTTAGCGTGCTAATGGTTAGAAACTCCACTGATGTTATGCAAGATTTCTCTGGCCTTTCCTTAAGAGCTATGCCAAACAAGGACACAATGGATCTAAAATGAATAAATAATTCATTTCCACACTTATGCAAAACAGTTTAAGCCCAACAGACTGTAAAGTCATTTTTTTATTTTTATTTGTGAATCTCGTTGCAATTACACTTTCACAGAATCACAGAATGGTTAAGGTTGGAAGGGACCTTCTCCCAGAAATCATCTAGTCCACCCCACCCCGCTTTCACGGTGGAGAAACTCTGCTGTTGAACTACACGTAGCTAAGGGGGGACTGGTTCTTCCCAGAACCTGTGATCTGCCTCCTTAGCCATGCCAAACATAATTTACATATTAAATGAACAAAACAAAAACAGAAGACAAAATAGAGCTGCTCTTTGGTAACCTCCTTACCACCACAGAAGTACTTAAAAGCCCATCTGTACTTCTGATTATCTAAATAAATGCATTTTTCCTTCTGATGAACTCTTCAATCCTAGCTGGAAAAGCACAGAACCAAGTAACTCGTGTTTTAGTGTTCTTCTGGACCGACTTTTATTTCCGTGTTTGTGAGAGATTGTCACTTTGTTATAGATGCTGTAAGATTATTTGGTTTTCTACAGAAATGATATGAGAAAACGTGCAACATACAAAATCTTGTTATATTGATGTAGTTGACTGCAGTGTGGCTACGTAACCAAAAAAAGAAAAGTTCTTTTTGCATAGACTTGTATCATTTCGCAGTACTTAGACACTAGACTATTCAATGTACTATAACACAACTCAGCTAAATTTTGCCTAATATGATGCTAAGTATTTTCCATATCAAGTGATTCTGATCCAAGTTAAACCTATAAAAACATTGTGATAATTTGAGAGGGGCACACTCAGGTTGCAACACAAAATTAGAGTAGCAACAGACCTCGACTTCACTTGGCTTTTTCTGCTCTCTGTACACTGGAAATCAAAATCAGTTGTTCATGTCCCATCTCCTCACAAAATGAGTTGAATGATGAATTGCCTCCCTTAAAAAATAATACTCAAATCTGCCATAGTACATGAAAGTCCAGTGTTGTAGCCATGATGGCCTAAAACTGTAAATGAAGAAAAGTTGCATACTGACCTGTAGAAGAGATTGCACGACTGAAAACTGGTTTACTTGTTATGGTTGCACTAGAAGGAGAGATAAAGAAAATTATTTTTCACCCCACAAGTGTTGTTTCTCATAGGGCTAGAATGCATTTTGTATGAACTTGTATGAACACGAATATTTACTCTGTTCTCTGCTAAAGGCAAGAAAGGTTGGATTTTCATTCCTCCCTAAGAGATATTGACCTTGACTCTACATATTTTCTCATCTACTCTCACAGTGATATACAGGGCCCTTTCTAAGTGGGATCTTTAATAGTTACCCACATACGTGTTTAGATGTAAAAAAAAAAAAAAAGAGAGAGAGAGAGAAATTTTCCTATGTTTGTCACTGCTCTGTATTCCAGAAAATACTAAGTCAATTGCATACAAATGAGAGACTTGTTACCTAGTAGTTAATTTAAGAAGGATCGGTGGATTTCTCATTCTAAAAACTGATGACCACTTTGAATGTGACCAATTAAGAATTGCAAAGGTCATAATTTCTCATCATAACCCTTTAATTGCCATGCATTCAATAGAGAATGCAAAATAAAAAAAGAAGTGCCATAAGCCTTCTTGTACTTTGCCAGCACTTGCATAGTTGGCCTGACAAACTAGTCTTACTCTATTGAAATGAAATGCACAGTTTGAGAAAAACAAATAATTCTCATTTTTTACATGAAAAACATGGCTCTGCTGGTTTATAGTAATCAGAAGTCATTGAAGTGTTTACTGGATGGCTAAGCAATGGGACTTACTAATGGCCCTTCCTTCAGAAAGGGTTATCAGCTTGTGCTTCACTTTCATGTTTTGTGTCTTTTATCTAAGAAGCACTTTTTAGGCCTACAATTCATGACAAACATAATGAGGGTCCATGCAGATTTCAGATTGCTAATCAACTCACATAATTTGTCAATGAATGCCAACCTATCATATCTACTTAATGTATAGCATGCTTAAAATAAGCAGAACTGCAGTGCGTATTAACACAAAAGGGGTATTTCACTGCCAACCAAAGATTGTTGTACACAAGTTTTTAACAATGTGTTACTGATTCCTGCATGGTGTGTTACTGATAGTAAAACTAGCTTTATAACCATCCCTAGAATAAGTAAAGCACAGCGCTCTTGTAGAGGATGCCTTTGCTGAGCAATACTTAGCTTTCATCTTTGAGAAAATGAGGAGTTCCTAACCAGGATTCAAGATATTTTTTAACTAATGCCACTAATTATGAATTAGTAAGTCCATGAAATTATAAAAGAGATTAGGCTATACGAAATATATATCAATTTAATTTGGGATCTATTTACATGTCCTCCTTTCAGTTTGGAACTACCATATCCCTTGTCACTAAAAATCTAGTTCTAGCAGTGTTTATACAAGTAGTATTATCAATCCTATTTTATTTTTTAATAACTCTGGTGATTGTTTGTGTTTTAACTTCTGGTTGAATAGCTATGTGAAATATAGAGTTAAACTTTTTAAATCAAAGCTGGGCACCCAAGTACTCTCTCTGAATACCTGTAAAACTACATAGTATTATCTAAGCACTATCTTGCTAAAGGGATCATGAAAAACATCCATATGGCACTTCTATGTATTTTAAAAGTGAACACTGCTTAATATACATATAATTTCTTCAAATTTATTATGTAGTTCTGAAGTTAGTCTGAATTTCTATTATATAGTGCTGTGCTGACAAACCCACACACCTGGTGTGTCTGGTCAGAAATATAGAAGAGTAACAGCAGAAAGGCCACTTTTCAGGTAATTATTGTTATAATTCTTCCCAGAGAGCATTTGAAATTTAAGGTGCAATCTTAACTAATGCAAAATCCTTTGTTCATTTAGAAAATTGTCTATTATGTGTACTGCTTTACTGATTTTGTACAGAAAAGAACACCACATGACTAAAGTTAGTATGTCTGAGCCTAGATTAAAGTTTTAAGACCACTGTAAGAAAAATGGTTAAACCAGGCTCTTTCACCATGGCCAGTTGAATACTTCCAAGTGCATGTTAAGCTAGCTAAGCAGCTAAACTATCCTCTTAATCACCAGGATATGAAGGATCATGTCAGTGAAAGGCTCTGTCCGAAGTCTGGACTTTTTAGCAGTATACTCAGCTCTGCTATTGGCCCTGATTCCTCAGTACTTGATTTTTTCTTTCTGGAAATAGGAAAACAGCTACTGTGCTGTTTTAAGTTTTACCAATACTTATAAAACAGTATGAAGGCTTTAGACAAAAACTTTTTAAAAGTGCAGCATATTTCAAGGTCAAAAACTTTCAATAAATTATTCAATACAAATCGCATATTCAGACCACCCACCACCAATCATAATTAATATATTAATACTTACCATAATTACTGCTTTATCATATCATAACATCTTTATTTCATTGAAAATGGTGTTGTTTAGGAAGCTATTGTAAGACAAGCTCCATATTAAAACTGTTATTCCAAACACCTGCCCTTTTCAACTTGTGTTCTTCTAGGGGTTAGGACTGTCCAATGAAAAGGGTACAAAGGATAGGAAAATGGGAAAAATTAATAGAAATGCAAACAGAAAGTATTAAGCCGATATTAGAATTATCTTCAAAGCTTGCCTGTTGGTCTTATTGGCCCTTAAGCATACATTTGCAAATTATATAAAGAAAAAAAAAGAAATAAAAAAACAAATGTCCCAAATTGTTGTAACTTATCCATGCATTCCAGCAAAAATTTTCAGTGCACTTCAGAAATGCTTGTTCACTTGCTGCACACCATGTCACAAATCTTCAGTGCAGCAGCTAATATTTTACAATTGATCAAATAAACTAGGATATGTATTCTAAATATGTGACTTAATGAAAACAACTTAAAGATTTATGCTCCATTTAATGTACTTAGCTAGAGTCTCAGGGGTTTGCCGAACGAGATAAAAACTGCAACATGGGTTAATGCTTAGTTATCTTTTGGTTAACTTATATAGCTTAGTAATCAAAGGACATGAAAGGAAAACCTTTGATAAAAAATAGCCTATTTTTAAATTCCACAAAAGACAGCTGCCTTTAAATATAACACAATGTAAACTTTTATACTTACAAACAAGAGCTTGTAGCTAGACTTCGTTTGCAAATTTTAGACAAGAAACAATGTTCTTAGTTGCTTTAATAGTTCCTATGAAAATTAAAAATCAGTTTGAGGAGAAAAAAATAAAGACTGTGAAATGGTAACTAGTAGTGTGATATGTCTACATATTTTTCTCTATCTCTGGCTTTCTCTGGCTTTTGTAAGAAACCAAAAAGGAAGATTTTGTAATGTAGAACACAAAGAAAAAAAAAAGAGGAAATTTACAGCTGTCAAAATTTCAGCCTTTTGCAAAATGAAAACAAAATCTGAAGTGCATTTGCTCAATCAGTCCACTGAGGAATAGTGTTATTCACTTTTATAGTGATCTTACTTAATGGAAGAATATTTGTACTCACGTAAAAAGATTAAGTGATATAATGCTGTTAATAAAAATATTAAAATAAAAGATATTTTATAAATAAATATACACCTGGTTTCACACCTGAAATGAGTATTGCAGCTCAGTCAGGAAACAAGGCACGCTGTATCTACCCCAAGTTTGATTTCAGTCTTTCTGAATGCAGTGTTTCTGTTCAAATTCAGCAGATTGACCAAGTTCACATGTCATTAAGCACTGGTGGTTGAAAGCTCTGTAAATTTATCAGTCTAGGTACTAAACAACAGAGATTGGAACAACAAGAAAGATTTTGCTTGATGTCATTATTCAGATGGTATGAATAAACACAGAGGATTCAACTTATCTATACCTATAGACACATGATTCTCTCTCAAGTGTTATGTTATTAGAGTAGAAGAACTGACCTCAATAACTGCGACAAGACACTCAAGATCAGAAAGAAAGAAGTGACAATATATATTACATATTTTCTTCTATGGGATTTTTTTTGAGGGAGGGAGGGAGGAGTAGGTTGGCATGATGCCTGTGTGTGTGTATTTCTACCAGATAAATTTGTTTACTTCTTGTCCCTGTACACTCACGAATCCTACCCCATCTTCATTTTTGCATGTCCCTTTCAGAGAGTTAGCAGCAAATTATTATTCTGCTATTACGCCATAGTTTATTTTTTCCCTAGTGAATGTGAGGCCAGGCTTGTTGGCTAATAGTAGTGCATTAACCCAAAGCATAACGAAGCACTAAAGTCCAGTGACTGCTGTCAAACATAGTATTTGTCAT
This sequence comes from Crypturellus undulatus, assembly GCA_013389825.1. Classification (NCBI taxonomy): domain Eukaryota; kingdom Metazoa; phylum Chordata; class Aves; order Tinamiformes; family Tinamidae; genus Crypturellus; species Crypturellus undulatus. The sequence goes on from VWPW01022716.1 coordinate 1,936,906, forward strand.
TGAGAAGTTGGAAGATCCAAGAGAAAAAATTTTCTAAAGATCTGTAGGATTGTATATCTTGTAATACTCATTGTGAAACTCTATTTTGATGTTCATGACTCTAAAAGGACAGAGTTGTGGAAAAAAATTTCTATCTGGTTGTCCACATAGGCAAGGAAAGACAAAAGTGCATGCTGAGAGGCTGTATCAGTAACACTAGGCTTCCCCCTTGATAGTTTAATGTCAGTAGGGCTGGTCTTGTTGAAATTAATCCAGTCACAATAATGGCATAAAGACATGCATTTATACCTCTATTGACTTTTCACGTTCTCAGGATAATTGTTGTAACATTTTCTTAAAGGCCAAAGACCTTTTGATGATAAATATATCTCATTACATGGAATTTTATATGTAATCATCACATGAATCTCAGTGTAATTCAATGGATGTTTTTACCATATGTTAATACTAGCATAACAAGCCTTTAACCTATTTGACTTAATTATAGGCATATCATCAGATTTACTGGAAAAAAGCTTCTTTTTCTTTTTTCACGTCTGCTCCTAAAAACTCTTTCCTTTTTTTAACTCTTTTGTGAATTACCTATCATAGAGTTTATCTTCTCTGCTCCTCACCTTTCTTGAATGTAAATCCCAGGGATGCTTGATATCACTATTTGCTCTGCTGAGAAGGTGAGAAGACAGGCAGAACTAGAGAAGATTTTCAATGGAACTGCTGAATAGATCTATTCAGAGATATATTGGATATCGAACAGTCCTTCATTTGAAATTCTTTCCAATTTTGCAATACAAAATTTATCAATTTTCATGTGACTTTTCAGTCAGGACTGGTGAGTTTTTCACTGTTAAGGAACATGATATGTAAGACAATGATAAGCCTTCCTATAGTCACTATAGATAATAATACATAATAGCTATCAAGCTAACAACTAAAACCCTTAGACAATTGGAAGGGAACAGTAGATACAAGGAAAATAAAAGGAAAAGGGATTTGCTTGGATTAGAACAGAACAGACTCAGGAAGAAAACCTGAAGAATGGATATACATGTAAGCATTTAAATTCCCTCCTTGACTTTTGGAGGGAAGATGAGATAAAATGCTTTCATTTTCAGGAAAAAACATAAATTGATTATTAACAAAAGTGTTTAGTAAACAGAATTTTGAAATAATGGGCAACGATGCAGGTTATAAGAATGGGATAAAAACATCAGCTGGAGCTTGACTAGTCTCCTGTGATGTTCCCTCTGTGAAAGTCATCCAAGTATATAACTTCTTGGGTCTTTCAACCTTGCAGTTCAATAATTTCACTACTTTGCTCTTGTTAGTTTCCTCATCCTAATTCTTTTGACCAGTTTTACAGAGCTGCTTTCATTTGAGCATAGAGATTCTCCTGAGAGCCAAATCTTTTTTTAAACTAGTGCTTGTACCATATAGCCTCTTCAAATTTTTTTACACCTGGAATATTGTGTGCAGTTCTGGGCTTCACAGTACAAGAGGGATGTAGAGCCCTGGCACAGGCTGCCCAGAGAGGTTGTGGAGTCTCCTTCTCTGGAGATCTTCAAACTCGCCTGGATGCTGCCCTGTGCCCCATGCTCTGGGTGTCCCTGCTGGAGCAGGGGGGTTGGACTAGATGATCTCTAGAGGTCCCTTCCAACTCCAACCATTCTGTATAAAATGCAAGTAGATCTTACACATTCTTTGAAATATGTGAAATAACATGGCAGAACAAAAGATAACTCTTTTTACATGGCAATACATTAAGGAGAAATCTAACAAAATCTAAAGTAAATCAGGTAAAAGACCAGTTATTTAATTAAGCCAGATGTATTCGAGTTTACAGTGCCAAATGCTCTTCAGCCAGGGGCTAAGAATTTATAGGAAGTAATCTCTGAACCATCAGTGCCTGTCTCCAAGATGTCATGAAGAATGAAGGAAGTTCACAAAGTCCTCGAAAGCAAATATCATAGCTGCTCTAAAAAAAAACAGAAAACAAAACCAGTTAACAGACCAATTAACAGAAACAACAGATCAGTAATCCTTACTTCAATACCATTCTTAGGTATCTTCAAGATAGATACTCCAACAAAATATTAAACAGTCTAGTTGAAAGCAGCAAGAAGATAACAAAATGAAAAGAAACAGACAAGATAGATTTGTCAATAGCAAATCACATCAAATCAATCTAGCTTCCTTCTTTGACAGGATGGCTGGATAAGAGCAGAGCAGAAGGCAGAAGATGTGATAAATCCCGATTTTAGTGTGGCTTTCAACACTGCTCTGCATAAAATTCTCATAAACAAGCTAGAGAAATGTGGTCTGGATGATTTCATTAGAAGATGTGTGACCAAGTGTTTGAAAAACAGTACCTAACAGAGTAATTACTACTGATTCTGTGTCAAACTGGAGGGTCTGACTGGATGGTCAAATAGGATCCTGCAGGATTTTGTTCTAAAACTAGAATGATTACTGTAGAATGATTTTCATCCACAGTCTCAACAATTTGATAGAGGATACATTTATATTCTTGATGTTTAATATTTGTCTGTAACATCGAATGAATGAATGGAGTGAGGTAAGATCTACAAAGCATTTTGTCTGTTCGGTGACAATACAAACTGACCTTCGTGTTCTGGAGAAAGCATTCACAAGGATGAAAAGGAAATACAACCTATACCTGCACCTAAACTTAAAGAAGCCTAATGAACAACTCTTCAATGAGGAATAAACAATTAGGCAGAACTAACATAAAATAAAAGGAAAGTTTGGGTTTAGAAAGGGCCACAAATTTAAACTGTTTTTTACTGTTGCAAGAAAGGCTAGAGTTCAAGTGGAAGAGTAGACAGTATTAGCAGGAATGTTCTGTATAAGTTTTTGGAGGTAATTGTTCTGCTCACCTTGGTATTGCTTAGGCCTTAGTGGGAAAAACATTTCCCATTTGGGTCGCTGTATTTCAAGAAAGATACAAAAAAAGTGGAGAGAACCCAGAGGAGAGTAACAGGAATGATAACAGATTTGGAAAACGTGACCTACAAGGAAAGGTTGAAGGAGTTGGTTTTGTTTAGTCTGGGAAAAGGAAGAGTGAGGGGAAATGTGATAAGGTCTTCAAATATGTAGACCTTGTTACAAAGAGTAAGATGATCAATTATTCTAGAGGTCTGAGTGGGATTTGTACAAGAAGAAAGCAACATAATTTGCAGCAGAGGATATTCAGGCTACAGGGCTTCCAAGTGAAAGGAAAGTTAAGGGTTCACAGACGCAGGTTGCAGATTTGCTTTCATTGAGGGTTTTTAAGAACAAGTGAGATATGTTGTATTTGCTTTATGTACACTCAGGGTAAGGAATAAATTAGCTTATGTCCACAGATACTTTCCAGCCCTATATTTCTGTGATTCCCAGGACAATGAAGCATTGATTCCACAGACATACAAAACGGATATATTAAGTGAGTTCCTGTGGGACATATATATAGACTACTTCTTGACAGACACATGCATGGCTGCTTTGCGGATTGTCCTGTGTGTTCCAGAATTCAAAGAGCTCTTATGTCCCCAATAAAATATATATTATGCTTGTTCTTCAAAAAGAAAATAACATGGGTTTCTACACATAGATCAAATGAGTTAGATGTCCTATTTACTCTTCTCACAAGTGAAATGAGCACATTCATCTTGGAAATATGAGTAATATTTTGTTTCATAGAAGAAAAATAGCTGCTTCTCAAATCATCACCCACAAAGTGGATAAAATGAATATAGATAAAGCCAATGTCCACTGTGCTGGTCATATCTCATATAGTTACTGAAATGACTGTAAAATTCTGTGATTTTGTTGCTGATAACAATCACCACATAAACCGAGACCAATATCTTGGTCTTTGATCAGAGGCAGGAACTCACAGCAGCATATGAACCTTAGGGACTACCTTAACTGCTCTTCCCAGGTTCAGATAAATGTGTAAGTAGAAACAAAGTCAGGGTGATGTGATCCAGAATGTGTACCAAGAACTGCATTGCTCTAAGTATGTGCAAGCATTTGTGCATTATCACATGAAATTTTTTAATGGTAATGAGAGCTGAACTGCTCCCATGAAGAGCTTAGAGAGGTAACAGACATGGTTTGGTAAATCAGCACACAGGGATGCTTATTACCAACACTAAACACTCATAACTCATGAGTCAGGCCCCTACAAACCATGAAATTGGCTTTAAAATAATAATATGTCTTATACATAATAACTGTAAGGTTCGTTTTATTTGCCTTCTGGGTTTTGAGCTTGCAGTGTGCACTCAGTTCACATTTTCAGGCTTTTCTCAATGACCATTAGAGTTTCATTAGCTTTGTAAACTTTGTAGAAAGGAGAGAAAGAAAGAGGAAAATAATATATTTATATTTTCAATAAAATCCTAACCATCAACAGCTCTGGAGGTGGCTCACTCTTTTTTATGCAGATGAACTGCATTGCCTGACTCTATGCTTGTAAACTGGACAAGGTTAAGGCTTGCATTTGACTGCTAATATATGAGTATCTGCACTGCTACATTGTTAGTGTGTTGCCCTGAGAAATTTTAGTTCATGCTATGCGGTTTTCTCCAAAAAAATATCTGGCTATAGCTTATGGGACAGCACAAGTCAAGCATCATTCCTAGGACAAAATAAAACTTGGCTGGTGTAGAGAACTGGGTGGAGGGGGAAAAGAGGGTTTAGCAGTACTGGTAAAACCCATGGTGTGTTACTTGTCTTCTTGGGCAGAGATTGGACCCCTGTCTTAGTTTCAACATCAGTATAACTGTAGTTTTTATGCAGGTTCAGAGTGAAATACAGATGTCCCCTGCTTGTTGTCTGTGATGAAATGTCTTGCATTCCCAAGACAAAAGCTTATGCATTTTATGTGCCTTAAAGTGTATCCACAACACTCATTTTTTGCAAGTACTCCAGAATGTTTTTCTCACAGAACTCTTCATGGTGTCTGCATGGCAGAAGAGAAGTCGGAATTCACAAGTAGAATAAACCCCATCTTATTTCTAAGTTTACTGTCACTGGCCAAAGAAAAATAAAACAAAGTGCATATATGTCCAAACAAAGCTAGTTGATCTGCACGCTGCAAAATCCAACAGCTGAAAGCTCCACATAAATTGCATATAAAGAAATAAGGGCGAAGTCCTGGTACCAGTACCCACTGGTAGCAATTTGCTACTGGATTTTAGCACTCATCTTTAATGAACAGAAGGATTGGTAAAGAAGGGAGAAAACATTGGTCTTAGTTCAGAAAGAGAACAAGAAGTCATTTTGACCTCTCTTATGCTACATTACTGTGTGAGGGAACACAGGGAAAGCTGGACTACACAGCTTTCATGCGTAAAATAAGAAAATACAGTGAGTAAATGCAAAAGGAGGGATTTAAGCCATCTATAACCTTTACAGTATATTAATAAGTAAATATGATATATGCAGACCTAGAGGAATGTCACATTTATTCACATATAGACATACGCAAAAATATACAATATGTTTATACTCAGCAGACTCTTCCTTATCCCAAAGTGCCTTTCTCAACAACAGCACAGTTGTAGCTTTTCTTGGAACCCATTTGTACTTGCCCTTTATTGTAAAAACACTAAATTAACATTAAACTAACCTTGAATTTAGGATTTCATTTCATACATACTAAAGTCAAAAGACAACACGTTACAACTGGAGCATTGCAGAATGTGGCGTCTTCACTGATACAGTGGGTAGGAAGAATAAGCTATTAACATGTCTGTAACACTTTACTTTATACACAACTACCCTGCTTTTAACTTCAGCCTTGGTCACTAAGGTCAGGCAAGACAGAACTGACTAATAGTGTCACTTTCCTACTGCCTTACATTGCTCACCCCTGCAGCAGCAAGACAACCAAGAGCTGGAGTGATAGTAGAGCACGTAGCAGTGGGCAGAGACAAGCTAAACTGGTCTTTGTGTTAAATGGTGGATGTTAGTGAGATGAGTCTTAGCTATAAAGTTATTGAAAGGGGAGTTACTAAGTCACTCATGAAACTGCAAAGCAGGTAGTGAACTTTCACACCACATCAAGGAAACTGAGTACACAAATTGTCCTAACCATATGTAAAGAAATACACAAAATATAGCTGCCAGACTACAATTTCAAGTTTCAAATAAAAATATAATGTCTGACGAAATGTTCCAACAGAAGTTTAATCTTCAGAAGTTACAGTTCACCAGTACATACTCTAGACTCTGTGCAGTTGGCCATTGTTACAAAAGTAGAAGTCAATGGAGCATGAAGGACTCATCCAATCACACGATTTCTGAGTATGAAAGAGCAGCATGTTTTTTTTCCAAAAATTATTTTAAGCTTTTAAAAATTATTTTAAGCTTTTTAAGCTCCAGCACAGCTTTATTTGTACCTGTCATTCAAAAAATTACAGACCCATCCTATAAGGTGTCCTTCTCAAGACCCACTGACACACCAGCAGAGAACAATGAAGATTAAGGGCTATGGGTAGTGTGTGCTCTCTCCACCGTTTGCTAACTTCCTACCATTCACACTCTGAGCTTCAATATAGTTAACAATCCCTCTCTATGGAAAACTTTTAGCAAGGAGGAAATGTGATTTTTTTCTCCTGAAGCTGGCTCTTTTGGCCATAGATGCTGCAGTAAATGGAAGGTAGGTCCTGAATCTATCTGGGCCAAACCTGGCACCGATTTGTCCCAGACAGGTAGTTACACCAAAAGGACTATCCTCTATCCTTCTTCTCTGGCAGAACAGCCTGGTATCCTGATTCCTGGGTGGGAAACACTTTTTCACCACTTCTTTATGGTAATTCAAGTTTCAAGAATTGGAAGGTAAGCAGTGTTAATTTTATAGGTGATCTTTTTCATTCATATTATTTCAAATCCTTTCAAGACGTCGAGCAATTCATGATCCAATTTTCTCTTCCTAATACAGCTTCTTATCAAATACAGCATTGGGTCATTTTCATTCATAGACATCTAAATACACTATCCTTTACTAATGGGATAGATTATTCTATGCTAAATGCACTTGATATAACTAAATTTGTTGCTCATGCTTTATAATGCATTTTCTGATGTAATGGATAAAAAAAGGGAACTACAATAAACTTTAACAAAAATATATCTGTGTCTTCAAGGCTTGTAAAATGGGAGAATTGTCACACATCTGCATAAAATATAACAATTAACAAACAACTTTTTTTTTTTTTATTAACGAACTTCTCTTTCCAAACTGAAGTGGATACATGGTGTATGCCAGATCCAAAATGGTGCCCCTAGGCATTGATCATGGAGTTATTCCATTTTCTTCTTATCCCAGATATAGTCTTTGGATATTTTGTTTTGTCTGAAAAGTTAATGTCATATGCAATTAAACTGTGGAAAAGATCGATGGCACAAAAGGATTTCAGAGATGCTAGTCTTCAGCCAGCAAATAACACCACGGCCATCGCTTTGTCCTTAGAATGAAACCCTTTCTTACCTACATCATGGCTCAGCAGACATTATTTGAGACAGAGTTCTTACAGCAAATCAGAGCAGTACTTCTCAAAACAGATTTAGGCTACTGTTGGAAGGCAAATAGCTGAAATTCAGACTGAGTGGAATCTGAAATATATGGGCTTCCAATGGTTCCCCATTAGACTCTACATTTCTAATAAATGTGGATCTGCACTCTTTGTAAATGCCACTTACCAAGATGGGAGAACTAAAACCCTTTTTTACCTTTATAGCATTTCCAAAATTATGTAGATACTTGGTGAATTATTAGAGCAGTGGAATAATTATTTTGAAAAACAATTGTTTTTTGGAGGGTGATTGGCTTGGAATACTAGAAAAAGTACATTTTCTAACTAGAAGGAAGCTACCTGAAATATGAAAAATAAAGCCACAAAGTCTAATTTGTTCAATATATTTTTAAAGATGACAACAGAATAATTTGATTGTTTTTCCTACCTGCAATAAAACTAGGAACTTCCAGCATATAGATAGATACTATCAATAAAATATAGACACCACAGGGAATTAAGTAGATAGATAGATATATTTATCTATATAAGGTTAGTCTCCTCTACAGCTTAAATATCACAAGCCTTGTAAGAGAGAACAGCTATTATAAACAGTGCTGAGTGGATAGCTCTTCATACAAGTCTTTTAAAAAGCTTCAGAAATAGTGTAGTTTGCGTTAAAATGTCTTCCTCAGTCTCATAAATATCTGCATATATATGTGAATCTGTGCATGCGTGTGTGAACAGCTACATGCAGAAAGAAAAAATTTGGCTTTTTGCTTCTTTAGGAAAGAATAACTGCCCTTCTCCTACCTCTTGTGGTCATTCTGCTTTTTTGATAATGCTTTTTCCTACATATACCCCTCCTACATATACCACCCATTTGGGATGTGTGTTCCTCTTTTAGTTCTAGGAGATCTGTTTGGGTTTTCAACATTTCAGCAGAAAAGTGGGCCTTCCTTTGCAGATTTGCTAACGGCATTACTCTGAGCTAGAAAAGAAGATCTCTCACCAAAAGAACAGTGTAGAAAAGACTGTGTTTTTCAGTTCAGGAATCTCTCCTTCCCTTTGTTCTTGGGCAAGCAAAATTCATGTTCTTCATGACTTGACAAGACATGAGTATCAGTGGTCACACCATTAGGGAAGGTGACCACTATCATGAATGTAGTGGGCAAAAGTCTTTCATTAACATTTGTTATTCTAATTTGGATGCAATAGATGCAAATATCTTACTCAACTAGTCAGAGTAACTCAGTGAGATTTCTCACCTGGACACTGCTAACAATATGTATTGTAGATATGGAATTACTGCCCAGATTTTTCTAGAATAACAAAAGACACGCCCTAAGCATGATATTTAAAAAAATAATTAGAGAATATATGAATCTATGCCTTACAAGTAGGCAAGAGTATCATGAAAATTATATGTGAGTCAGGATAAAAACGTCCTATTCAATAGACTGCATTCTGGTATGTGAATTTGGTGAATAACTATTTTGAAAGTTGGTTTAGAAAATAATTAAATGTAAAGTCATTTTAATATACAAATGTCTGACAGGAACTTGAAGTCCAACCCTTAACCCTGAAAAAAGATAAAATAAATTTAGATTAAAAAAGGATTTGAATTTCTCTAAAACGCACAGAAAATGTTACCATTTAGTAATGACATTCCTCTCCGTTTGACCTCAGCTTGACATGCTGAATTGCTCTGAACATCCGCAGCCATGTACAGAAAGTCCTGCTTCTTAACTCTTGCTGTTCTAATTTGCACACAAAAGTACACGAAAAGGGATGTTAGGACTCTGACATAAAACAATAAAAGCGGCAAATTGGTAAGTAATTAGAGAAAATACAAAATGTTCTTCAGTGCAAAAGGGCTGCTAATGCATCACAGAGAAGATAGAGCTATGAGAAAACAATTGAGTTTTCTGATGCATAATGCCACATTCCCATTTCACAGAAGAAAAAAGTAACTGTAGCTAGTAACCAGGGAATGACATAGGTCTGTATGCTTATAAAACATGGCTAGTTCAGTGGAGAGAACTGAACCATTCATTCAGTGGCATGGAAAACCTATTGCCTACAAAATATTTTGGACCTCCATTCTGCTATGTAAGCTATGTCTGTGAAAGCACAAAAATCACCTTCAGGTCTCTTCCCTCATTCTTCGTTTTCTTTTAAACCTATTGAGATCAATGGAAAGGAGAAACAGGGATCAAATGATGCATAGGTGAGCACTTGATTTTTCATACACGAGGATGATTGGTGGATGTTTCTAAAGATATGTGTTAGACTTATGCAAATAAATATTTATAGGATATTTTAATCACATAAATAATTCCACTGTCTTCCAGTAGGCTTCATGCACCACCCGAGTTAAATGCATATGTATAGGCATAAGGATGGCTCAGCAAGTAGAATGAGATTTCAAAAAATATTTGTTATTTGACCATTAATTTCAGCAACACATAGGGCTGCCTTGCAGTTAAATCATTGAGTTTTGGAAAATGACATTGCAACCTCTTTGGGAGCCTCTTTGGGAAGAAGGGAAGCAGGAGTTGTTTTGGTTAGAGCTGTTGAGGATTTTCTTAGATCTCTAAAGCACCTAACAAACACAATTGTCAGTGTTATATAATTTATTGGCACAATTCAGGCACATATTAATTTTCTCTCCTGGAAAATAAATTGATGGTGTTAACTACTTTTCCTATCATCCCAGCTATTTAGCTGTACAAGGTCCAGTTTCCCAGAATGTTGTAATAATAAAACAACAGGAAGTAATTATTTGCTTACATCTCCTACCCAAATTTTGCTATCACCTTGCCTTAAGGATCTTTCACAAATATTTTCTCAAGGCCAAACTCTCAGTGTTTCTGCACGTGATGTCCTGCAACAGCTTAAGATAGCCCAGGTGGGAGCTGCCATAATTACAGCCTGGATCCCTTCTAAAATATCTGCTTCAGTCCTGTTCCCCACGGTGACTCAGTAAAGTGAGTAGTGAGTTGAATGAAGACAAAACAGTGATTAGCTTTTTAGAAGATTAGTTCTCTGAATCAGAATGCACAATTTCAGGATCAACACTGCCCACACAAAAGAAGAGAGCAGGAATAAACAGCCAACATGGGTATAAGGGAAAGCCATGCTGATCTGACCTAGACGGGATCAAGCCACTGCAGAACTGATCTCCGGGTTTCCTCTGGGTTTCTCCAGTTCCTTTATGCTGTTCCTTCTGCTTCTCTAACCCTCACACAACATTTTCAAGAAATAAAAGCTAGTGAAATTCTTTATATACTTAAGCTCTGCAGGTATACTTGGAGTAGACATATGTATCTGTGATTGAAAGGCAGGCTACTAGTTACAGAAAGGAGATTTAACAGTTTCTTTTGGGCTGGCTGCAGTGAAAGATGGTGGTTACACATTCCTGTTTATGAGGAATTTGATCAGTGTAAAACAACATTGTCAGCATTTGTTGATATTAGTTTTTATATTTTTTTCTGGGAACTGAGGTACCATGGGAAACAGGTTAATTTATTTCTCTTAATAAACAAATCGTCCTTACTCTTATTCATAGAGCCATTGCTTGTCCATTGCTTGCAAGCATTCAGGTGATCATCTAGTATTTGTGGAAAATGCTTTTTACTTCTGAAATTCTAGCACAAACAAAGATTTGTTTGAGAATTAATACCAGAACTGTACCATTTCATGTGCGTTATTTTTCATACATCAGTTTTCTATTTTAAAATGTCTTCCAATCAAGGAGTACAGAAAGATCACGTGCCTGAAGTGAAAAATATCAGTTCTTTTACCAGCTGCAAGAAAAGCCAGTTAACTCTAAATCAAAACACAGTAAAGGAATGAGATATTCCCAGCAATTTCAGTGAGATTTTGTTTCAGGGAGAAGCAAGAATGAAACTGCTCCAAGAGGAAGGACCATTGTGGTCGGATGACCCCAGCACAGACAGAGGAGGTCAGTGCCCTTGCCAAGGGGGCACAGAAAAACCCCTTTCACAGAGACACAGAAAGAAACACAGGTAGGAAACAAAAACAACCAGCAAGCCAAATTTGCTTTCTTGCAGTTAATGAAATAAGTATCTTACCCAATTTATTTTTTAATATCTTGACTAGTTCTACCAAAGTCCCTGATATACACTTTCCAACTGCCCTGAGTTTGGTAGTTGTGATTTCTTTAGCAGGCAATATTTTCTTTGTAGTCCCTTCATATTATTCCCATCTTAGTTTATTCATCCCATTCCAAATTATTAACTGACATTTCAACATTTAGAAAATAAGGGTTATGTTCACCCACCATCAGCTCAAATACATATATTCAAATCTTGGAATCATTCCCCTTAACCTATTGCTTCTATATTCTTAATCATTTTAAAGTTCTGAGACTTTGGTTCTGTCTTCAATTTTGTACCTGAGATAGCACACTTGCGTGCTATTTTCATCTCACAACATCCAGCTTTCTGTCTTATATCACTCCTACACAACTTACTCCATCACTTTGAGTTTTCTGATGCTTTCTCTGTCTCTTGTTCTTTCACTCCAAGATTTCTTGTTCTCTCACCTCTAAATATTTCTTGCTATGTCGAGTGTCTCCAAGTTTCACCCACTCCTGAAGTCTGTTGTCTGCTCTCTGCTGCGATCTGTTATTGCATGCATGAGGCAACTAGAGATTACTGGATTTTTTTTGAAAGACAGATATAATTTTATTTCCTTGCCCACATTTCTAACCTCTCTAGGAACCTTTCCATCTTTTCTTGTTTCTTGTAACACCTCTCAGCCAGCTTCACATATTGTTAACATGCTGGCTGCCGCTCCATCTCCAGATCATTGGTTATATTATCAAAGACTGGAGCTACTATTTAAGAGTAGCACTGCCCTCCTCAGGAGAGAATGGCAGACAGACTCAACGGTGACTTAAACACAGGCTCCATAATAGCCAAACCTCACAGGGATTTTTCTTCATCTCTGCTGGAAGAAACTCTACGAGGGTACTGCGACCTATGATAGTGAGACAGTCTGCAGAACAAGCCTGCTGCCCATGGAAACCTGGCTGTCTAGTCTCAAAACCAAAAGATACTTTGCTCTTATGCTTCTGGAGAAAAGAAAAAAAAAAAAAAAACAGTAAATCAATATTCACTCCCCAAGTTTGCCCCATGAGCAGCAATAGGAAAAAAACGTAATTCCTTTCTCTTCTTGTGAAGGCCTGTGTCATGCAACTTCTCCTTATGAGTTACCTTTCTGCCTCTGCTAGCCCATATCTCCCAGAGCAAGCAACCCTGGTTTGTCATGAATTGCTTTCCTTTTGGAAGCTCCTTGCTTGCAGGAACAACAGTCTTAAAGCTGATTTAGCTAAATGGACAATTGCTCTTATAAACCCACTGCAATATTTATCCCGCACCAAGAGATCTACACTTTCTTCTCAGCTTTATCTTTTCTGTGGAAATTATGCAGTGTCCCAGTATGCTGTAAAACCTTCACTTACGTAGGATCAGTAACTCCCACTGAACCAGATTAAAGAGAAGTCTGAATAAAGCCCTCAGTGCTCTCTGTTTAAAGAAGTGCATCCCTACCTTGCTGTTATATAGTCCTGACTCACCACTGCTCCAAGGCAATTAAACTGAAGAAAAAGTGTGGCGTGACAACTGCTGAATAACTGAATTTGGAAATAGGAAGCATTTTACGCAAGGAAGCATTTCTTTGGGTGCCTCAGTATCTGCTTATCTAAAAGCTACTGATTAACTGCATTACAAAAGATCAGTCCCCAACACAGGGAATTAGGACTGGCCACATCACTCTCATCAGCATTAACAGACGTGCTCATCTATAAAGTCAGTCCTTCCTTACCTTTACAAGTAGTGAAGTATTTTGCGATAAGACCGTCACTGAGGGAAAGTGAGTAATATTCACTCTTTCTCTCCTGGTTTACCCTGGAGTGGCTCCATCAACATCAGCTATGAGTTGTCCTTTTTTCATTCTCCTATAAATAATCAAGCAAGTGGCCAGTTTTGCTTCTGATTATTTCTAAATAACAATGCAAAGCTTTATCTCAGAAGAGTATTTTAGTAGTGAAGTTACATATCCCTTACAAGAGGGATTTATAATGGGGAATATACAGAAAGAAGCTCTACCCTCAGTATTGTAATTAAGCTTTTAAAACATCCGATAATTCAGTGTTATTTGTTTTTCGTTTCTTTGATGAACTGATAAATGTCACTTGAATATTTGCATGAGCACTCAGTAGAGAAGCTAGTTTTCTTCAAAAGAAAATAGCATACACATTTATTCCTCAGCTACCGTATATAAATTCTACATAGTACCTTGGCAGAATTATGAAATAAAAATGAATGCTTTTAAAGGCATTTGTGGAGTCTGGGGAATAAATGATAGAATTTTCTTATATTTCTCATATATGCAGATAACAGATACATTTAATGCAAGAAGGAAATAGAATTTTAATAGAATTTTTAACTAAAGATCTTGAAACAAAACTAGACATACATTTTAATTGAATTTCTGGCTCAAATTACAGCAAACCATTATAAATCATTAGGAATCAGTTTTAAAACTGCTTTCACTTTTACCCGTATTACAAACACAGAGGTAAGCTTTTACAGCTACAGATAAGTGTTAATAAATTACCCGAATTTCAAAATTAATGGCTGCCCGGCTGCTTTGGGGAGATATCATTGTGTTTCATGAATATTTTGATTTTGTGATTAGATCAAAATGCACTGAATTCCTAAACAGTCATAACTAAGGTCTGCTGATCATAAACTGTTCTTTTTTAATAAATTATATTCCTCACAAATCTGCTGATATGGAATAATTAGAAATTGGTTGCCTGCATTTACTGTAATATTTGCATGACTTTAGATCTCCACCTACTGATCTAGTGGCTGGCAGGAAATGTACATTTTGTACATTTCTAAATATACCTTGCCTGCAGAGATAATGGTTTATATTGTGATGTTAAGAAGGTTTTTATTTGCAAAAAACAAAGAGGTGTCACTTGCCAGTTCTGGGAGACATTGATTAGGCTGTTTATGTCATTCCTATTCAGAACTTATTATTTACAGCTTTCCTGTTTCCTTTCCTTTGTAGGAGATAATGATCTGTCTCTTGTAAACTGCTTAAAGTGTGCCTATTTTCTCTTTTTTTAGGGAGTCTTGAAATACATTTTATAGAAGGCAAGCATATTGAAATGGAATGTAAACGGTGTAAAATACAGCATATTAATCGAAAATGATATCTGTCAATATAATCTTTAAATTAAGTGGTATACAAATATTTATAGTTAGGAAATGAAAATTGCAAATCCGTTTTTCATTGTGGAATGCAATCACAATATCTGAATGTGATCCTGTAAGACATATACATTCTATAATTAAATGCACTTACATTTTGGGGACTATTCATTTTAAATGTACTGTACATGTGCATATCTGGTTTCTGCTACAGATCCTTAGCAAGGAAGGGAGTGTGCATTGCTATACGGCACTCAGCTATATGGCATTCATAAATGTCCTAAGCACACAGCTTCCCTATAGATTCTTTATAACCAGGCACTTTAGGGTGTATTTCAAATAGAGGAAGGTACCTCCACTTTTCTGGCAAATGCAGTAAAGATTTAAAATATTTCTTAATCCCTACTATGGAGTAACTCAGTATTGAAGAGGCAGACTACAACCTGCTATGTAACACACTTAAATGATAGGAGTAAGACAGCATTGTAGATATTCACACGCTAAAATTAGAATAATCCTCCATTTCAGTTAAGCAAATGGCAATTGTCACCATTGCTGTGGCTTTACATCATGCATGGTAGCTCCAGCAGAAAATACTGATTACAAAAAAAAATCTTCAGTTAGATCACAGGTTTATCATTTATTTTAATGAGAATACATCTTTCCTGAGAAAAGTTTACCCTGCAATGTGTTTTCATTGCAGTTGTTACTGCAACCGGGTGAAAATTTAATTACTCCCACACTGGAAAAGTGGCCTTGCAAACCAGAAGACACCTAAAGTGATCAAAGCCAAACTGTTAATTGCTCTCCACCATGTTTGATTTTTGTTTTTTTTTTTATTATTATTTGTTTGTTTGTTTTTGACATTTCAGCTAAATCTTTGTGCTCTTTATTTTGTGGATATTTATCCTGCTTTTCCTGATGTTGTGACATAATTGCATTAAAACTTAGTACTGAGTTTCATCAGCAATATATCCCCTGCTCATTTTAACTATCTCCAAAATTATTCTTTTAAGTGTGAAATCAGTCCTGTAGAAGGAGAACAGCTCCAGCGTCTACACGTGTTGACTAACGTGTTGATTGATGCCTTGTCAGTAGCCCTCAAAACTGCCACCGAAACATTAATCTGTGTATTAACAACTGATTTTTCAACGCTGAAAGATCTGATAGCTTGGTCAACAGCAGATTAATAAATGTGACGATTAAAGAAGGAATCTTATTTGTTATATGCTTTCCACTGGTCATACTGGAAACCAGAATCCCTGGCTAGGCAGTATCCTCCTGGCTAGCCTGGCCTAGTGACTGACTGCCTGGGGTTACGCTCGCCCTCCTTTAGCACACTGTTTTGAACCAAGTAGTAACCTGGGGCTGGAAACAAACCCAAAGGACAAGCTGCATTATACAGAGGGCTATATCATGCTTCGTGTATTCCAACAAGGGGTTGCTGTTGTTAGGGATGCGGTTAACAACCAATAAGAGAAGGAAGAGGCCCCCGCAGCACCAAACTTTAAGGATATAGGTGCCTCCATTTGAAGGGTAATTTGCCTGTAGTTCTAACGAAGGCTTCTTTGGCAAAGGATTCAGGCAGGAAACTTAGGCAGACTATATTTTCCTCTAGAAGAGGCACTTGCTCTTCATTAACTATCCTGGAAGCTTATACATACCAGGCTTCTAAGTTAGGCATGGAAATTAGTTATCTAAATTTGACCAGGGAGAATACTAGACAACTGGCAAACTAATTGCACAAATTAATAATTGTACAAAGATATCACATGATACAAATCATTAATAATTGAACTGAGTTTATTTTCTAAACTCCTGAAGTGGAATTTAGCTCTGGGGAACAAGGAAATAACCTGGAAAACAAGACTGAGGCAGAAACAAATAAAGAAACAGCCAGATGCATTCCCTGGGACTCCTGACATCCATGGGAAATTAGGTGCTCCATGGATTGGAGACATACAGATAGAAAAAGCCGATGGCATAGAGTTAGAAAAACACATGTTTTACTTTGAAAGCTATATTTGACCAAGATATCTTTTAAAAGTACTATGTAGGACATGAGAGCTGCTATGGTTACACCAGTGAAGACTGTCTTATTTGAACCTAAAGATTTCTGTGAGAATCCTAATTCTACCCTCAGAGGGTATTACTAACTCCCATTGATGTTAGTTCTCCATGGGACAAAGTTTGGGCCTGAGGATTGTTAACTGGTATAATTCTTATGAAGAGAGAATATACAATTCTTCTTGCAAAGAAATAACAAGGGATAATCTGAAGTGCTCTAAGCCACCATCGGGAAGAAGAATTATTATCTTTTCTTTTTTACAAGAAAAAAGAACCTACATTTAAGCTAATATTGACAGATCTCTGCAGACCAGAAGAGAAACAATCCCGCAGCCTAAGCAAAGCAAAGAGATCAGTCTGTGACATCCTTTCAGAGACCAGCTGCTGCTGAAAGAGAGTGGAGGAGCAGCGAGTCGGAGGAGCTGCCGTGTGCAGTGCATATTCCTGGAACCCAGTAAGTAGGCCTAGCTGTTTAGCAGATTTTGTAAAGTACCTTTTGTGTGGAGAATAAATAGACTAAAATATGATCCTGAAATCTTCAGGATCATACATGGCATAAGAAACTTGGTTAGCATCAGTGTTCTGCTGCTGAATTATTTGTACCTGTGAATGTTTGCATTAGTGATAGTGACTTCAAAGTGCTGTGGTGACAGTCATTCTGTATAATGCCGAACAGCCAAGCATGTTTTAACAAGGGGGCAGGATTACATTTGGAACAGTTCTGGTGCTATTTGCTTTGTGGAGATGCTTAATTGTATGCTAAATGGACTGCAGACACGATCTTTTAAAGCTCAGTTTTTCAAGGGTACCTCAGGGAGTTAGCATCCACCTCCCATTGACACGCAGCGTGATTTGGACGGGGGACTCCCTTAGGCGCATCCCAGCCTTATTGTCCTTTACTGCACAAACATGTGACAATCATTGTCCTGACTGGGGTGGGTTAATTAGTTAATATTTATATCATGTTCTGGAGGTTGTAAAGTAGGAAAGAAGTGCTAACTGTCAGTATTATTATTATTGAATTATACAACTCTTTTGCACCCCTCAAGTGACAACCAGAAGTCAGAAACATATTTGCCTGGGGTGATGAGGGAGGATATGTTGTTAAAATACTCAAGGACAGTGTGGGTAACATTTGAATATTATACTTCCATACGTGCCAGTGGCTCCTGTCTCTGCAGCACAGGGAATCAGCTGTGAGGGGAAGAAGCAGGATTGTCTCTCCCAAGGAAGAAGCAGGATTGTCTCTCCCAAGGAAACACAGGCCAAATAGTTTTGGCTAGGTTGTGGTGAAAATTGCACCAAAAACACAGAACCTGTACCCCTGCTATTGCCCAGCAGTATCTAAGCAAGACTAGATCAGTATATACTCAAAAAAAAAGTTTAGTCTGTGTTGTTCAGATCTGAGGATTTGAGATTTTGCTTATAACTTTCCCAAGATTTTCCCCAAGAAATGGGATGATTCCTTTGGTTTCCATCCCTCCCTGGGCAGCTGAAGATGTCTCAGTGGCTCAGTCACTGCCTCTCAATAACAAATCACTTGGTTTAGGGATCAGGAAGAGTATTTTCCTCTTCTGGCAAAGATGTCAAGGGAAGGGCCAGTCTGGATTAACTGAACAGGAATTTCAGTTAGGAGGAGAAAGAGCAATATTTAGAATATTTAGATGTTTAGCATCTCAGTCTCTTGCAGATGAAGGCAAAGAGACTTGGGACAGGCAGCATTTTGCCTGTCAGAAGTCACTCTCCATCTGTGCCCTATTCAGTTAGAGCCATAGATGAGAGAGTTGAGAAATGAACTGTGGCTGGGACAGACTGAAAAAAGCCAGTCTCTACTTATCAGTCACGTGGCAGGAAACCTTTCACCTCTCACTGGGACTGATTTAGTGCCTGATGTGTGTGGGAACATCCTATCATTATCAAGTTAAAACCTTATGCTCTCTGTTCAAAGCCATCCTGGTGCCTGATTCTGTACTCACTAATGCACACACTACACAACGACATACCAAAGCAATATCATTCTGCAATGTAAAACAAGATCAATTTAGGAAAAGAAACCCTAGCCTCCACATACTCTATAGAGGATTTGTGACTAATGAACAGTGTTCCACAAAGTGGCAGAAACCGAGCATTGCCTCTTACATACTTGTATTTTTTAGAGTAGCCCCTGACAATGGCTAAGGAAGGGTAAATTATAGCTCTGCTGAACGTCAGATGTGCAAAATACTGATACATTACCCAGATTCTACCTAGCCAGAGTGACAACTGGATATGCTAAAGCAAAGAGTCTATTTAATAAAGGAAGCATTACCTATGAATATTTATTCATATGCATATGTGTGATAAATTTCTTGAAACTGCAGTTGGAATCATGACTGGCATGTGGAAAAGAGACCACAAATCTGAAACAGACTAAAGGTAGGTGTAAAAAATCAAGAGAAAAAGGGATAACTTTATATATATTCAACTCGAGAGGACAAAGAAACCTAGAAGTAGACCTCCACAGTGCATTAGAGTTTATTTTAGAGATATCTGAGGTAGGCACAAGTTAGGTGGTGTATGCACATAGCAAAGAAAAATGCTTTTAAACAGTAGTGCGCTGGAACAAAGAAGTGATACAGATGAAGTTTATTCTTTCTGATACCAGGAGTTGCCGTACAGCTGCTCACAGGGATCCCTATACGATACGGTAGCTATCGGTAGGTAGGTCTGTAGGTATCCAGGATATTTCAGAAGGAAGGGCAGCCACACTCACTGCTGCTCTTGCTTCAGCCCTGACCCACAATTTTTATTGCCTGCTCCTGTATGAGAACAGGGGCTGGCTCTCCCTTGGACTGGGCCCATTCTTGCTTTGATTAACTGCTTATCCTGTATTGGGGCAAGCTCCTTAGGCCGACATTTTCAAAATTAAGCACATCAACCAGACACTTGAACCTCTGTTAGGCACTTCAAAGAGTGGCCTGATTCCTCATCATGTAAAAGCTACAGCTGTCACCAGATTTACTTGGAGGTATTTGTGATCTGCAGCTCTAAAAACTAGGCCATTTTTATTTAGAGTCCTAAAAACAAATTCAAGTACTTAGCTTTTGGCAACTTCATCCTGAACCTTGGTCCTAAGCTCTTTTTTAATTCTCTGCTTAGTAAAAGAATGGGAAATAGTTACTGTGTCTATGCATCAGTGTTGTGTGAAGATTATTTAGGATTCATAAAATGTTATGCAACGTAGCAAAGCATATCTACTTTTATTCTATAGAGACAGCAAAAATAAAAGATAATCACCTTTATCTATTATTTTTTTCTGTCACCCACATCACAGTATCACTCAAGCTTTACGTTAAACTCATGCTTGCTGCGTGGGTTGAACCTTCTTAGAGTGAGAATGGAATGAGTGTGGGATAGTGGCTTGGCATCTCCATTTCTTCATTTAAATATACAAAATTTCTTTTTGCTTTTGTCAGACAATTCAATGCAGAAACCTCTTTCCAGATGCTTACAATGCAACTTGATCAAGTTACGGTGGGGGAAAGCCCAAGAAAATTTTTCGTCATGAAGGGAAATGTTGTCATTCCACTCCATAAACAAACAACAGGAAGGCCAAATAAAACAATACTAAGCATTTCTTCTACAGCTGTATCTGAACAAACTGCATCTGCATGTTACTGTCTTAGACCTGTGGGAACATATATAAAGATGCTCCCTGGCTTCACAGAGTTTAGAATCAGAGGTATAGATGAGCTTTATGTAAAGTTGGATTACAGAGTTTACTGTAAAAATCCTGGGATTTCACCAATAATTTACAGGTAGATCTAAGTGGAAGGAGGCCCATATAATTTTAGAATTTGGAGAAAACTATTTACACAAAATAATTTGTTCTTGCTTTGCTCTAGTAAGGAGCTCGATGGATTCAGTGAGCAGGCTCACACAAATTCCATTGTCTGGATAGAGTATGAAGTTACTCTGAGCAATACTGCCCACCCACAGCTGTGACGATCCTCCTGGAACAACTTTTGAGAGTAACCTTTTGTCAACAAGGAGCTCATAATTGAGCTCAGTCTTCTTAGAACAGTGATTGCCACTGATCCTGTGCTCATCACCAAAACTGGAAATAGCAACAAGATGCATACAAAGATTATCAACCTTTTTTACAATAAACCTATCTCATGACTGATGCTGCTTTCACGAGCCACTTCTTCGACATTCAGTCACCTAGATATTGATGTGCAGAGACCAGCTTAGGGTTAGAGGACAGAGGAAGGCAAAGAGAGCAATGATGTCTGTGGAGCTCATTATGTCCTTAATTTGAGTTAAAGAATCATAAGATTTAGTCATAGATTTCATGTTTAGTAATTCCTGATATGCCGCATTTATACTATTTTCAAAAAAAACCCTCATTGCTACTGTGAAGCAATCTTTAAAGAGGACTTGGTTATGAATATATATTGCCATTAATGCACATTAATCAGACTTTTTCAAAATAAAGGAAAAATAGAGGAAATAACAGTTTTGAAGAAATAATTCAAAGGAATTTTGTCCACAGAGGATCAAATATTAACTATTCCCCAAGCTGTTTTCCAGTTGATTTGTGGTATAAAAAGTGTATTTTTTACAAAGCTCCTCTTTTGAGGAACTCTTAGGCCTCCCTGGTAGACAGTAATACCTCCTTCACTTGAAAGCATCTCAGGATCATATGTTTTACTCCAAGGGAAAAAAAGGAAACTTCCACATCATATAAATTTTTAAACATAATAGGAAATTTGTGATAAGGAAGATTTATATATAAAAGTTTGTCTATCAATTTAATATATTAAAAGTAAGAAATTAAGGTGTACAGATAAGCTTAATCAAAGTACTCAGCAGAACAATCACTGTCATAACATGCAATACCCTAGTAGAAGATGATCCTTAGAGAATACATTTTTTTTTCATGCATTAGACTAAAAAATCCTTAATACCATACATGACTGCACAGGTCTTTTCAAAAGTATATGCCAAAAAGATCAGTTGGATCCAAGGTACTGTATGTTGTAATAGAAATACTACTATACCACAATATTCATTGATTGAAACTGAACATTAATTTCAAAGCAAATTAAGTATTGAAATCTCCTCAGAATCCTTCTAAATCTGAAAAGTTATTCTAATTTTTGACTAATTAATTCATGCATTTCAAGACTGCAATTACAGAAAAAATAGCTATGAAAATGTTACCTGACTTCCTATGCAGGACAGGTTTATCTAAATTAATATTCTTTAAAAATAAACAGGACTGTAACAAAATAAAACACATATTCTAGAATTATTTGTCCCTCACTGAAACATTCTGAAAAACTCCTAATTTCGGGTAAAGACAGTGGGGATAGTAATAAACACCCTTGTGGTGACATGTACATGTGGCACCATGAACTCCCAGCCATTAGGGAAGTTCTCCATGTTGAGACAATGCTGGGGGTAATCATTTTGCTAAGAAGTTGTATCATTTCTGCCAGAGTATTAAAGGATCACAACGACAGTCTGAGATAAATATTAGCTCCAAAAAATCCTTTCATGCACCTGAGGAGTCTCAGGGAAGAGGAAAACAAAATAACCTTTCCACCTCACTACATGGTATTTCAGCAATATTACGTACTACAAAAACAACCTCCTGCCTCTGTTGGAAAAGGACTTAAAAATATTCTGACATTTTGAACTGGACATGAAAACTTATATAAAGGAGTATAAATTCTGGAGCACAGAATCCCTCACCCTGCCTCCCAGCAGTCCTCATTCCTCCCTTACTTCATCAAATTTTTTTGTGGTAGGGCTTAAAAGAAACTTTATACAACCCCAAAATTCTCTATCATGGATGAAATGGTCAGTAGTGCCATTATGGCAGTGTCAAAGAACTGGATGCTCGCTTTCTGAAATATGGACATGACTTGCTGGTGACTAAAGTGGGAGTTTTAAATCCTCTCAAGTAAGTGGGAACTGTAATGTCTTAAAAATATTAAAATATTAGAAATTGGATCAGTCCTTTTAGGCCTGAAATTTTAGAATTGAGATTAAATTGGTCATAAGAAATATTGAAAAGTTTTCCAGAGTGAGATGCTGTCTTGACTGCTGTCTTGGTGAAAAAAATGCTTAAAAATACTTAGTAGTACTGTTTTGATTTTTCAGTATTAATGTTTTATTATTTAAGTTCTTTTCTATGTATATATTTATTTAAAGATATAAAAATGCTCTAAAGGTTGATAAAATATTTCAAAATTATTGACAGAAAGGATTCAAGTGGCTATAAATGAAAATTTAGAAAATGGTTCCCTTAAATGAAGAAAAAAACTTTTTTAAAAACTTTGTTTTATAAAAGTTATAAAATATTATATTTTTGCCCCTAACCAAAAATATCGTTTCACTGAGTACAAAATCTGTTCTTCAGCTAGCTCTAATTCTGGAACTCAGCACTAAGCATATGTGTATCAGAGTAGTATTAGCCCTAGTTTCCATAAATTACATGGAAGTTTGCTTTTTGTATGGTTAAGTCTCTGAAAATGTCATTCTCATTGATTATGCAGAGTCTGATCGTTGCTTAAACAGAGTAATTTGACCCACTGATTTAAAATGTCAGGAAAGGCATTTCTCAGGCATACATAAAACAGATATTTCATCTTAAGTTTTGGGTCTCCCCAAGGCTGATTTTCCTTTGGCACGAACCCCTTGGTTCCACCTTCATGTCCTTCTCTATCTCTGCACTTTCCCTCACAGATGCACTTTCCAATAAGATGACCTCTCTGTTCCCATATAAAATGTAAACTCTGTTGCGTCTCCTTAAAGGCAGTGATTAGTGCCTGTAGGCAGCAGCACAACACAAATAATCAATCCTCAGTGATGTTTTCTGGGGGACTGAAGGTGAATAAACCAGGATCTAGGTTT
The DNA here is from genome assembly GCA_013389825.1 of Crypturellus undulatus. Classification (NCBI taxonomy): domain Eukaryota; kingdom Metazoa; phylum Chordata; class Aves; order Tinamiformes; family Tinamidae; genus Crypturellus; species Crypturellus undulatus. The sequence goes on from VWPW01022716.1 coordinate 1,960,652, forward strand.
TTTCCCCTTCTTCACTCAATAAGGTCATCATCACTCTCTAGCACTTCACCCCGTCTTTCCTCTCCCATATATACTACACCATCATAACTCCCCTGCACTCCTGACCTGATTTTGGTAGCTCTCCCCGCTGTTGCATGCTCAGTGGAGCAATGGTTATGTTAAAAGGCAGATATAAAGTGAGGGGAAATTTTCTTAAGGCTGAAGCATGGCAGGATGGGATTGGGTTACTCTCCTTTTTGAGCAATTAAGTTCATTCCCCTACCCTCTCAAAATGTGCCTCTGCCCCTAGAAAACTCTGGGAGGATAAGCAGTCTTCAAAGCATGACGCCTTGAGATTTATCAAAGGATTTACTGCATATTTTATAAAAAATAATGATGCCCAAACTAAAAAGCAGCTGTTAGCATTTGAAGTCCTGTGTGCAGAACTCACCATGAGGACACAGTGGTGCTGCTGATGGCTCAGATATCCAATAAAGAGAGGCAGGGGGAAGCCACTGGCTTAGATCACACCGTGGTGCCACGTGGCCTGCATAGATGCTATCACATTGGCCTCAAAAGGAGCCACTAAAGTTATGAAAAGGTGGCTATTTCAGAGCATGCTAAGGTTCAGCCATCCTGTGGTGCTAAAACTGTTCAACTGTTCTGAACATCTGGCTTCTGTTTTTTTGCAACAGAAGTTTCAATGTGAAATAATGCATGTCTCAAACGACCAGTCAGATTTCTGTATAGCTGAAGTTGTTCACAAATACACCTTTCAGAATACATATCTTACGGGCAGCACAAAAACATTTTAATAAATGATAACATGTTTGTAAACACAATGAAAATGGTATCTCCCACTGAGCAGTATAAGATCATTTAAATAAAATATCTGCCTTTGGACATCAGACCCTGCTGGTGAACCCAATAGGATTTGTGCTTCAATTTCCTATTGGAAAACACAGCATATAATGACATGTTTTATGAGAACTGATAAAAAGAGAAATCTCTAACCCATGACATCTGTACAGATTTCTCCTTTTAAAATCTTTGCATCTTAATAGACTTCCAAAATTCATCCCTGAAAATGTGTTGACTTGTTCTAAATGCCCCATGCTAAAAGGCGAATATCTGTGTTAGAATTCATTATTCTAATAGAACTAAAGTTTGACACAGGTAGGAAAGCAGAATGCAAATGTCAACATTGCTGGAGGTACCAGCAATCTGATAAAGTCCATTTATTTATATTACTATATTCTCAGTACCACATTCTCACTTGAATATCTTCATTCACTTTATGTTTATTCCAGCTTCTTTACAAAGACTTCCATCTAAGACCAGGACCTGAAGTCCTAACTCAGTAAAAAACCAAGTTTTTACTCCAGAAAATATTATTTGGGTCAAATCTTGAAAAAGATTAAAACTGTGAGTACAACCAGGTTTGCAACGTGATGAGCACTTCTGTACAGTCAGTCGGCCTACTTAAGCAGGAGTTATATGTAAGAGAGCAGGACAACCTGCATGCAATAAGGTGCAGATGAGCCATGAGGACTAGGATGCACACGAGCGTTGGGGTCATGGAATGGAAGGGAATGGAAGACAGGATGGTCCTGCTGGTAACTAATCCCCGCTGCCTGTGACAACACAGGATTCCGTCCTTCACCCACCTGCTGCTCCTGAACCAACTGTTCTTGTGCAATGAGTGTCCTTTAAACTGAACTTAACGAAAAATTTCCTGACAGTGAGGTTGTGGAGTCTCCTTCTCTGGAGATCTTCAAGATCCGCTTGGATGCAGCCCTGTGCCACGTGCTCTAGGTGACCCTGTGTGTGCAGGGGGGTTGGACTAGATGACCTCCAGAGGTCCCTCCCAACCTTAGGCATTCTGTGATTCTATGATTCTATAGAGCTCTTCTCTCTGACCCATTTATAAGAGCAGTTATACCTCTTTCTAATGTTATTGTAGACAAAGCAAATCAAGTTCTTTCACACCTGAAGCAGTGTTTCTTTCCATATGCTCCTAGGAGCCCCTTTCACACATCTGCCAGTTACGATTTTTTTTTCAAGCAAAGATGCCAGAATTTTGCACAGGGTGGCAACTGAGGCCTTATTAGCACAGCATCGCTCTGGTGAGATCTCTTCTGCAGGTCCCTTCCACAGCTGCTCCGTCCTGGCAGCCTGAAGCCTTCCTGGGGCCTCCCAGCACATGAGGCCAAGATACTCCACTAAAACAGGCATTTCCAGCTGATGACCTCTCTCAGCTCTTATGAGAGTTTTCTGCTAATGTTTTTCCTAATAAAGACTGAGTTGAAACTGATGCATCTCACTGGAAACAGCTTTGTGAGATCTGAATTTTAGGTACTTCTTGGGTAGTTTTGCTTCTAACACATTTTATTTCATGTGTTATAAAATGCCCAATCACTATGCATATTAGTCCCTTTTTTTAAAGAAAACCATGTTTATCTATTCTCTAGCAAATAGGGGGAAGACTTCTTAAAAATATGTGCCCATAGAGATTATATCTGTTAGTATTACTGTAAGCTGTTTCTGAGGCTAATGAAGCGATATTCTCATTAATTTCAGTGGTGTATATGCAGTAGCATAATTTATGACATTTGCAACACTGGATGGCTACTGACTAGGAAAATCTAGTTATATGAGATACAGCACTGAAAAAATCTGAGGGAACACATTTTTAAACGCAAGGTCTGAGTGCTGATTGACACGCTTTGTACGATAGTAAAATCTGGCAGGTGCATTAACTTGCATTCCTCTGATCTGTACACATCCACACTTGTCTTCTTAGGGTACTTGGTAATAAGCTTCTTTAAAGATCCCTGAGTAAGCACTGAAGATAATATCTGGAGTATGTAGCACTCAGTCCTTTTAGAATGGCTTTTTCCTGCTCCTTTCGTTTTCTTAAGAAAATGTCAGTTTAATCATATCTTAATGCTTTGATAATGCGTTTCTTTACATAGCTGTAGAACACTCACTTCAGTGTTTTAAAAGAATTAATGTAGATGTAAAAACGCCAGCTAAATGAGATTTCTTCCAATAGGCTAACAAAACTGAAGAGCAAGGCTTCAAAACCTGCAAAACATTTGCACAGCAACACAAATATGCCTTAAAAGAGTCCACTCTACATGTATCATTATAGAAAAGAACTGGTATGTCCATTCTGCAGCTTCAGAGAACCTATACACAGGCTCATGTGGTGTTAAATGCTGCGAGTACCTTTTTTCACAAATGTTGACTTTTGATCTCTACCTAGCAGTCCTCAAACATTACCAACCCAGAAACCTTGATGGTAGTTCTCTGCAACTAAATATTAATTGCCAGAGAGGACCAAACTCATAACAGTATATCCTTCTATTGCTTAAGAAAGTAAGGAATTGCATCATGTTTCCAAAGGCTGGCTCTGTTTCAACAGGTATGTTAGGAAGCAAATTTATGTTTTCTTGGAAGACAACATACTGAAGTTCCAGTGCAGATTAATTACTGTTAAGAGCAGGTGCACGATAGGCCAGACTGACGGAAGAGCTTTCTGACACAGGCGTCTGCTCCTCAGTTGAGTTCTCCCCAGTTCACAGTCTTCCAGCAGATAAATCTTGAGGTGTTCATACATGCCTGGAAAAATCCCTAGAACTTCACCTTTTGAAGAATTTCTTCCAAGTTGAAACGAACAGCGAAACAAAACTTCACATACAGCAAAACCTTAAATATTATAACATGTGTTGTAAAACACACTTAGAATACAGTTTCATATCTATTTATGTGTACATAGCAACACAGCCAGCAAACATAAACTTTTTATTCCTGTTCCCCATCTCAGGGAGGATTTATGTTGTTTGACATTTAACTTACAGAGTTTGCATGTCTAAGAGATTCTACAAAATTCCTTCTTCACCCTTACTTTTCACTGTCCCTGGAAATCCACTATTTATTATTGATTTGCAGGCTCAGCTCCCCAAATAGGTCTAAATGGAAAGGTTTTTTGAGTCTTATATGTTAGTTTCTAAGATTAAAAGAGGCCCTTTTCTACTTTCTTTCCAAAAAGGGCATAATTTATTAAGTCCTGCAATATATATTGCAAGAGATAAATTGACAAGATGCACGTCTCTGGCTGTAGTTACTTTCCATAAGCAGAAAATGCTTCTAATTCCCTATGTGTCTTGTAAAAGTAAGTATCTACTGTGAAATCCAAATGCAATTTGGCAGGATACAACATCAAGTAACATGATCCTATCTTTGATATTTTGCTTGAAATGTCAGCCAAAACTCTCTAATGTTTCAGGAAGACCAGAATAAAATCATGAAATATTCTCATTCGCACCTATTTGAATGTAACGTATTTAATGAAAGGAAAATAATGAACAAAGGAATTCATGCATCTACGGTATGTGTGGCCTGGTACTACTTTTTTTAAAAAAACTCTTAGTATTAATTGATTTAATATGAATAAATGTTTGGAGAATGTGTCCTTCTTTCTATGTCCTATGTCAGAGACAGAACGATTAAGGCTGTAATTATAATAATAGAAATAACTAAGCACAATGATTCAGAGAGTTCTTCTTTCATTTATGTCCTGATCTAAAGCCTGTGGAAGTTAATCAAAAATTTTCCAATGATGCAGTTGTCTTTGGACCCTTACACAGGTATGAATGAAAAAAAATCAACCATGAAATTTACGAAGTTGCATGATTGTCCAACAAGTTAAAATGAGAGAGAATTAAGGACACATCATTTATGAGAGTTTTATTTGTAACAATTTATAGCTATTACCCTCTTTTACAACCTGTACATCTTAGAGGTAAGCGATTTGATATGCTTGGTTATAATAGGGAATGTCCCATACTGTAGATCAGATGGTTTAAGAAGGGCTGGGTTCCTTCCTGCTTAACAAATGCAGCACTTAAGCCTTAATCTTTCTTTTCTTATCGTGTAAATTAACCCTCCAACCAAAACCGTAGAGTTCTTAGCTGCTGAAGAACCATGCTAACATTAAGTGACACAGGAAGATTAAACAAAACCGCATATTATACACCAAAATCATATTTAATATCTTTGTTACAAGTGCATTCTGTAAAGTAGATTACTATTTTACTAACAGCACCTTTTCTTCTTTTCAGAAGGGTGATTTCTTCCTGAATTTATGAAATCTTTCACTGTTTTATTTTGTGACATATCAGTTTGGTTCCAGCTTCTTTGTTTAGACTATTCCCTTGAATTGATTTTTGTTGTAACTGTATAAGCAAGTCTTTTCTTTGATACGAGGTAGGCGCCCTGCATATCCAGACAGTGAAGACTGGTCCCTCTTTACCTCTCTAAATCCACATTAGGAAAAGACAAGGCCACCTAATATCAAGAAAAGCCATTATCTCATGATGAATACTATATGTGTCATGGCAAAGTCTATTTTGATGACTAATAATCATACTTCTTAAGTACTAGGTCAAGAAGTATATATCTTTTGAAATTGAGAACTGAGAATTAGGAATAGCATTTTAACATTCAGAATAGAAAGGTGAGTAATTCAGACTTTGTCTTTGAACTCCAGTATAGATATTCTGACAAAAAAGTTCTTTGCCTTTAAAGAATAGCAAGATGCAAAGAATGCTTTGTTGGCATTCTCAAAAATGTAAATTAACTTAGGCGAGAAAGTAAAAAACTGAGACCCCTAATGCAGAGTAGCATAAGAAAGGAAATAGTAGAAAGAGTTTTTAGTGTTGAAACAAAGAAAGCACGGAATTTGATACAGAGATAAAGTCTTTGTGAAAATTAACTTAAAGGCAGTCTTTCTTTGAACTAATTTTCACCAATCTCAGTCTTTTGAAAACTGATGAGGCAGAGACTGTGACTGTACTATATACATGTTAAAAACCTCATGAGACCAAAGCCATCTATAGCCTAGAACTCACATTTCACTCTGTGTCTATATGTTAGGCTTGGTTCTCATCTTCACAATAGGATGAATTAAGACTGCAACTTAAAATAGTGTCTTAAAGATCTGTAGGGTCTATGCCTCTTGAAAGTAGACTTAGAACTTTGTGTTTTCTTTTCCCAAATGATGATTAAGGATAAGATTTTGTAGGTGGATTTCTAACTAAAGTTATTATGTGCAAACAAAACAATTTCAAAACATCTGAGAGAAACTACATCCAGCTATCTGACATAAGGAAGAGCCACAACCTTATATGAAGAGAAAACACTTTTTCATCTAGTTTAATGAATGTAAAGTCCAGCCAATCTAGTCAAATTCTTTATCTGTATCTTCTTCCCAAGCTCTTTTCCTCCTTCAACACAAAAAATTTGTAAACGAACCATAATCATCAAATGGTGCATCAGATTAAGGATGTACCTCTTTACCATTGTGCACATCTGATATTCACTTTCTCCTGTTGCACATTATATCAGCCTCACAATAAATGGCAAGTTCACAGGACATGGGGCACAGCACAGCACTTAGATCATCATTTCTTCCAATGAAATCCTCTCCTGACTGAACTTGAATATTCTACCATTGCAAATATCAAACAATCTTAAAAATTTAGTAAGCTATTACAGATGTTGAGCTATCTGATAGGTCAAGATTATCTCCAACTGTTTTAGCTTGTACTGTTTCTTGCAGCGTAAGATTGTCGTTACATTTGAATGCTGGGTGTCGATTTGTCGCTCTAAAATTACCAAAAAGGGATAACGATATCGAACTATTCAATTAATTCAGGTTTTCCCTGTTTCAATTAGAGGTCCTAAATACTCTAAGCAGGTCTTAAGGCCTGCACAGGTATGTTTCTTATAGCAAAAATTTGTGGAGAATATCTTTTATTGGGAATGTTTCCTTGAGAAAAGGCACACTGCCAGACACATACAAGCACACATTTATTGGATCCTTACTCAATAAATCCTCTCCTGACATTAATTTTCTTGCCAACTATTGTTTGATTACTAAACCTCCCATTTCTGGGCAAGTTTATTGAAGAGATGATAGCTAGCAAATAGTGTCTAGCAGCATCTGCTCTTAATTTTTAGACACCAATCAGTCAGACTTCAGACCTTGACATGGTATCTGAAGGGCATCAGTCTTAGTGACTGAAAATCCCCCTAGGACAATGGGACAATGTTAGGTGTCCTTACTAATAACTTCTGGCCTTAGCAACCTTTGGTCTTTGATTCCAGAAACTGTCAGGTGCTGTTTATTTGACTGTGGAGCCAGACAAAAACTAAAAAAATTCTTTATGCTTTCTTATGGTTAAGAGGATCCTGATGGGTTATGACCATTTGCTTTTCCACTTTGAGGCTCTTTCTGGGGCAGACTCTGGAGTACAGAGTCTCTGACAACATTAATCCTTTTCATCTGTGCAAAGGGGAAGACATGCTAGGAAGCAACAAGCTCATTCAAACAGAATGGGGCACATTTGCAGGTACATAGCTGATAATTCTGCTCTGCCTCTTGTTTTTCTAGTGCTTGATAGAGGTTTGGCCCTGAGAGAAATCCTGCCAGTTCAAATCTTGCTGGCAAATGGATGCCCACTTTACGTTTGTCCTTTTTATGCTTGTCAGCATAAAGAGGAATGCTGGGAATATATTACACCATCATTAAATTCTGAATGAAATCTATACAATGCTCAAATACAAGGCTCTACAGCCAAGTTTCACCTAACTTGGAGAAAGCTCCTTTCCCTCTCCCAAAGTCATCCATTTATTGATGTGCTAAGTGGAGCCAGCTGAAGAAAGGGCTGCTTTGGGTGGTTCAGAGAACTTGCTTTCCCATAATCTTCTACACAGATCAAGTTTCAAAAATATTCAGGATGCAATGAGGTAAATACATAAATGAAAGGTTGTGTCCAGCCTTTTGGTCTGGTTCAGTCTGTTTCAAGGCTTCCTCCCACCCTGTCTGGGGGAAGCAGAAATATCTCTGCCTTCTGGAAAATGCTTGCTTGTTTGCACAGGCGCAGCCATGATGGATGCCTTGATTTAACCAAAAAGAAAAAGTTTAAAAGAACTAACATCAGGGAACGAGATGGATTAAAAGAAGTCATTATTAAGAAAAAGATTCTGAAACAGTCCCTTGAAAAACTTTGTTCATGTTGATGACAAAATAGCTAGTCCTTGTCTCCAGGATGCATTTTGTGGACATTTAGCTTTTGTGCAATATTGTGAACACTGAATCTCAGAATGACCTTCTCAGAATGATCAATAGGTGGCCCCCAGTCCTGTGTGATGAACATCCCCCCATTGCAAGAGGTTATCAAGTGCCGCGCCACCAGCAACACCCCTCACCAGCTTCCCTCCATTTGGATTTGGGACACATGAGGTTATAGAAAACTAAATCCCATAGGAATCACTGAATCTGCAGTCCTTTCCTTCCAGCTTCATAGATGCAGACAGTTCTAGAAAACAGGATCGGTATAATCAGGGAAATCTAAAATTCTGTGTTTAAAATCCTGTAATTACGAGCTGATTATAACGCATTCTTCGGGGTTTGCATGAGACATTTCTCACAATACCTCAGGGGCTGTGCTGCAGTACTCTGAGTTTAAGATATGCTGTATAACAGGATATGAACAGGAGAGTAAGTAAATTTGCAAATAAGGAATATATTTATACAGAATTATAGATATTGAAACAATATTAATTCTGAGCCAACAAACCTTACTCCTCTTATATCTCAAAATGTCCAACAATATACTACAAGAGAAATCTGAGAAGGTGAAAAAGGTGTGCAAAAAGACAGATCAAATACCACAGGGGCATATGACCTATAAGTTAACATAAAACATTTGCACTCATAATTCAGCTTGAGACAAATTTTAAATTCATTTGCAAACAGAATAAGGTATAAATACTCTCCTTGAGTATTTTTATCAAAATTTGGTTTCAAAAACATGTTTTCCTAGCATAGCATTGTCCTAAAATCACTGGTAAAATTTATCTCAGCTAAGAATAATTAAGGGAACGTACCATAACTAGTAGGAAATATTAATGGCATACACCTTTTCAGTAGAATGAGAGACCTGTAAAAATAAGAGACTATATATCAGATTTACAGAATTCACATAAAAAGCTAAACTTAACCAGAATGTCATGAAGAAATATTGAATAGCGTGGTGTATTATACTCTGTAGTGATCTCTGAAGGGAACAGTAGGAGCTCTATCACTTCAGTCTCTTAAGACTGTATTAAAAAAAAAAACAAAGAACAAAAATATACTTTCGGTGAGAAAATTGAAATTGGAAGATATGGAGGAGTAAACATTTCTAGTAACAGATCTTCTCTGTCTCCTTTTTGTTTTATTAATATGAGAAATACAGAATAACAAGGTGCAGAGCTATGCATCACAGCAGATTGTTACTTCCACAGTCAGAATCTATCTGACAAGGTTTAAAAAACCTGATGATGAAAACTGAAGTATGAAAAAACAAGCTGCAAATCTGAACAGTAGATATCCACTTTCTATCCTGATTATTCATTTCCACACAATTATGAGACGCTGTATAAGGGACTTGTCTATTGAAAGTCCTTGAATACTGCAAATTACTGCAGTGTCAAAGACCCATTTAGCTGTTTCTCTTTAAAAAAAAAATGCCAAGCTTTTGAACTGATAATATTAACCTGCATTTTTTTGCTTTTTGCAACAGTTATTCAGTCAGGTTTTCTATTGTGGAGAACATATAATAAATTGCTTGAGAGCCTGAAAAACTATAGTTTCAAGCTAAGCCATCTCGATCATAGCTCTTTTACTCTTAATAAAATTGTATGCACAATTGTCAGATTTTTTTTTAACAGCTCAAGGTAGTGATGAAGCAAATTATTTTAAAAAACACTCCACTACAGAATCTTTTTTTCTCTATTGTCACTGTTGTCAATAGTATTTGTGGTGAAAATCAGTCCTAATGGTTAAACTGTAACTGAAATATATATCTTTATTCACAAATCCAATATTATATAATCTATACTGAGCAAATCATATAACCACATCTCAATTGTCTATAAAATGGGTGATGTCCCCTGCTCTGCCTCATATCAAGCTTTGAGTCTTAATTAGTTAAGGCCATCTGAGTGCTCTAAAATTCCCAAATAGAGTACATGAGGAACTGAAATCATCCTTGGTTTTGTAGTTCTCTTCAATTTCCTTAAGCAGCCGCAGATCGTTTCTTTCATTTTTTTTTGTTGTTGTTGTTGTTATTTTGACAAGTTTTTTTTTTTCCTCTGTGTTATTATAATATCTCAGGTTTAGTTCTGGGAGAGTAAAATGCCTTTGGATAAATATGGATGTAACTGTGGATGCACATGGTGCATAAAAGCAGCTGAGATGATACCACAAAATAAAGGCAAGTCGAAGAAACATACTTGCTTAAATAAAGAGGTGCTGGCAAGCAAAGTCAGTGAAAACCCTTTCTGTCTGTACTTGGAAATAATATGAAAGGTATCAAAAGATTTCAACATTTCAGGATTTCAAAATAACTGGAATTCATAAGTCTTAAGAAAAAAGGACTTTGCTAAAGTGAAGTAAGTTCGGTCTTCGCAATGTAATTCAAATTGCACTTGTAATTCACGTCCTGGAATTAACCTACTGAAGCAAAGCTTGAAAAGATTTAGATTCACTCTGGCTACCAACAATACAATAATGTCTTACAATTTCACAACCGCCCTGTCTATTGGTGATACTGCCAAAACGCTGTAATCTGTCATTCTGAAGCTCAGAGTTGCTAATTGTTAAAAAATGAATCTGGACATCATTGCTGAGTTCCTCTGCCTGAAAACTTATACAGACTCAAGCACTTTTTAATCAGGATAAGATAACAACTGAGCTCTTCATTGAAACACTTCTGGAATGATTTCTACTATGGTGTTTAACTTCAATTTTTTAACTGTGAAGAGGTGTATGCAGAACAGAATTTCAGTACTTCCAGTCCATTGACTGTGATGAAAAGAGGCTCTCTCAAAGCATTGTCACGTTTAAGGTACAATTCAGGTCATCTGAGCAACCATTTTATTTTCAAGGCATGATCCCATTGGGTACTCAGTGCCGAGGAGCGCAGCCAGGGTGGGAAGGGGGGAGGGAGGGAGGAAGGGGCTCGCAGAAGGGGATGGTTGAGGAAAACCGAGTGTTGGAGGCTGAGGCAGCCTTCCTCCTGCAGCTGTTTGTGGGCTTTCCCTGCAAGCAATTTAGTCAAACTAACTCTGCTGTTGCACATTTATCAAACTTGGCAACAGTTCAGGAAGTAAAGTAAGTCAGGTTTAATGCTTTATTTTTAATAGGTATGCTCCTTTCCTGCTCCCTACCAAAAAAATGCTACAAAATGAGTAATAGTGTTCTGATGAGGAATCTAAAATTCCAACAACACATGCAGCATTTTTTTCAGAGGTTCCTGATTATTTAGGAACCTAATTAAATGTCCAGGGGACACAGAAGCCTTTGCCATCCTAACCTTGGCTCCCTGATCACAAGCCAGCATGGATTTCAGGAGACTTTGGATCTGTTTCTCTCAGAAAAAAAGAGAAAGCTACAGTAATGCACTAAAATTGGTGCTATGTAAATAGCTAAAATAATGGAAAACATAATGAGTTCAAAATTACACACAGGGAGATAATAAACAAAATGCTTTGTGCAGATGCTGTTCCCACATGAAAAGAAGAAATATTACCAGGAGTACCATCAGGGAGGCATTGCTAGTTAAATCAGTATTCTTCCCTGTGTTTTATATAATACCCTTATGGGAATGATATTTGTTATCACAATATATGTATACTTTTTGTCTCATAAATAAGACATTATTTGGTATTAGAATGCAGTATTTTCTGCTAAAAACACCCTGTGCAAAACAGTGCCATTTTACATACATTTCTCTGCTTGCTCTTTTAAAACATTTATTAGCCAGAGAGACCTCCCTGAGATGTAAATTTCATTTTCTATGCCCAGCAGATTAAAATACATCTGTTTCAGACATCATTCGGTAAAGAAATAATTTGAATAGTTCATTTTATTAGAAAAAGATTTATGTCAGCATTCAGCTATGACAAGAGAGGGGATAGTGGCATGTGCACAATACTGGAAACAGATTTTCTGTGAAAAGTATCTATATTGAACAGCCATTCTGTGCCAGAAATAACATAGGCCTTCACAGGACTAGGTTAACCTAGGAGCTTGTGAGCAACACCAGTGTTTCCAGGCAGAGATATTCTCTTCCTTTCCTCTTTAATCCACACAGGCAGCTGAATTAGCAGCCAACGGAATCAATGTACATATAATTCATATTAGACATCTATGCATGGTGAGCTACATGGGAGTTATTCCTCTGTGACTCTGGAGCAACATGTATCAAGGAATTTTGTTTATTTGGGAGCTGAAGTTATCCTTTTTTTTCTTTTTCCTTTTTTTTTTTTATTATTCAGTCCAAAATCACTAGGTAGACCTCTCTTTCTTTAGAAGTATGTAAATACAAACATAATAAATACAGGAATAGCAGGCTGAGCTGCAGTATCCCATACTATATTAGCTAGTTGCATATTATAAGATACTGGGATATGATAAAGTACCATGCATGACTAGGTAGTTTAGGGGATGACATACAAAACCCATCCGATTTAGGTCACTAGTCTGAAGGCAACTTTTATTTTTGTAATTGAAAGTCATTCCTACCCAATTGTCTCTACATGCATTGAACCAGTGATAACCTTATATTTTTAATAAAAAACAGTTCCCACTAACACCGAGTTATAGTTTCTAACAGGACTGGACAAACAAAAATGACTACAGTATTTGAAAATATTTAATTTAAAAAAAAATTCATGACAGCATGCATGTTATAGTAAATATTAATAAATTACTCATTTCCTGAGAATATTCCCATCAAACTCAGAAAAACGCTTAAGCTTGTCACAGTATGCTTTTAAGAACTTTCCTAAGTAAGGCAGCTTTCCTGAAGTGAAGCCCACAGATAAGAAATGATGTGGGTGAACAACTTAAAGTAATCACAGCATTCAACGAACTGTCATGATCATTCTTGAAACCCCCTGGCAGGAATGTTCGGAAGAAAGGGGCACCTAAAACGCTGGTGCCTCCTATGCACCTCTAATGCAGGCATTGCCTATTAGCAAATCTCTGCTGTGAGTCTGGAAAGTAAAACATCACAAACCTTAAAATGCAAAATACTAAATAAAGCTATGTGACAGTGGCTGAGCATAACAGAGCACTCTAATGTATTCCCGTTCACACAAATTTGTGATAATAGCAAATAGCAAATGCGGCTTCATACAGAAAAACAGAGTACCAAAACACAGGAATCAAAAGCAGATAAACTTCTGCAAAACTATCATTAGAGCTTGATAATATAAGCAAAAAAAAAAAAAAAAAAAGGTTCCTTATGTTGCAGATCCCTGTTTATGCAACAGATCTTCTAAAACATGCACAGAACTCTAATACGCTCACTCACAAGGCAGTGGACATTGCACGATATTAAATACATATATATCAGGTTGAGAAATTAGACTAATAAAATATAGATAGAATAGAAGCAAATTTGGAGGAGAACAGTAAGGCTTTTTAAGTACTAGTTATGGTATTAAGAAGCTTCAGTGATCATAATTCCTGTTCTTTATGGCAGAAGAAGTATATAAATTCACCCCGTGGAACCTCTAACAGTGTAAATCTCTCCCTTGCCCTGGTTCCACTCCACTAAAGTCAACGGGTAAGAAACTGAGTGGAAAATCCCGTTTGTTTCAACATATCCCTCAGACTCACCTTTGAATTTAGCCAGCTGCAACGATAGATTTAGAAAACAGTTCTTCACATTGCAAAGCAGTATTGTAAGTTTGCATGAAAGAAACCTGGATTTGTACAACAAATAGTATCCAAATGCATTGAAATTATCTCTTCAATATGTGTCTGTTGCATTATCATTTGAATATTTACAAAAATTATTTTTGCATATGTATCAATATTCAATCCTAAGCAATAATCTTCAGTATATATATTAGCCTGTGCATATTAAGCTTGTTTTTATATGCTCTATAAAAATACACATCTACAAATCAGAGAGTTTTATAGACTGGGATTAATTTTATCCCAATTTTATGCTCATGTTTGGAAGCTGTTACAATAAGTTTCCAAGGCATAAGAATATTTTCCTATTTTTGCGTTATAAAAAATGGAGTAATAAATGAGCTTTTGACCAGCCTTTCCTGTCTGCAGTGTGTACGGCGACATTTGATTAGAGATCTCATGAGAAGAACATTTGTGATAAGAAGGCACTATATGTCTCAATTTAAGGGTCATTTTCTGGTTAAATAAACCAAATTAAACTAGCCACAGCAAAACACCAAATGGAAAGTCTTTTGTATTACACCAAATATCCGCAGTGTTCCTTTTGTCATCGCTTTGATTTCCGACTGTTTGTACCTCCTGGAAGATTTACAGTAAATGAGAAGTAGAGAAGATGGCCACTTCATTGTGCTGAAGTAGGCTCAGAGCTGTTCTCCATTTATTTTTCATGAATGAAATCAGGTATGGCTATGGTAATCCTTGCTTAACCCATTCCTGCTTGAGACAATCCCTATTTTATTCAGCAAAATAAAAGAACCTTGAAGGAAGCAGACTAAAGAGAATCCTCATTACTGCAGACTGAGTGAAACTGTGTGTCTAAGGCTGTTTCCCTTACAAATTAAATTCCAGGCAACAAAACAAAATATGTATTATTGTATCTCTGATTTGCATGAGGTGACACTCACCCTGCAGGACTGTGAGCTGACTTGCAAAGTGTGTGCATGTACCTGCTCCACACTCAGTTTCACAAGAAGGTGAAATTATCTATCAATCAGAATAATTCTTTGAACTAGCAGGAGAGTCTCCTTTTAACACCAAAAGGGGAAAAAGAAAAAGGATGCAGAGAAATATTACTTTGAAATATTATCAAAATGTTATTTTGAGGGAAGAGAATGCAAGCTGCTCTCAGTGGCCTGTCTGAGAGGAGTCGAACTTTCAGGATGGGGCCCGCTGCTGCTACTGCGGTGCTGGCAATGGTTTCATCGCCCACACTTCCAGTTAAATATTGTTCAGTTATTAAGGCCTGTAAAAGTCAGAGAGCCTGGAAGAAAGAGGAGATCTTGGAAAGATCTGAGGGGAAAATGGCATTTTTTATTAGTATAAAGATTATTTAACTTTAGAACTCCACTAATGATAATTTCTGTGACCAAAAATGTCCCCTTATGATTAATCAATTATGCAAACCATTCCCATTTCAAGGCTAGTAAAGACTTATTTAATGACATTTTTCATGCATCTCATGTCTTTAATATATTATTTTTTCCTTTTGCTCTGACAGAGCAATCTGCTCTGCAGAAGAAGTGCTGTGTGCCACCACATAAAATCCTTCCCCTGACTGGGAAACTATTGTTTATTTATAATCCATTCTCAAAATTGATCCTTTTGAAATAGCCGATTGTTGCCTAGTGTTCAGCTCATTTCTCTGCAGTGCGTATTATTCCTCCCTGGGAATGTTTTAGGAGAGACTGTTCAAATATTAAAGGCATAAGAAACAGAGAACACCAGGTCTGTCGCAATTCTGTTTTTTTCCTGCTCTCCCTGCTCTCTGCTGCCGGAGGAATGATCCTGTCTCACCTTGGAGCTCCCTGTCTCTACAGATGCAGAGAGGAGTAATTCAGACCCTTCACTAATTCATTTCTGCGTATTTTCTGGGCAGTGCCTCGCAGTAATCCCAAACCTCAGGTTTTGCCATGTGCGCTATGTGTCCCCTAGGAAAGGAGCTGAGACTCCTTGGAATGGAGGCCAGTAGGTAAGAGTGCCCCAAGTCGTGGGGACGGCACGCTGCGTGCTATGCTGAGAACTGATGGACAAAAGCTGAGTTTAGGGAGAAAAAGACACCTCCAAGAAAGGAACTGTATAAGACAATGGCTTGAAGTATGGTTCAATTTTTACGGCCAAACGTGAAGAAACGGCCTCCTGAAGAAAGAGGTTCCCTATTAAACAAGTTCCTGTGTGCATGCACGGCGGATTTGCTTATTCCCACGAACGCAAGTCATGCAGGGATTTGGGGGAGATAGAAAGAAATGGGATTTTGCAGCAATCCCTCGCACACAAAGATCCTGTTTAGGGCACTCATGACACCGGGCTCGTTAGCAGTGCTGCGAGGGAGCAAGTCCACCGTCCTTCCCGGTGCCGGAGCCGGCGCTGTGCGGCGGCCAGGCACGCGGCAATGCAAACGGCATCCTGCACCGGGCACTGGGAGAACGGCTGGAACGTGCCCCTGGAATTAAGCAAATAATTAGTGGTGAGGCGAGCGTCTTCGCTCCAGCTCCACATGCATTCCCTCCTCTTGCAGCATGTGCCGAGTAACCTTAATTAAACTCGGATGTTTAAGAGTAAATATTTATTTACTGTAGATTACCCCTCCTCCCGAAAAAAAAGAAAAAAACTAGTAAAAATATAAATGCCTGAATAGTAAACTTGCATTGCATGTACTCTGTCCGTGATAAAACAGATTAAAATAAAGAAAAAAGCAGGATAAAGGAGTGGGGCTTACATGGCTGACTCAAGATCCCCATCTAGCGTCCGTAAGAAGATTAACAGAACCCTGTTAATATTTTAAATATAAAAGGAAAGATTTCTTTTCTTGAGGTTTTCATGCACCATGGCATGGAATTGGGCTTATTTTAAGCCCTCACGTCCTTGATTTTCCTCACTTCACTATTAACTTTGCTTCTACTCGTCCTATTCTATTCTAGTCTTGTTCTTATAATGCCCTCGTCACTGTGCTTACGAGATCTTTAAGAACACTAAATGATAGGACTAACATATACCATGTATTTTTCTCCTGTCTTCTCTTTAGTAGCAAAGTATATTTAGTGTCCTGAATAATTAAGATATATTTCAGGGAAGAGTCGCTTAAAAGCTCAAGTCCAACTGGATTGTTGTTAATGGCTGGTGTCATTAACTGGGGTGCATTAAGAGGAGCATCTCCAGCAGGTCGAGGGAGGTGATCCTGCCCCTCTACTCAGCCCTGGTGAGGCCACATCTGGAGCACTGTGTCCAGTTCTGGGCTCCCCAGTACAAGAGGGATGTGGAGCTGCTGGAGAGAGTCCAGCGCAGGGCGACTAGGATGATCAGGGGCCTGGAACATCTGCCCTATGAGGAGAGGCTGAGGGAGCTGGGCCTGTTCAGCCTGGAGAAGAGAAGGCTGAGAGGGGACCTGATCAGTGTCTACAAGTACCTCAAGGGAGGCAGTGAGGAGGATGGGGCCTCTTTTCAGTGGTGGCCACTGACAGAACAAGAGGAAATGGCCACAAACTTAAGCACCAAAAATTCCACAGGAACTTAAGGAAGAACTTCTTTACTGTGAGGGTGACAGAGCACTGGCACAGGCTGCCCAGAGAGGTTGTGGAGTCTCCTTCTCTGGAGATCTTCAAGACCCGCTTGGATGCAGTCCTGTGCCACGTGCTCTAGGTGGCCCTGCGTGTGCAGGGGATTGGACTAGATGACCTCTAGAGGTTCCTTCCAGCCTTGGGTATTCTATGATTCAATGATTCTATGGTCCTGTTGTTCGTGGTGCTGGTCCTGTGCCATATGTACACATTGATTCAAATTTTTGCCATAAAAAGCAAGGTCAAAGAACTGTGTGTGCTGTGTTCTGGTCAGTGGCTACTGTGATCTAAGACAGTCAGATCTGTCAGACTGTCACAGCCACTTAGGACTGCTACATCCTCCTGCCATAGATGTAACCACCATGACTAAGGATGCAATGGTCAAGGGGTGTTCACCCAACCAATCCAATAGTGGAAAATAATTAAAAAAAAGCAGCTAACTAAAACAAATGCTTAATCCAAATTTATTATACACTCTCAATATGTTTAAACTGAATACTTAAATACACACAGGATTATTGCACAGAGGGGTTCTTCGGGTGCAGGCTGCAAGTCTTGCCCGGGTGCAAAGTGCTAGAGATATCCCCAGGCCAAAATCAGCTCAATACAAGTCACAGCAGAGTTAGAGAAACTGCTCTGAAGTTAGAGAAACACCAGTTGCACTTCAAAACAAAAAAGAAAAAGGCTGGACTGCAGAGAAAGGCTGTTCTTTATGCTGGAAATAACATTTCAAAAAATTATGTAACAAATATGTAAAAATTATGTAACAAAGTCTCTTAAGCCTGCAAATATCTAGAGCTTGTGAGTCTTCCCTCCATAGGAGCTGGTGCACACTTAAGTAGCTGATTGTAGTTTTCATTATTCCTTTTTTTTTTCAATATTCCTTATATTTACAGTGGGGAATGCCTCCAGAATCAGTAATATTTCTGAAAGTGGAATCAATTTTTTAAGTGCAGGACTGTAACTAAGCGTGTTACTGTCATGCTGAACTCAGCTGATGAACACCATTCTCTGAGCTGGCTCCTCAATCCCAGTGGATATTCTGTAAGGCAGGGCAAAACTGCTCCATCTTTCTATATTTAAGCTTCCAGATGAAGAAGGAACTTTCTCACACACGAAGACCATCTATTTCTGCTATACCATGTAAAGGATTAACATATAGTGCCTCCCAGCGCTAGTCAGTGCCTCCCAGAGCTTCAGATTGTTTTGTAGACACCAAGGAGAAGGAGTTTTAAGGATGGAGGTTAAAGAAACTATTTTATGGAGCTTCTGCAGAAACCTCTCAAGTCTGGGGCCAGCACAGGAGAAAGAAGAAAGATAGCTCCACCAAAAAATAAAAGTAGCTGTAGCAGCAGTGGGATGAAAATGAGAATCAACCATGTCAAAACTGAAACAAAATATGGAGGGTGCAAGAGGATGAGTACCTGAGGGCTTAAGTGGAAGAAGAACGGGAGCAAAAGGAAGGCGCGAAGCAGTAAAGACCCTTCTGTCTCGTGTGGCTGATGTGGTTTATAGGACACAGCAGTGTCTTTCTTCCTGTGTGATATTGCTAAAGCGCCAAGGGATGAGCATCAGAGAGGCGCTTTTGCCAATTATTCCTTTCTTAAAATAAGAATCAATTGCACCTTCTAAAGGTTAACTGGAAAATCATAAAGTTCACTTATATTCTATGTATCCTAGAAGAAGAAATGCTCAAAACTTTTCAAGTTCTTTTATTTTTAAACAAAATCTGATGACTTTTTTCACAGGATTTTCTCAGTGCAAGGTACTGTGTGTTATACAGAAGAAAATATATAATGTGCCTGCTTTGGTGTGCAAAGTTTTTATAAAAGCATTTATAAAACCTATTACATATTTCATTTAATATAAAGGATAAGAAAATGACAAGTTGAACATTAACAGATTACTCATAATTTCCTTTGTACCAAAAAAAATCACCTTCCCGCTGGCCACCTCCCACTCTTCATAATAAGGTCTTGTTATTCTTGCTTTTAACAGAAACCCTTCTATCCAGATTTCTTTCCTTTTCAGACGAGTCCGGGAATATCTTCTCTATGACACCTCCCTTCCCTCATTTTGTATGATTATCCAAATCAGTCTCATAGCTTCCAGTCTAGTATGTAAACATCTTCCCATTAGTAGTTCGGCAGGGATACATTTTGTAGAACTATGTGGTGCTGTTTGATAAGATAGCAGGAAAGAAGCTATTTTCTGATTTAAAGATAGTGTATCTCTCTTGACAGTTTGTGTGGCAGTTTAAAAAGTTCTAAAAACATTTGGATTCCCATTAGAACTCTGATGGCAGAGTACAGATAAAACATGTCAAATTTTATCAATGTGCAAAAATTTCTTCAGTTCTTGAGATGTAAATTAGCCCTATTATATCAAGCATTAATTTTTTCAGAATACCAAAGCTGCAGAAGTGAAGGCATCCATATAGTGGAAGACACTGTATGAAGAGACACATAGGCAAACTCTGGGCATTTTGATTGTGCAGTTCTTATTTCGAAAGGTTTTGTCCAAGAAAGGGTTGGCAAGAGCAGCCTGATCTCATTGCTTTTGGCATGATGGCCACTTTGCAGGGATTTGCTGGTGAAGGATAAGGTTTACAGTTATAAATCGATTCACCACCATTCTGAGTTTTTGACCACCAAGCACGTTGCCTTGTTTAGGCTTTCATGTGAGACATTCTTGGAGGGTTTTCATGACGGCATTGATGGCAGTAAGGTTATAGCATGGTAGATTTGACACCTGCAAGAGGTATTTCTTTTCTGCTGAAAGTCCAGTCTTCTTTTAAATAACTACATCTCAAGAAGAGTGTGATATCCTTTTCAAAGGACATATGGATTTGGTGACCACCTTCCATTCAGGGTAATATGGTCACATAGCTCACTAGGTGCTGTACTTTTGGAAAGCCTGTAATCATGCTCAGTCCCTTCCATTGCCTGGTGACTTTACATCATTAAGGATTTATTAGTGTTGCCCTTAGGCAGTGTGTTGCCATTCAGCACCAACACAAATATAGACAGATGGAGCAAATCTGTCTTGGGATCAGCATAGAAACAGAGAATAAACCCATCCTGCCCTCCATGGTGCCAATTTAGAACTATCAAGTATTTAGTCAAAAAGAGCTGAAATCTCAGGTTTTGACTGGTGAAAGCTCCCTGTGTGCTCCTTGTTCCCCAGGTGAAGCTTTACTTACCTCCTGCTAAGAAAAATCAGAAGCTGAGCTTTTGTTATATTTAAACCAGACATTTTTTATTCAAAGGAAAGAGATAGAAGATACTGACAAAGCCAAGAAATAAAACTAAAGACTGACCAGAATCTTCCTAAAAAAAAATCTGAGCATCCTTGTGGAATAGTGGCAGCAGTAACCTTCCATGGCTCTAACTCCGTCCTCCATCTCAGGAATTTCTGACAGGTTACACAAAAAAGACGTTGCTTTTCTTCATTTCCCAGAACATTTGTTACTTTTTTCCAAGAAGAGGTTGTGGCAATTCTACCTCCAGTCTCTCAGGGGAAGCAGCTCAGAACTGTTCTCATCTCAGCCACAGAGGTGGACATGGCTTGAGAACTTCTTGAAATCAGCCCAGCTACCAGATACTCTTCCCACCAGCCAGCTGTGTCCCCACAATGGAGCAGACCTGGTGTACTGCTTAGCTCTCCCACAGGCTCCCTCTACACACAACTTCCTGGGACTCACAACCTGAGTTCTGCCAGCAAAACATGAGAAATGAATGCAATCTGAAGGGCCTGGGGCTTCCTTGGGAGTATCTGTTAAAAACTGTTTCACTGAAACTGCATCTTGCAAGACATAATCTTTATTTTCATATAGAATTCCCAGTTTCAGAAGAGATGACAGACTTGGATTTAAAATCTACAAAGGCTTTTTAAAGTTCTACCATTTCCTTCTTTCTTTCTTGTATCTTTTGGCTGAAGTCTGGAGAAATCGTTATCATTTGCCCTTGGAATTCAACACTTCTCTCTTCCCAGGCTGCCTGAAGGATCTTCTCCTTATCTCTCATTTCCACTAGAGTCACAAGCCTTGTGTTCTTGGAAGGAGTACCCTTGGGTTGGTTTTGGGTGAGTATTTTATAGCATCAATCAATACAGGAAACAGCCTCACGTTATAGCAACTCCAGAATAGTAGACTGTCATTTTTTCTAGGAAATCCACTAGATCTTTGCTGTCAGTTCCAGCAGGAGCTATTGAGATTTATTCATATTGAGAGCCTGGTTCAAATACTAGGCTTTTTGTTTGTTTGTTTGTTTGTTTGTTTGTTTTTGAGACAGAGTTTCAGCTCTTTGTACACAGATTATGTGGCATGTTGTAATAGATCTTTATTTAGCCTGCATGCAAAAGTGCTTGTGTGTATGACCCATTGATCTGTGCAGTCAATCTGATTTCCCTCCTCAACACAAAACAGGAGTACTTACTAACTTTGCTAGCAGCCAAACACCATACAAAAGACAAATCCAAGGTCTGCATTAGTAATCAGCATATAAATATGTGATATTACTATTCTGTTCTCATTCTTCTCCCCTCCCTTGGGTTGGAAATCAATGAGTCATTGCAGAGGTGTGGGGCTGGGTGTGTGGGAGAAGAGAGAGCTGGCACAGAAGACATCTTATGATATGTCATTTAATGGAATCGATTCAATCCTCAGAGGTACTTTTATGATCCAGAGTAAAAGCCCATAGCTGTAATGGCTTAGCAATATGTGGAGTTGTAAATCATCTACTTTATTGAGGGACAACCTCAGTAAATAGATACATAATCACAAGAGAACTAAATTCTGCTTTTGCCACTAACACTGACCTGTGTTGGGACTTTGAGCAAATCACCCCAGCTGTCAGTGCCTCTCTGTGCCCTCCTTAGTTTGTGTAATTGGACTGGCGGGGGGGTAACACTTGTTGGTATAGAACATAGTACAAAGAGGTTTCCATCTCTAGAGATTGCTTAAGGCAAAATTATTATTATTATTAATCACAAATTCCAGGACAGGCACACAGTTTGTGTAATAGGTTGCAGTGGATGCTTAATATTAAGGAACACACACTATTTTCCAGTATCATGTGTGCTGGGAAATGCTCTGTCCCTGACAGCTTTGCCCACAAGTTTGCCTCTTCAAAAGGGTGCAGCCAGGGAGGGCACCCAAGGGATCAGACAAAATTCGTTTTCCCCCGCTTTGGGTCTCTCTCTTTACAGAGGTGGAAATTAGGGAGGGTGTTAGAGCAGCCCTTCTGCTCTCCTTATAATCCCTTAAATCCCTCGTATATGTAGCAGAGTAGCCAGCTGGGCCACGGGCACCGTACCAAAAGCAGAGACGCAGAGGGGAGGGGGCAGAGCTGAAAAGGACGAGAAAATCTCACAGCGAAGTGAACGGCAGCGTGGCTGAGGGCTGTGAGGATAAGAAAAAATGATGTAAGGGCAGAGCAAGGGCAGACACCTAATGACAAGTACTTTTCTAGGACACTTTAATCACACCAGCTGACAGTCTCCATAGAATGCTATATCCTTCCAGTCCTGACCACAGTGCCATTATATTTATTAACATCTTCAAGTCCTACTTAGTTATTATTTGTCTCCTGTTGTTCTCTTTTTTCTTCCTGTACTTCTTTTCTTTCTTTTCCTTTCTGTTTTGCTTTCTAATGTTTTCTTTTTCCTTTCTAAGTCCATTAATTGTCTGAGTTATCAAAGATTTTGTGAAAAGGTTTATATAAAAATAAAGATTCCTTCACTGGATAGGTGCCTGATGAGATGAAATTGCCTGTTGGCACCTTCTGTATGTATTACAGGAGTGACAGTCTCTGCAAAGTTCAAGACCTTGCTGTGTTTGCTGAAGAGATGTAGAGCAAAGTCCAGTTCTATGAACCTCAAGTGCTCGTGCTTGATTAAGTTAAAACAAGCAACAGATCAAAAAAAAAAAAAAAAGAGAGAGAGAGATTGGGCATGATGGATTTCTTCATCCACGTCATTGCTCTGGAACACACCCTGAGACATCCATGCTTCTGCACGTAGGCATGCAGCTGACCCAGGACTTGGTGGAAATACTTGTACTACAAATTCCCACCAGAAAATCCTCCCCTGCCCCAGGGGAACGTCCCTTCCAGCAGTTCAGATGTTTCCCTCCAGCTGTGACTACTTTCTACCTATTTCTCCAGTTTTAGCATCTTGTTGCAGGCAAGATCTTCATTGGAAATAAATCAGTGTAGCTCCACTGACTGTAGGGAAATCGTCACAGGGTAAAACAATTTAGAAAGTGCTAATTTTCTTGAAATTAATTGAAATAGAAGCCATTAAGAAACTTTATCAAGTTTCTACTTGATCTACTGTCTCAAGATTGTAAAGTTATCAGAATTGAAAGGTAATTATTTGAAATAAATAGCAAGAATCATGTGCATGACAAATTTCACAGCTCTCCATTTAAAAAGTAACTAGAAATGAGTCACAGATATGTTCAAAAACACTTATTAAAGGGAGCAAGTGGAAATTTTATGAATAATTTCCTTCTCAAATTGTACATCTCCAGGACATATTAAGAATTTGGTATTTGCAGTATGAGATATTTATTTTTGTTTTGACTGAACACACAGATCAGTGATGGATTGCTGCTCATTAGTATGAATTTTATGTTGTTGCACATAAGATTTACTATCCCATAAATAATATCAGCAAACTCATTTGTTAGCACTGCCTGACAAAACGAAAATGAAAAAAAATAAGCAGAGGAGAATATAATGTATTTAAAAATGGATATTCACAGAATTTGATCTTTTCAAAATCTCATTGTATAAGGCCAGTTGTAGTGAATGTATGCCACAAAGTACTTAAATCTCTAACGTATTTAGGAACAAATTGTGAATTTATGTTCCTTTGCATCTTTATAAATAGTCTCAGAGGGAACTGACAGTGTATGGTGATGAGTCTCAGTGACGGTAACAGCTGGGGGAGCAGCACAGGCAGAAAGCTCAGCAGACGGTGGAATTTGGGCACACGAAGGGAAAACAATGAAGTTATTTCAGTCTGTAAATATGTAGCATCCAAAAGTCAAAATAAGGGCAATGGTTAGAGACACTAGGGTCCACCTTTTCTTCCACCCATGCCCCAGAGCCCCACAACTATGTCTGGCTCATGCCAGGCTCTCTACTCTTGCAGGAATTAGTAACAGCTTTCCAGGGACTTTTCCAGGCTGTAGCAGCTCAGGGCAACAGGAGACAGATCCCAACTAGGGTCTCCCGGGTCCCCAGACCTGAGGTCCCTGGAGGCTGCAGGGCCCTGTAGCTCTCCAGAGGCGGCTGCTCACATGCTCCACAGAGAGTATTTTGTGCCTCAGAGTCGTCCTGAGCCAATTATTAGCTTCATTTAGAGCCTGTTGTGCCTCTCCTTGAAATAACTTCTCCTGAGGTGGAAGTCTGCATTTGCTCTCATTTTAAGTTATTTTTTGCTGGCAGTGGCCGTATGGTACAGCATTACTCCAGTGTTGTATAAAAGTGCCATGGGCTTCTTGAAAGCAGATGGCTTCTGCTAAGTGATTTTAAATTTTCCTGGGGATCAGCCTCCTAGAGCTTCTTGCAAAGGTATAGCCAGGGCAGAGGACATATATTGCTAGTTTCTGTCTGTACAAAATGACAGAACTACATAGAGAAAAATCTTTTTGTGGTTTTATGAGTTTTGCTTTCTTTCTGTGTCTTTAGGCTGAAGGAACATGTCAGATGTTGACTTCAAGGTTTACTACTTCTGTCTCCGGTTCTTTAAATTACAAGTGCAATAAAGCACCAGGAAGTTTTGCACAACAGTTTTACAACATTACGTGTGGATGTTTACGAAACTAATGACTGTGTGCTCTGCTTCCTTTTAGGGCTTGTGTTGCTCTTCCTTCCTTGGTGCTGCAGATTATCTCCTTTGCTAGGTTATTTTTACTGAAAGATGGGGAAAAATAAAGAAAAAATGTAAAGCCCCAGCTTGGAAAGCATTTGTAGTTGCAGCTAAGAAATGAGTCATCCCATAATGGAAACTTCCTAGTAACGCTGCAGAATTGGTGTGCCTAAGTTATAGTCATAGGCTGCAGGAGAATGGAATGAATAATTGTAAGTAGATACGGTTGGCAAAATTCAGAAAAACTGTCAAGGAAAAGTGAAAGACCTAGTAAGAGAGAGGGAGTTGTTCACAAAAAAACAAGAAGGGGGGAGGTGGAAATGCTCTGCAGAAACTGTGTCCTGTTAGACTGAGCTGATGTTTCAAATTCCACTGAGATGAGGCTGTTTGACTAGGCCACTGTTGATAAATAAAACATCCATAAACTAGGTCAAGATTAGAGCTATGAGACACTCACAGAACTGAATGATGAGCAGCTCTCTTATGGTGTTGAATAAATATACCAAAACTCATGAGCTGAGACTATTAAAAACTGCTCATTACTGAATCTTAAAAGTCCAGGAGAAAAATGAGGACCATAAGGAAGAAATCTCTGGAATAAATCCCTGGGAAGATTAAGCATCTGAAACACTGCTGCTCGAATTTGGCTGAAGCGCTTCATCTTCAAGACCTTGAACTTGGAATAATTTTAATATGTATTTAGGAATTATCAGAGATCCGCTCAGTAAATTCAGCCTATACTATAAGAACAAAACTGGAAAATGAAATGGAAAATCATTAAATAAATATGCTTTGCTTAGTATGTCACTAGTTGAAATATATGAACCAGCTACACAGCAGTGTCAGGAATGACTTGGCAAAACTGCTGGGAGCAGAACAAGTTCGCCGCCTGTGATGAAGAAAGCAGATGTCAGCTCCCTATGCATTTATACAAGAGCCTACGTGAGACCACACTGTCAGTTTCTATTGGGTTTCCCTGACATCTAGAGCCTTGTTTTGTGGGGCCAGCGCATATTTCACACCCTTAGGCCCCATGTCTGGGAACTGTGATGATACCTTGAAATTTCTTTCCAAGACAGTGGTAACAAATAGAGAAACCTCATACTGATTCAGAAGATGACAAATGGGGACTGTTGGCTGGGATTAAACTTCTTTGAGGTCCCGTTCCAGACCCGGTCAGGCCTTCTTGTCAGAGCAATTCAATATTGCTGCAGGGTTATTACTATTTCATTTCTCATTCTACAATCTGTGTCTCTGGTGTTAGTCTCACACATTATTCACACTTTGATTTCAATTTGACTAAAGTCTTAAAGACAATAATCATGTTAATTGAAAGGCTCTTCAGTCTCCAGGATGATGTAACCACTATCCCGACTCAAGTTCAGCTTGTTGCTAGTCGCATCCTGATGTTAATAGCAGTCTAGTGTTTGTAAAATGTATCCGTAGGTCTTGATCCAGGGGTCATCGGCCCATACACTTTTTGCTGAGACTGATGGTGATGATGCAGGATGTGTTCTGTTACCTGAAGTATCTACTTCTAACTTGTGCTTCAGCAGAACCACTCCAGCACCTTAGATTGTTTCAACAAGTGTACTACTTACTTATCTGAATACTTCAATACATTGTAAATGAAGAAAGTAAAGTAAGAGACACATGGGATCCTGAGATCACATACCCTGGAAACAGACTTTGAATTTGTCCAGACAAAGGCAAGCTGTGTGAAAGAGAAAACATAGTTTCCTATCAATTTGATTTCTCAAGAACACATTCCAACATTTATCTGTTCAAACAGTGCTGAATATGGATGTACGTATTTGGCATTAGTAAAGGCCACTAATCTGAGACATGAGATAAACTCTGCTTGCAGGCTGGCAGCTGATTTCCTACGCTATATTCTTAAGCAACTCCTCTTATTCTGCAGTTCCTTTTGTCCCTTTCTCTGCACTTTTGCTTGAACAGTGAACTTTGCAGAGCAGGATCTGTCTCTCGCTATGTATCTGCTCAGAGTCTAATACTGAGTGGGGAATGCTGGAGTAATATAAATTATCCATGGTAGTGAACCTAGTAATATGCTGAAATAACTTACCTGATCAAGGACAGAATTCTGGTTTCAGCCGTACTCATGAGACTTTTAGATCTCCCTGATTTAGATGGGGCTGAGTTCTTCAACAAGCATTCTCATAGTCTCCCTTTTCTTTGTTTTTAAAGCTGCAAAATTCAGCCAACTGTAACAATCATTTTACTTCATTTTACAATTTGTGATCAGAGAGTACTTGTTCAACAGTAGATTTTAACATATCTTTCCAGAAAACAAGCTTAAGAAAGTGACTGTAATAGATTTAACTCCTTTTTTTCCCCAAACAAGATCAACAACATTTTGTGCTGCAGACAAGGGACAACTGCAGTTAAGAAAATGAGCATATATTGTTTATATTCCACTAGAGGCTGCTGTTTAGTAAGCATTGAAAATCTCCTCATGTCTTCTGCCAAGTTGCAGAATGAATCTGGAGAGAAGGGGCAAAGTCTTGATGCAGTAAACAAGGTTCTTTTTAAAAATAATACTTGTAGGGATGCATCTTCTTCTGCTACATACTTTCTTTTTGAATATGTAGTTAGTCTCCACTCAGATTTTCATTTCTGTTACAGTTAAAATCACATGGACAGCATTTATATACTATGAATTTCTCCAGAAAATCAAAAATCAAACTCAAAAAATCAAAAATCAAAAAGCATCTTTTATTTTTATAACAAGATTTCATTCATTATAGGAAACAAAGATATTGTATATTTATAAATCTATTAAATGGATCTCACAAGCTAAGTTGTTTATGCTACTTGGTATTTTTATGAAGCTATTATAGTATTAAGAACAGAATAAATAGAAGGAACCCCCCAGTAAAATTACGCACAAAACATAGGTCTTGCATCCTGATCACTACTTTTCTTCTCCATATTACATGCCTGCAGTTGTGTTTCTATATATTTGCACATACTTCTCTAAGGGACACTTCTTCCTGAGATGTTTCATACAGAGCCAAGCAAAGGACTTCCCTAGGTTTGTGCACACAGGAACCCAGCTAAACATCCTTGTATGCATGATCTGTATGTGTCTAACGACTTTAAAAAAACTCAGTAATTTTTATCTAATATATGAACATAAGCAGGTCTTTATTAATATTGTCACAGAATTTGATTTTCGAATCCAAAATTACATAAGCATCATTTTTTCTAGGGTAATTTGACTGCTCCAGTGAATTCTAGACAAAGGCGCAGGTTAACACATCTTTTTTAACAGTGCTCAGTACTTATATCTTCTAGAAAGAAAGCCCGATTTTCTCTTATGGTTCATAAATTCCTTTTGTGAAACTGAATACAGAATTTTTCCATTACTACTAAGAATTTTGCTTTGTGTCCTTGTGATGACACAAACCTCTTCAGTAAATACAAATGTGGGTGAGGATCTAGGCATAATGACCACAAAATCTGTAGGAAAGGACCACATACAAGCTATTTAGTGCAACTTTTGAGCCATGCTTTTGTTGTGTTGATCCCATTGTTTCTTCCAGGGGCCAGATTGTGACCGTCATGCTGTTTGCAGATTGAGTTATATCCTGCTGATGATTAGCAAAATTTGTTACTTTTAAAATTATCTCTGTCTCAGCTTGCTGAAGTCCTCTGTCTAGAATTTCACTATTGGGCTTTTAAGATAGCTTAAATTTTATAGTTTTTACTTGTAGTATCTGTATACTGGATAGTATCCTCAGTCCTTTGTTCCTGCTCCTATTTATTTTTTTATATCTTTTTCTGTTTATATATTAAGAATAAAAATATATATATTATTAAAAGCCATTTAAAATAACTGCAGTACTTTGCTCATCCATCGGCTATATTCTTTGTCTACAACCGTAGCCTAGTTTCTTAGTAAGGGAGATCAAAGTTCTGAACACTGGCATTTGTTCTTGGTAGTCCATAACTTACTTGACCTCTGCAGCTTATATAATTAAGCTCTACATGTCCTTTCCAATATCTGTCACCATTTATCTCATTGACCATACCGGTTTCTAGAGGGAGATAGATGGCATACAGACCTTGGTCTGTGTTTCGCTCTACATTCACTCAAACTGACGGGGACTGCTCTCTTATCTCTTTCCAGGTTACAAATACTACTGAGCTATTTTCACACTTTATTTTTTCTTCTTTCCCTTATAAATGTTATGATTCTAACTTACCTCTTATTTGTATACAGTACTCAAATGACTTTTGAAGCTAATACAGAAAATGAAAGGAATTTTTTAAAGATGCTCATCACCATGGACATAGCAGCTTCAAGGGAGCAGAAATTGTAATGCACTCTTCTGAAGCATATGTCTCACTTCTCATAGTAGGGAACGAAGGGAAAATCAAGACCTCTACCTTGTAGTTCACTGATGTTGGCTTGGTCGCTTTCCCCAGGCTCAAGGATACTTCTGGAAATGTTATCCCAAGGCAGTGTGGGAGTGTGATAGGAAAGAAGTTACTGTGCAAGATTTCATTGGCCTCTAAATTACTAAATCCAGAGCATATTTCTGGGATAAAGAATAGTTGTTGTGGATTGAATAAAATATGCTATTTCAGGTTTCAGATTTCACTTGAAGGATATTTTAAGAAATGTTCTCATTTCTGTTTTAACATGAAATTTGTTTGTTTAGAAAATGTCAAATTAAATATAAGTAAAAAACGGAGCAAAAGGGTAAAATTGAGATGAAATGAGAAAAAAAAAATCTCAAAGCTAATTCCTCCTTGCCCTAAAAACAAACAAATTGCTTCCATTAAAATATTTTCCCCAACTTTCTAAAAGGATAAGGGAATTTCCCTCAAAAAACCACATGTGGTTGTTTTGCTTAAATCAGTTCATTCCAGCTGCTTTGGTTGCAGCTGTGCGTCCCATGTCACTGTTACATCGGGGCAGGGGATGGCAGGTTGGGGGGGAAAAGAATAGTGTGTTATTTTGCCCAAGGCCAAGATATGATACTAACCTCTGAGCTTCTGAACCAGAGAACCAAAGGGTGACTTGATCTGCAGAAAGACTTGCTTCCCTGCACGAGCAGTTTTCACTAGGCTGCAAATGGTCTCTTCTCTGCCTTGGTCTTTTTAACGGGATCCTTTAATGATAAACTGAACCTGTTCTTAGAATAGGGCGTTTTAACACACAGACTTCTTTTGCTTCTTTTGTATGAAAGAAGATTGCAGATACTGCCAAATCCTGTTTTAAGCAGGCACATTTTCAAAACATCGTGACCTGCTGATCTGTCTTTCTAGAAAAGGTCTTTCTAGCGCAGATTCTGTGCTTGTTACTTCTATCCCTGTTGCCTTTTGGCCTGCTTTTCCCATGGAAGTGTTTGAATGTGTTCTGCAAGACATTAAGTGAACTCACTAACACCTGTCACATGTTGTTCTTTCCATGCTTCTCTCATCCCTTCCTTGTGGAAAAATATTTATCCTGCTTGTTGATGCCTGTTGTTACAAGAGCTACATAGCAGCAGGCTAAGCAAGGTGCTTTTTTTTTTTTGATGGCAGGATAAAAAAAGAATGACAGACAAATAGGAACTCCCCCTGACTTCTTAATATTTTCTAAGCCATAATGAAGACTAGGCAGTGGCAGCTGTTCAATTGCTTTTTTTTTCAGTGATACCAGCATATAACAGGAATCTAAGTGTGTAAACAGAATTCTGGTTCTGTATTTCTGTGCACATATTAAACAGGTTGGGAAAAAAAAAAAACAGAAAAGTAAAGAGAAAAGACGTGTACAGAAAGAGAACTCACAAAACTGGTTTAGAAACAACTGTAAGCGCCACTGCTGTTTTTGTTGTCCAAAAGGCCCACCGAGGTATCCTGGGGTGTTCCAGCAGAACAACAGGGAACACGGTGTTGTGCACTCCACCTAGGATGGAGGAAAAGCGTAATCATTCAATACTGCCTGCAGTTTTAAAAACACAAAATGCAGACACGTGTCAAAGGGGATTGGAAACTGTGGGCGCCATACAGTGATGTGGGCTTCATTGCCTGCTCCTCCACCCAAAGCAACGTGCACCTGGCACCTTCTAGGGACCTCGTCATAGCCAGCACAGCAAAGCAGGCTCAGGGTGCCCCTCCTGCTGCTGCTGCTGAGCTGCTTCTGCGTGGGAAGGGAAGCAAGACCCATGGAGCCCATTATTCTGCATAAGATGGGTCACGGCTGTGACACAACTACCAAGATTGTTTATTTAACAGCCATTAGGGTAAAATAATAGGGAAAAAAAAAAAAACACAGGAGAAATTACCATTTTCTCCCATTTGGCTGACAAGTTCTTATCAGTGTTGATTCATATTTTGGAATTTGACAAATGATAAAAAAAAAAAAAAACAAACAAACAAACAAAAAAAAACGTTCCTAGAGATGGAATAATTCAAGTGAGAAGTTAGAGGAAATTTTAATGGTCATAAAATGAACAGGGTCTCAGATTTGGCTGACAAAATCACTTTGGCTGACAGCTTCCATTGTTGTGGATGTGATGGGTGTAAAAAGAGATAGGAGGCAAATTACAGGTTCTCTGCAAATCAAACGCACCCCGTCAATTTCTCAGGTAAGCAGCAGTCATTTCTGCCAGTCTCTGCCAGTTGGAGCCCAGGGCTGCACCTGCAAGAGGCTTTGTGGGAGGTCTGAGACATGAAAACATTGAATTGTCAGAAATGCTTTGCAGGGAAATAGAATGAAATGTAGAAACTATTACCCTTTGCTCATAATGCTGAAATGCTCAAGATTTCTTTTTTCTTTTTCTTTTTTTTTTTTTTTTTTGAGCTGCTTGATGCATATTGTTGAATGTTGAATGAAACATTCCGTGCTACCTCTGGATAGCATATTATATTCTTCCTGGAATCTGTCCTAAATTATTATCCTATTTGGATATCCTATTAGCCAATTATGATTGTCCTATCATGCTCAGCTAAACAGAAGCGTTGTGTCACCTTCCCTTTTCTGTTCCCTCTTTACCCTTGAAAACCCACTTGCTGGTGCAGCACACTTGCTGCTGACGAGCCAGAGGGAAGAGCCTGCAAGCAGTGGGAAACACCAACACGCTGGCACTGGGAAGGGGGATGCAGGCGCTGGGGAGGCTCTGGCTGGTTTATTTAGCATCTCCTCTTGTCCCTGTGGAGCTGGGGGAATATCAGGCGGTGGGAGGTGTGTCTGCATCTGCCACACAGCTGTGGCAGTGCAGGTCCCCTCCCCGTCCCTTGCTCTGCTCAGCAGTGGCAGGTTGTGACTGGCTCCGTGACAATCAGTCACCATCACCATCTGATTTAAACGCTGCTATTAAAGATGGCACACAGAATTCATTCTGGGTGTAGCTTTATTGAAAGTGGCACTTAACTGCGTCGAGTGAATACTGATGAATGTTCTTTAATTAAAGCGCTATAATAAAAAATACAGAACATCTGTGCCAAGGTGCTAAGTAATCTGTCTAACCAGATGTCTGATTTTAAGTTCAGTCGTATTACAGCAATATTATATGAAATTTTAAAGAAGGAAATAAGATGTCTGTTTTTCATATGTGCATTGTATTTCTTGTTACTCGGTGCAAATCTTTCCAGGCTGCTTTTGTTTTTTTCTGAGGTTAAATGAGCTTCTTTGGGCTTCCAGTTAGCCAGCTGACATACTACATTGGTAGAAGACTCATGTACAGTGGTTATTAACAAATTTCCCTGCTTCATGGTGCCTTAACATCCCACTATTTATTGCATCTAAACTACCAGAAACAAATATACATGCAAGCATTAACTTTTATGATAAATTTGGTTTGCAGAAAGCATTTCAGATAATCATTTCCACTGTGTTTTGCAGGCAATCTGTTTGAACATGAGACCTTTATTTGAACAAAGAGACCTGTGTAGCAGATCTGCAGTGAATTCCCACCTTCTCTTTTTAGGATGGAGCCTGTACAATTTAGAATAGCTTGATGGCTGAACTTAAGCCCACTATCCTGCAACATAATCCCAAATTCTACATCAGAGAGATAACAACCTGGTCAGGTCTAATGGGTGCATTTTTTGAAAGACAGAACAAGGGTCAAACCTAAAAGAAATTAGGTGAAGAAAGAGGAAGTCTTTTTTCAGGAAGGACTTGTTTGATACTCACATGCCAGGTTCACACACCAGCATCCTTTGGTTCTGTTCATTCTATATTCTTGTCCTGAGAAAGAAAGATCTAAACCAGCACACCTACTTCTTTTTCTAGCACTTCTAGCACACCTACTTCACCTATCTAGCACTTACCAGTCAGTTAAAATGTTGGTATAAACCTTCCACATGTAGTTGGAACCTCNCTGAGAAAGGAAGATCTAAACCAGCACACCTACTTGTTTTTCTGTCCCTAAAACCTATCTAGCACTTACCAGTCAGTTAAAATGTCAGTATATACCTTCCACATGTAGATAGAAACTTCTCTTTAGCTCTCAGATTCTTCCTTCTTTAATTCCAGGCTTGGTCCCAAAACTCATCTTGGGGCAAAANTTAAAATGTTGGTATAAACCTTCCACATGTAGTTGGAACCTCGCTTTAGCTCTCAGATTCTTCCTTCTTTAATTCCAGGCTTGGTCCCAAAACTCATCTTGGGGCAAAATGCCAGGGTCAGAAGAGCACCTTGGAAAGGTCAGAGCTCCAAAAACGGTCCAGGTGCTTGTGGAGCAAGCGCGGTGCTCCCGGGACAGCAATGCTGACATGTTGCAGCTTAGGCACAAGTTTGTTAGGATCAAACCCTCTGCTAAAAATAGCTTTGCCTAAAGTTTGGCACATTTTTCCACAAACTCCAAGAAATAAGAACGTGTGTTTGCTTGTGCTTCCAAACGGCTGAAATTTACCCCAGCTGATGCTTGTCATTCACTTACTTACCTTCAAAAAGAGTAACATTAAAATGGTTCTAGAAAAAAAAAATAGAGAAAAAGAAGGAGGTTCCTTAAGCTGGGAAGTGTGAGTTTAACTTGCAGACTTGCAGAACAAGACTGTAATGGGAGGCTGAGATGCCAAAAGACTTTCTGCCTGCCAATTTTTATGTGAGATGGGTAAATTTTTCCACAGGAAAGTGAAATGACCCAAAACCACCATAGGCCAGTGGATGTTGGAGTCAAAATGTTTGTAGGAAAAAGGGAAAAAATAAAGCTCCTTATGCCTGTGGGAAAAATAATTTGAGGAGGTTAGAAAGCGGAGGCAGGAGGCAGAAAAGGAGGTGTAGTCTGTGGACAGTGGAAAATTCAACAAATGTTCAAACTGTTTTCAGAAAGGAAAATAAATGTTGTGTACAGATGACCACAGGGAAGGGATATAAAAGCAGTGTATGGGAAGAATGCTACGTAGGCCAAGAAGGGTAATAAAAGATGGGGAAGAAGAAAGAAATCAGGTCTGGGACAAGCAGATACCAGGGAGAAGGGACAGAGAAGTGATTGGTGGGATCAGAAAAAGCAGATCCCAGAAGAAAACTGCAATCAGAAAGGATTCACGCTCTCCTTTTCCTATTGGGCTTGATGAATGATCCTCTGTATGGGAAGAAAGCTTCTCTTTTCCTAGCATGCTGAACCAGGATATTTGGATTGTCTTAGCCACATCCTCCTCCTGCCTGAAACTCTTTTTCAAGTGGATTTTGAGCTGTTCTTACATTTATCCCAGACTTGATGATATGCAGCAACCTGTTCAGAGCAATTCACTCAAGTATCCTAGCCAATATAGAGTATGTCCTTAAATCCTGAGCAAGCCCACTGCACAGGGGCAGTGCATGCATGGTGATTTCCAGCACTTTCTGGAAGAAAGAGTTGTGCTGCACATTTATATATATATATATATTTCTATGTACAAGCAAGCCAGACTGTACCAGGCCCTTCTGTATTTACAGCACATGAACAGAAGGCGTCAGTGTGAAGTTACTGTGGAGGCAGGACACAGCCTGAGTCAGACAATCTTCTCACAAAGACCTTAAGAAAAGGCCGGGTTTTGCTTGTTTTAATAGGATTTTCCAAGTTTTCTGTCAAAAGATGGAAAATTAACTCATGCCTCTGGCTGTCAATCAAGTAGGTCCCTGGGAAAAGCATTACTGGGAAAGCATTACTGAAGCATTCAGCAAAAGGCAAGTTATCCAGTTTAATTCTTTTCTCTTTTGAATGCACTCAAGCTGTTTTCTTATGTTGCCTGAAAGTGGGGATCGGGTTCTATTCCTGGTCTCCTGTTCACACGCTGCAGTGTGCCCTGCCTTTGGTTTCCTGAGATTCCTGTGCCCCAATTCCCACCCTCAGCATCATCATGCTCCGCATCTTGCCCACAGTACCGAAACAAGATCCCCCTGTGAGGCAGTATAGGCAAACAGCTCCAGGTCTCCGCATGGGGCAGCAGTAAAAGTGGGGAGACAGGGCAGGAGGGGCCCACAGGCAGCTGAGTTCTGCGTGAGCTGCTGCGATTGCTGCCTCTGATTTATGCTGGCAGGAGCAAGAGCACCGAGCAGCAAGGAGTACATGTTCCTGTGTGAGTGGTCTCCAGGAGGCAAATGACTTAAGGAAATATGAGAGAGGAGCTAGAAAAGCTGTCACTGAATTTTATCGAGCTGATAACCCTGTTAGGGTATGGGACATGAGTCTCAATGTATACATGCTGTCTGTATGGCTCTATAAAGAGCAGTCTGAGCATTCCTAATCAATACCTACTCAATTCGAGCATCAAGGGAAAGCCTGTTCCTTGGGCTGTGGAGTTACAAGCAGCCACACAAAATGTTAGCCATCTCTCTCCTTCTTATAAGTTGAGCTGATAAGGTAGCTCAAGGTTGAATGATATTAGACCTTTTGAAATGTTCACCGCCTGGTCTTCAGCTGTGCACCGCTATATGCACCACTAGAGGGGCATCCAGGATTCTTTTGGATTTGGGATTAATTGTACTGAACTCAAAATCATTTCTTGTCAAGTATGCAAATTTATTAAAGAATAAGAGATTAAAAGCATAGGAAAGATAGAAATGTAACAGAACTGAGAATATAAATACTATGAGATTTCTACAGTTAAATCAGAGGGTGCATGGTAGAGCAACCATCCTCACCCTCTAGGGCTCCACAGCAGGGAGGTTTCTACGGCGTAGGTCTGCAGTGTCACTTCTGGACTTGTCTGCACTTGTCAATGACAGAGTCTCCCAGGCTACAGCAACTCTTCAGTGTGGTGTCATCAGCCAGGGTACACCCAGGGTTCCTTAACTCTCAGGGAGCTTCCCAGAGCGTTCCCCTCTTCTATAGGATGGCATCCGTAACTACACAAGCCTTTGCTGTTGGAAGGGCCACAGGACTAGAAGGAACCATCTTTATCATCAAAAGACTGCAGTAACTGCACATGACTCCTGCAGATTTAACGCTGCTTTTTTGTTGTTGTTTTTATTGTTCTGGGTTATCCTCAGAAATTCCTACAGCCTCCTTCAAATCTATTTTGGCTGGGCCCTGATGGGATGCACCCCAGAGTTCTGCGTGAGCTGGCGGATGTCGTAGCCAAGCCACTCTCCATCATCTTGGAAAGATCCTGGAGAACGGGGGAGGTGCCGGAGGACTGGAAGAAGGCCAATATCACGCCAGTCTTCAAAAAAGGCAAGAAGGAGGACCCGGGCAACTACAGGCTGGTCAGCCTCACCTCTGTCCCCAGAAAAGTGATGGAACGGCTCATACTGGCCATTGTCTCCAGGCACGTGGAGGACAAGAAGGTGCTCAAGACTAGTCAGCATGGATTCACGGAAGGGAAATCATGCTTGACTAATCTGATAGCCTTCTATGATGGGATGACCGGCTGGATAGATGAGGGGAGAGCGGTGGATGTCATCTACCTTGACTTCACCAAGGCTTTTGACACCGTCCCTCACAACATCCTCCTGGACAAGCTCCGGAGGTGTGGGCTGGACGAGTGGTCGGTGAGGTGGATTGGCAACTGGCTAGATGGCAGAACTCAGAGGGTGGTGATCAGCGGTGCAGAGCCTAGTTGGAGGCCTGTGTTGAGCGGAGTCCCCCAGGGGTCAGTCCTCGGTCCAGTCCTGTTCAATTTATTCATCAACGACCTGGATGAAGGCACAGAGTGCTCCCTCAGCAAGTTTGCAGATGATACGAAGCTGGGGGGAGTAGCGGATACTCCAGAGGGCTGTGCTGCCATCCAGAGGGACCTGGACAGACTAGACAACTGGGCGATCAAAAACCTCATGAAATTCAACAAGGCCAAGTGCATGGTCCTGCACCTGGGGAGAAATAACCCCAGACCCCAGTACAGGCTGGGGACCGACCTGCTGGAGAGCAGCTCTGCTGAGAAGGACCTGGGTGTCATGGTGGACGACAGGTTGACCATGAGGCAGCAGTGTGCCCTCGTGGCCAAGAAGGCCAATGGCATCCTGGGGTGCATTAAGAGGAGCGTCTCCAGCAGGTCGAGGGAGGTGATCCTGCCCCTCTACTCAGCCCTGGTGAGGCCACATCTGGAGCACTGTGTCCAGTTCTGGGCCCCACAGTACAAGAGGGATGTGGAGCTGCTGGAGAGAGTCCAGCGCAGGGCGACTAGGATGATCAGGGGCCTGGAACATCTGCCCTATGAGGAGAGGCTGAGGGAGCTGGGCCTGTTCAGCCTGGAGAAGAGAAGGCTGAGAGGGGATCTGATCTGTGTCTATAAGTGCCTCAAGGGAGGCAATGAGGAGGATGGGGCTGGCCTCTTCTCACTGGTGGTCACTGACAGAACCAGAGGAAATGGCCATAAATTGAAGCATAAAAAGTTCCATGGGAACTTAAGGAAGAACTTCTTGACGGTGAGGGTGACAGAGCACTGGAACAGGCTGCCCAGAGAGGCTGTGGAGTCTCCTTCTCTGGAGATCTTCAAGACCTGCTTGGATGCAGTCCTGTGCCACGTGCTCTAGGTGGCCCTGCGGGTGAGGGGGGGTTGGACTAGATGACCTCTAGAGGTCCCTTCCAACCTTAGGCATTCTATGATTCTATGATTCTATGAAACTCTTCTCGATGGTCGCCAGTGATAGGACAAATGGTAATGGGTATAAATTGAAACACAGGAAGTTCCACCTCCATGTGAGGAAGAGCTTGTTTCCTGTGAGGGTGACAGAGCCCTGGCACAGGCTGCCCAGAGAGGCTGTGGAGTCTCCTTCTCTGGAGATCTTCAAACCCGCCTGGATGCCACCCTGTGCCACCTGCCCTGGGTGTCCCTGCTGGAGCAGGGGAGTTGGACCAGATGATCTCTAGAGGTCCCTTCCAGCCTCAACCGTTCTGGGATTCTGTGATTCCCAGATACTGCAAGACTTATTTCTTTCGTGACTCTCTGCTATCTGATTATGGCTTGGCTGCTAAAGAACTGATAGTACTGCTTGTTTTACATGGGACAAATGCAAGGAAAGAAACAGCAAACACCCTACCAATCTATTCCATTTGCCTTTTGCAACTTAGCATACATAATTCTCAGAACAGCAAGGTTGCTAGGGTAAGGATTTTCTTTTTGTCCTTCTCTATGCCGTTCCCTACACAAAGGAGCCCTAACCCTTGAGGTGTGTTGTATTATAAACCAACAAATTACTGTATCTAGTAAATAGTATGAAGCAGGCAAGAAAGACATTAAACTTTCTAAGGACAGTGCAGAAGTAATGACTCAAAAGAATATCCTGTGGTCTAGCGCTTCTGAGTTTGTAGGTCATATAAATGATCTCTTACAGGCTTCTCTGTCTTAGTGCACACAGTATAAAAACAGCACCCAAGAGAAAGAAAGCATAGGCTTTGTTTAAGGAATAATTAGCACAACATAAGGAAAGGACCCTTATCCCAGCAAGAGTATTATTTGCAGTTCTACAAAGATTTACACTTGGATCTCTGCTATTTCTGTCCTATATGAATGGATTGTACAGACAGATGTACCAAGTGTAAATGCGTTAAAATATTCAGACTGAAGTGTTTCAAGAGCAGAATCAGTTCTCTGTGTGTTAGCAGCAGGCGGTATCTGGAAAAGTTTTCAGAAAATCTTTTCTGGGAGTGTGATGCAAAGAGAAGTGGTAGATACCTTACCAGTTAATTGAGCAGTCTTTATTTCTCTCCTGTGTTGTTTGTTTCCTTTCTGTCTACTTATTTACCTTACCAAACAATACGAATTAACTAGAATAAAATGGTGAAGAAAATGACACCTGTGGAAAAACAAACATTTTATACAAATGTGTGGGTACCACACATTTAGGTTTATGCACAAAATGCGAGTTGACCATCTTGCAACAGCTCTGCTTTTCCTCTGGTTTATTAAGAAGTTTTAATTTAAGAAATGACAGAGCAGTTTCTTTCATATGTATATGACTAGTTACATCTAACTCTCTCGTCTTTCTTTTTTTAAGTGCAGGCAATTTGCCATATGGTTCCTGTTTTGTAGGAACGCAGTATGTATTTATGTAGCTCAAAGTCTTTTCCACTAGCTGAAAGTCATGTTTGTATAATTGACAAGTCATAACAAGATCATTTTTTATTCTTGCTGGGTCCTGAGGATGTTTAATCAACAGTGTAGTCTGAACAAGTCTAGAAAATTAGTGTTGTTGATTAATAATTATTCCTGTTGCAGAGAGTGAAAGGTTTTAAGTCAACAAAAACAGAAGACCAAGTTACATGACTTTAATGTATTTTATTTGAATCTATTTAAACAATATAAATAATACAATTTTATTAGAAATGGTATAAATAATAAACATTTTACAGCTTCTGTGGTACATAAATCACATAAAGAAAAACATCATAAATAATCTTCTAAATTTGTATTTGTTTCTGTTTACAAAGTATTCCCAGAATGTCTTAAAGTCTTAGAAATGTTTGCCTCTGAATTTGCATTTGTTTCTATTTACAAGCTATTCCCAGGATGTCTTTAAGTATTATAAATGTTTGCCTGGAGACACAGGCATCATGTCAGTCCACCTATGGATTCTTCCCTAGTTTGACTGTTTGCTTTTCACCGTCCATGACATGGGCTTTGACCAATCATAATAAATGGGATTACTTCTAGTCTCTGGTTTGCCTAAACTTAATATGGGAAAGGGAATGTAATTAACATTAAAGATAGCTGAGTAGGCAGCATGAACTCATATATTTTCAAAGTGAGCAGGTGAGGTGCTCAAGTGCCCCAGATGCTGAGCTTTGCGCAACTGCATTTCCACCGCTGCTTGAGAGCTGAGTTCTGGAAACATTCCCGACAACAAAGAATCAGACTCACGTGAAGCCATTTCATAAATCAAAACACAGGGGAACTGAATTTGCTAATGAACGTGGAAAAGAAAAAGGCCCTAAAATTGGCAAAAGTATTTATTTTCCTAGCTGTCATACTCATACTGTGCCTGCTGCTGCCAGTGACTTCTCTTTTATATAAAATATGCACCTGAAGAGTTGGTACTAAACCATGCTCTTGCTGTTACTTCATCATCGAATTTGTCTTTATCATACACTGATTTTTTTCTGGTCTCGTCAACTATTAATACACTGTCCATTTGTGCTGTGGATATAACTGACTGAATGCTTGCCTGTTGTTTTGCATTATGCAGCTCCCACCTCTCCAGTCATCTCTGGCATCACAATACAGATCATTTCAGCTGCAGTGCTCGGCTCTGTGTGATTTATTTGAAAATGAAAATTGTCATAGATCTATGAATATTGAATAAATTCTCAGTGTCCGTTCCATGTAGCAATTTAAAGCAACTGAGCCCTTAATACTTGAAGCAAGTCTCATTAGCAAACAAACTGAAGATCTTTCTACACCAAATATATGTGTTCGCACTTTTCTACTATGCTCAGTGATTGCAAGAATAATCCCTTAGATGTTCAAAAATAGATACAAGGCATAGATGGTAGAAGTAGTAACTTGTCTACCACAGGGTTACTGTGAGAATTCAACCCTATCACCAGCTGTGGGCAGGGGCAAAGCTGGCATCTGCCTAGGACAACAGATTGGTGAAAGCTCTCAAATGGCACTGGCCCTGCAGGGAAGGCTCTGGCTGGGCACCAAGCTACTGCGTGAGGATGAAGGAGAGGGCAGTCAGAGCAAGCCAGCAGGATCCCCTGCTCCAACCCTCCAGCAGCAGCAGAAGCAGCTAACGCTGCATCCTCAGCAGCTTTCCCTGCTGGTTCTGCGCTTGCCCATAGTAGGTCCAGCTCTTCCATCTTTAGAGTGGCGAAATTCAAATTATACTAGTGCACCTGAGAATATGTCTCTGTACATTTAGTATATCTCTGTGCAACATATCTTCTTACCATATATCTTTGTGCATTTGGTATATCTCTGTATAATACAAGTCCATGATTTCTTATTAAAGCATTGTTTGGTTGGTTTTCTTTCTTCCTTCTCCCACACAGAGCCTTCCTTTGCGGTGACCTCACAACATTCTCTGCATGGTTTGAATAACTTGAAAAGCAGCACTTTAAGGGTTATAAAAATTTGCCCAGCTTTTTTACAGCATTAGATGCAGTATAAAATCCTGAAAATTATCTTTTTTAAAGGGTGAAACTGAGTATGGTTCCACATTTTAAAAATTCATTGTTTGATGAATATGAAACATTCCTCGTAGCCCAAAAGTTAACGCAGGGCTTAATCTGAAAGTAAGGATTAATCAGCAGCTGATAAGATCATGAAAATATTTTATGTTAACTCTTTTGACATGCTTGTTCTCTTTTCCCTCCCACAGAGCTTGTTAGAGTGTATATGCCATCAACTTTTCATTTACTTGTTGAGGCTCGTGTGGAGGAAGTGTAATTACCTCCTATTTTGTTAATGGCTGCACAATGCTGGCCTGTTATTAGTAGTGACAGAATTGATATAAAATCCAAATTCTAGGTCTGAAGCCAGAGATAAACTTCCTTAAAGTCTCATACTTACTGCAAGGGAATTTTGGGAGTGAGCTGATTTCTAATTCTTTTTGAATGATTAGCTAGGCAGAGTAAATATGCTCATCTTCAGCATTTTGTTTTCTACAGGGTACTAGGAGTAATTCACTATAAATTTTTAATCTTCCAAATTTTCTTTTTAAAATAGGTAAGTGCCTTTGTGATGACTGATTTCAACAGAGGCCCATAAAATAGCTAGCTTAATTCCATTTAATCATGCAGTTTGGGAAAACATTTGCATAACAGAAAATATGAGAATTGCACATTCTTTAGATGGCACCTCAGAATTGCAATCAAACAACTTTTCATAATTAGTGGAGGGCTTAACCATCTGCGTGTAATCTGGTTTCTTCCAGGGTTCAGAGCTGCTGACAGAACTCTTCTGATGGGTAACTATGCCAGGTCTTCCTTTGATCCTTGTCAGACCTCAGGTGAAAGGATTTTGCCATCTCCCTTTAGAAATTAATGACAAATTCCTCCTGATTTTAATGAGGACAGGGTTTGATTTAGTATATGAGGCTGCTGCTGGAAGGACCATCCTGCCCAGTCAGGACCCAACACTGAAAACCTAATGATTTTAGATCATTGAAAATTCCTTGATAAGAATGAGAATATTAAAATGCATTTGATGGATCCAATTTTTAAATGGTTCTCAGTTACACCAGTACTCAGCAAATGATACAAAAGCAAATGAGCTTTTAAGACCCATCTGGATGGAAGACATGTAAATGTAAAGGAGATGAGCATATTTAGCCTTAAAATTATCACTGAGTTAACTACAGCCAATGTTGCATCTCATGTTCTTTATGGCTTTGCAATTTAAGAAAGAGTAGCTGCTTGCCTTTAGTTAGGAGCATTTGGAATATAATTTTCTTGGTTGCTTAGCCAGTCAGGCCTAAAACTGATTTTAAATGAAAGAACGATGCAATGAGTATCATTATTTTCCATGGAAATGGAAAATATTTGCTCACTCTTGTAACCATCCTTTGAACTTACAACTCTGCAGTACTTATAATATCTATGATTTGTTAGCTAAGAAGGTGGGCAAGAGCGAGAGGATATAGGAAGCTACAACAATAATGCAAGCCCTGAGTAACGTAGCCGCATAGCAAAACAATAGCTCAACAACTTAACCCAACCCTTTTTGTTCTGTGTTCTGCAGTTCAGTATACCCTATATCTGCAACATGATGGATGTGATTAATCGCTAAAGGCAGCTGAGCCTCCTTCATAGCGTTGCTCACGCTCATCTGTGCAAGAGCCTCCCTCCTGCCGTCCCTCCGGGCTGGCACACAGCAGTGCCAGGCGTCTTTCCCCTGGCTGTGCCCAGGAGAGGCAGGTGGCCAGAAGCAGCAAAAGGGACCACTGAGAAGCAAAGCGACGAACCCTGTGTGTGCTGTCAAAAGGACTTGGGCAGATTTCGCCTCTCCGTTTCCAGTCCTTTCGTCGCTCCTCCACTGTAAAATTCCTGGGTGCCAGTCATTT
This sequence comes from Crypturellus undulatus, assembly GCA_013389825.1. NCBI lineage: Eukaryota > Metazoa > Chordata > Aves > Tinamiformes > Tinamidae > Crypturellus > Crypturellus undulatus. The sequence continues at coordinate 2,004,273 of VWPW01022716.1, forward strand.
CAGCATGGCCAAGGAAAGGCCACGGGCTGACTTGTTTCCCAGCTATAGACTGCAACTAGAAATTGATAAACAAGGGGTCTTCAGTGTAGCAAATGAAGATGTGACTAGGAGCTCGACAGATTCAGTCTAGAATTCAAATGTATAGGATCAACTGTTGTTCAAAAAGTGAAGGCAACCAACCAATGATTGACATGGATTCCCTATCATATTTAATATATTTTTTAATAAATCCAAACCTTTTAAAACAGATCTACATGTTTTTAAGTGGTTATTTATTTAGGGAAATACTATAGCCTTTTTCCATAGAACATCCTCATACTCTTTTAAAAATCTGGAAGATTTTGTAGTTACTTCAACATACAGGATTAAACTAGTATGTGCCAAACAGGAGTGTAATTTCCCACAGTGCTTGCCCTGAATCTGGTGGGAAAAGAGACAGACAGGAAACAGATACATAAACATGTGAACCAAAAATAGGATCTGCATAATGATTTTCAACTGGTGAAGAAGGGGGTGGGTGAATTCCCACAAAATTGGGAAATAGTGCGCATCACCCACTCTCAGGAGGCCAGTAGCCATGGAGGATTTCATCCTTCCTCCTCCCCTCTGAGCACAGCAAGGCTCAGAAGCAGAGCAGGAAACATTCACTGCTGTGTTGTGAGATTTAAAGTCATTTCCAGCTCTTAGACACTCTTCTGCACAGATAGTCTTTTTCTTTCTATGTGACTAGGAGGTGCACATCTAAATAGGAAGTGACAACAAGGAGTAATGGAGATAACCTATTTTTTCTGAGGGCTCCAAAGTCCCTGAGGTATCCATCCTTTGCTTCCCAAAATCTCACATGGTGAGACCTTAAATCCAGCCTCCCGTGATTGTATAGCCAGTTAATTTCCATGTTGCTGTCAAGTACTCTTATTCCCTAGCTATGATTAAAAAAAAAAAAAAAAGGCTTTTTGAAATCTTAAAGCCTGTATGAATATTTCTAGGGGGTATTAGTGTGTGCTACCAGAGTGCCCAGGCTCCAGTTACACCAGGATACTGCAAGGGTACAAAAGCACAGTGAGAGAAGTTCCTTCCCAGCACATTAACTGCTTAGGCAGCAAAGCACTTTCTCTTAATCCGACAGCACAGAGTTACAGCACAAAAAGATGGAGTAAACTGGTGAGCACAGGGCTCGACTCTGGGTTTTGAAACTGTAAACCCCATCCCTCAATCACGTGGCAATCCAGCCGAGCTGTGCTTTAGCTCTGGGCTGTTCTTTGTTTGATGGAAAGCCTTCTCATTATTATTTTCTCTTTATTTTATTTTTTAAAGCAGTTATTCCCTGCAGTGGTCACAGCAGAGACCCTCAAAGATAACGTTTCTTTGAAACTGACTGGCTTACTACCATTTCCTTGCTGAGAGTCTTTGGGAGAGAGTGATTTTAAAAGCTGAATAATGATAAGCATATGCATAAGGACATTATTATAAAAGAAACATTTTTTAGTCTCGTTCTTTTTTTAAAAACTACACATACAGTGACAGTCTTCTGAAATCAGCACTGTTGAATCTAATGACATGTAAAGTTACATGATATTTTTATATGATACTTCGAGTGTAGGAACAGTGCTAATGTTCTTATTAGCAATTATATGAAAAGATCATTTAGCATAGTTATAAACTATTGCTTTGTACGATTTAAAAGAGGATTCCAACTCTTAAGGACCATATTACACAGCTAATCTTTTCTGTATGACTAGAAAACCTGCTCCTACTGAAATGTACATAAATGTGATACATCAGGTCAGTGTAAAAAAATTAAGAAAAAAGATTAGTAGTAATTAAATTCAATGAACTACATACACACTGACAAAAACACACTGGATTTTCTCTGTATTCAACATTAGGCATATTTTTCCTGAAAGTAATAATAGGTTTTGAAGATTCCCTGAAGGATGACATCTGAAGTATGAAGGATGAAGGATGACATTCAAGTACCTGAATGTGATTCACCTGGGTGATTGTAGGGAGGACGGCGCCAGGTTCTTCTCCATGGTGGCCGGTGACAGGATGAGCGTTATCAGATATAAGTTGAAACACAGGCAGTTCCATCTCCATGTGAGGAAGAGCTTCTTTCCTGTGAGGGTGACAGAGCCCTGGCACAGGTTGCCCAGAGAGGCTGTGGAGTCTCCTTCTCTGGCGATCTTCCAACCCGCCTGGATGCAGCCCTGTGTCCCGTGCTCTGGGTGTCCCTGCTGGAGCAGGGGATTGGACTAGATGATCTCTAGAGCTCCCTTCCAACCTCAACCATTCTGGGATTCTGTGATTCATCTGAATCTTCTCATACTCTTTGGAAAAGGAATTATTTCTTGAAATTATTGGCCAGCATTAGTACTTTCAAAATGATTCACAAAGAGATTAATAAGCTATATTTTACCTGAGGTCTATAGGCAATCTAAGAGTTTTGCATGCACTCAGTGTCACTATGAATCAACCCAGAATGGATTTCAGCAGTCCACATTTTGGATAGCAATTAATGCTAGCTGAAACTTTACCTACAGAAATTTTCAGTTGAATGTCTTAACATTTACTTTTGTTGAGATCAAACAGTGAGGAACCAGAGTTTTTCCAAATCTTGGCAAGTGCTGCTATCAACAAGGGACAAACTGTTGCTAACGTTTACACGAGGCTTCAGCTAAACTCTTCAGGTCATGTTAGGGAAATACAGGTATCTCTAGCTTTTTCTTTATTGAATACAAGTCTATTAGGTTGTTAAATATGTTGTCTTCTAAGAGATTTCTATAAATAACCAGGAACATAGGGTTTTCTGATATATGTGGTATAGTAATCCTTAGAAATAAATTGAAAATTTTCCATAAAGCCCAAGTACTCCGATTTAATCCTTATCATTTTAATTCTAAATGGTAACTTCTGTAAGTTTGTTCCAGTATATCTGACTTGAATTTTCTTTTTTCTTTTTTTTTTTTTTTTACAACATATTCTTCTATGGCAAAACTTGGAATTTTATTTAAACTTGAGAAATCTTGAGTTGGTAGAATGTCAAAAGAAAGGAAAATTCCAAATTTTGATGAGCTTAACTTTTGTTAAGCTGCAAATTTAGCCAAAATATCATCATTATTCCATTGTTTGTATATATCTGATGGACAGGACTCTCCAGGACAGAGTCCTCAATTCTTACTCCAGGAGGTGTTTAATGGCTTAGGAGGGTATTTATTTTTCTATGATACTCCTTTTAACTTTATTTTTTTCTACGCTGTTAATAAATAGTAAGGGACTTTTCTCACAGCCTTTTTGAAACAAAAAACGTATGAACTCCTTATTGAGTCACTGATATACTCTTAAATGTTTTTTTCCAGTACAATTTCGCCCAAACTAATAAAACCTCTTAAAAGTTAAGGTTCCATTAAATAAATGTTTTCTGCTTTAAAAGAAAATAAAATCCTAATAATAAACTTTCTGAAGCAGCCTGAGATTTGAAGTTGGAAAATGTTACGTAAATGTCAAGTATAGTAGAAAACAGTCAAAATGAAAGGCACCAGAAATCACTTTCATTAAATAAATGAAATGGCAGATTGCTATAAAATACTGTCAACAGCTTCTCTTTTTTTTTTAAGGTAGGGTTTCTGTTTTGTTTTCCTATTTATAAACTTCTCCAATAAAGAAATCCAATAAGGCAATGTTGAAGCAGGCCACAGAGAAGGCTGAATTCTCTCTGCTTGCAGCCTCCGCATAATAAAATAATGCTAGCTTCGGGATTAGTTATTTCATTAAAGATTCTGTCACCAAAAATATTTTGATAATTAAAGCAGCAGATAATTTCATTTGCAAACTAGTAGATCATTATCAATTTCCCCAAACACTGTGCAATCGATATGATGGAGTTGTTCTTTTACAGTGATGTGATTAACCTTTGAGTTTCCACCGGTACCATGGTCTGGCAGCACAATGAAACATCCGTCATCTACGAGCTTTGCGACAGTCTGGCGGTTCAGGAAGCTCAGTAAAAGATCACTTTCTTTAGCAGGCAGGATTATGCTTGTCCAACACTTAATATGCCACAGACGATCAGATTTCAGCCTCACACTATGAGGATTAAATCTCATTGTTACCCCTGGGAGCTGTAAGGATCTTTACTTTGGTATTTTTTGAGGAGAAATAACTCTGAAATAGCTTCCTGCTAGAACTGAAGAGCAAGACACAGGTTGGTATGTTCACTGAGATAAACAATGTCCCAGACCCAATGCTGCGGTCTTCTGATGAGAGTTGTTTTTCTTGTAGGGGGAGCCTGACTGAACTGTGATTTATAGTTCTCAATTTCTAGACAATTTTGACAGTTCTAGCCAAGTGCCGCTGGTTAAGTTCATGCTTTATTTGTTCACGTGGTTTATTTTTCAGATGTGACTGAGGAAAAAAGAGAGTGCTGGAGTCTCGTTCCTGTTGTAGCATTTCTAAATCAGGCTTCCCGGGCCCTTTGTACCACGCAAAATTGCCCCATTTCTCCATGTATGTTCTTCACTTCTGTTTTCCCAATGAAAAAGGGCCTTTCAGTCCTAGGCTGCTCCTGCTACCGTTGGTTTCTGCATGTACCTTCTCTCACAGCAGCACTTTCCATTCTCCTCATGCCTCCCTATCGTACGACTGTGCTCTGTCTTGGAGATAAAATCATTAAAGGTGCCAAGCTGTTAAACTCTGTGCTGGCCTTTCTAGTCTACTGTCAACTGGAGATGTGCTTAAAATTACAGTTGTGTTAGAGACTCTGGCCATATCCCTAAATAATGAAAATGGTCAGAAACGGCATGCTTCAGTTATACGCTACGGACATAAAAAATGTTGCTGAACTGGGGCCAAGGGCTAACAATTTTACCCAAAACTTTGTTTTTCCAGACTGCTCTAATTAATCATTTTCATCGTTGTCTTTTACTGGCTCAGGCACAAATGCTACCGGCCTTTGAAGCTGCAGGCTGCACAGCCTGTGCTCTAAGGACAGATCTATGTTGTATTTTTAATGTGGACCTGAGTACTCAGTTGAGTCCAAACGAGCTTCATGTCCACAATATTTTGACACCAGCCTACATACAGGTCCAGGCTTTCGGTGAGCTTTCAGGGAAAAAGTTGGAGCTTATCCTCCCTTTATATTTCTGCTTCCTATGGGATAGAGCAGACATGATCCTGTCTGCTCGTTACACACATTACTGCACTGCTTTGCAAAGATACTGAATGCCAGATAAACAGAAAAGTTATTGTGATTCTATCCCATCAGGGCTTGCTGTCATGAGCAGCAAGGCAAAATGGGATTTGTAGGCAGTGTGGACTCAGGGACTGTGCAACCGCAAGCCTCAACCTCAGGCCTAATTTTTCTGTGCATAGTAGGGGAAAAAGCAAAGTGGCATTCCTAGAAAACAGGAAACTCTGATTATAACTGATTTTCAGATAACAATATTTCAGTTCTCTAAAAAGATGAAATAAAAAACTGTCTTGAATACATTTGATCTAAATTAAAATCTTCTGAACCAAACTAAAACATTTTATTTGATGTCAGTTCAACCTTTGAGTGTTATGACGCTTCATAAATTTGTAAAATGTTTTGTGCTCTTCCTCTCTTCTGTGGTTTAAATTTCTTATCTCTTATGATGCCTAATAGCCATAATCTCATGGCAAGAAATGTTACCTAACCCTTAGGCAGGAATGAGAGCTCTGGAATGACTGGTCCCACAAGACAGTTTGTGAGTAATGTCATGTGGACTTGGATAAACTTTTTTCAGTCCTGTTTAATGAGGAAAATGAAATAGGTTGATATGAAAATGCTGAAATGTCTCATTGTGGTTAGGGAGAAAGAGAACTTTTCAGGTTTTCCAAAAACATTTCCATGTTTACTTCTCAAAATGTTTTGATATTTAGTCTGTTCACGGAACAAAATGAACATCAAAATATTTGAGTTTAGAAAACGTCTAAATGAATAGTCGTAGGAGTCTATATCAGTCTTAAAAGAAAGAAAAGATGCTCTAAATGACAAATGAGGAATGAAATAGATTTGCAAAAGACAGTGGCTGCAACACAGAAGATTGGATATACAAGCTAGATTAGGCTTTAAGGGGAATGGTAGAGAAATGCTTGTCATGTATACTGGAGCTGATTAAATGAAGTGACTCAATTTGTATTTTCATTTGTCTCGGATGTGCTACCACTTAATTGTTTCCTCTATGTGGATGTACCTCCATAAATCCTCCCCGACACCTCTATTAGGAAATTATCTTATTGAGTTGAGATTCTCGACAAAATCTTTTTTTCTGTTATGTTGTTGACCAAAGCAACAAACTGAAATTAGCTAGCTAGTGTTTCTCACTAGATCTGGTCTGTAGGAAACTCCTTTGATGGACCAGGGCTTTGAAAGTACTAGGTGCTTTAAGATACTTACATTCTGTGAAAACAAGTGACTGTATAGAGGAAGGAGATACAGTAAGTACCCTTAGGAAAAGACGTTGGATTATCTCATCCCCTTTTATACACCAGATAACCAACAGTACAGAGATAACATACAAATGTTCTGGTCTTTCAAGAAAGATGCACAGATGAGCTTTCACCTTTCTGGAAAGTAAGACAGAAGCGAGGAGCAAGCTGTAAAAAACAGACATCATTAATTCTATCACTTATACCTTTTAAAAGAAAGTTACTTTTCTCTTTTGCCTGATCCTCCTGCAGTAGTCATTCACTCTGAGAGATAAGTTCTGAACTTGGATTAAGGAGCTGAAGGAGAAAGCTTTCTCCCTGAGGTATCTGTGTTCTTGCAGTCTACCAAAGCTTTCAGCCACCTCTGGCAATTCTGGTTGGAAAGTGTCAATGGAAGAAAAGAAACTAAAAATCACCTTATATGTATATAGTTAATCTCTCTCTTTTATATCATGTTGCTGTCTCAATATATCAGCTAGCTATGCTCTGGTTTCTGTTTATGTCACAGCACTATGTTTTGAGCAATCTTACTGTACAATGAAAGAGTTAATGTTCGGAAGATAAGTTCTGCTTTGTCCTCTCTGTGTTTTGACATTCTACTGTCAAGTAGGTCTTCTGAAGAAAAAGACATGAGCCTGTTAGTTAGCATTTCTAGATCTAACTGGTATTAAACAGAAACAGTCAAAATACTTGGGCTTTATAAGGTATGGAGTTAATACACCATGACATTTTGATTTAAAATCTTGCTTTGTTTCAGAACTGGAGGAAATTTTACTGTACTTAATGCAACAACCAGGGAAGGGAAGTTCCATGAGGACTAAGCTCTCATCTTTAGGAGCAATGCTGTACAATGAAATCTGTGCTAATTAAATCTTCATACTCTGCAAAGACAGCAGAAATCTAAGGAATTGGTAGCACTTAGTCAAATGCCACTTTGCCTTTACTGTAGATATTCAGCAAAATCTTTTTCATGAGATTTAGATGTTTTTCTAAGAGTACTTCTTTATCTAACTTCTGGGGGAGAAAAACAGTGTAAGTATCTAAGAGATCAGTATGGATGGTGCTTACTGGTCTCAATCCGAACGCCACTACCACTGAAGTTGATTACTATCTATAGAGTGAAATGAACCTAATTCCCATGCAAAGTAAACAGTAAGTCTGGGAGGAAGTTCAAATCAGAATTTGGTTGTTATGGCTTGTGTTTGTAGGTAATGTCTATGCTTTCCTTTCCATAGTTGGTTCTGTCCTAGATTTATCTCTATTACACTGCTGTCAGTGCTCATTGATTTTGCACACTCCAGCTTGATGGGCCATTTAATTAACATTAATCTGTTTTGAATATGCAGCCTGCATACCTAAGATGTGTACACTGAAGTAACCAGGTAAAGTATTTTTTTATACATTTAACCACTGATAACCTTCAGGAGAAGATTTAGAGATAAGCTTCTTTATTAAATTTCCTGTAATGCAATGATTTTTATTATTTTTTAACGCAAAGTCCTTTGCAAAGCTTGTGGGTGTAATTTCTTATTAAGAAGGCTGACTTTTAACACCAGTCTGGGAACTGGACTATACAGCTGGTTCTTCAAGATAGGTCTTTGAATCATTTGCCATCTGGATACTTGAAAGTTTATGTAAAATGAATCTGGTGTCATTCCCCAGATGTCCAGACACTTTTGTCATTTATGTTAATTGACCCAGCTTGCTAAGTCCAAAGAAAGAACAAAGAATGAATAGATGGTAGAGATCAAATTTCTCTGTCTCACAGAAATGACTGAAAATTTGAGAAGATGCTGGAGAGCTGGCATTCGCTCAAATTTAGCTTTCCAAGAGGATTTCTTCTTGCAGCAGTCAAGGCAGCAAGGAATCTGTAGAAAACTTGAACAAGATATATTTTATTTCATTTGAAGGAAAGGTTTAATTCCCAGAAGGCACAGTGTCTATTAGGGCAGTGGAAGCACACATTCAAGGTGAGAGACCAATATTAGCCAAGCTAAAAATTATTTTAATGGGTCACAGAGAAGTAACTGGTTATATTTTTATAATTAAGGTCAGGAGGGAAGAACTAAAGATTTATTCCAAGTAGTTCATATATGTCCTGAATAAAAAATTTTGTTGAAAGGAAAGTTGTCCTCCTTCTTGTTGCAGGTATCAAACTACAGAACCATAGTATCTAATTTGAAAAGGTGAATAAAATGACTCAGAATTGTGAAAGGTGGATTTATTGACTGTAAAGAACATTAGTACTAGAAATACGAAAAGATTTGTGCTTCCTATGAAAGCTAATCACTCAAGTCACTTGGGTAAAAATTTTGTATCAAGTCTGTGATACCTACCTCTCTGATTCTAAGATTAACCAGGGTCCAAGAATTTTGCTAATAGGAAAATTTCATATATAGGAACTTCAGTGTTTCTGAGCTGCTGCTTACATAAGCAGCATAATACAGGCAGTGTCCTTACAGTGGTAATCAGGTGAAAGATGCATATTCCATAGCCTAGATACAGGAGTCCCCTGAATACCTACCATGTCAAAACTAGAACTTGCGTTAAGTGCAAGAGCTAGCTCATTGGCTTTGGTTCAGAAGCAGATCGCTGTTTTAAAAAATGATTTGATATTAAGCATAGATCCATATGCTATGTATGACAATCACTTTCCAAATTCTGGATGCTCTTCAGGGCAAAAGGTCTAATATCGGAACTATGTATTACCTTACTAGATCTAGAAATAGCTAGATGTAAAATCTCTCAATATTTCATTGTTATTTTTCTTTTATACAAACGCAAAGGCAAAGGTTCTAGTGATGGATGTAATTAAAACAAGCAAAAAAACAACAAAAAAGCAGATGTACAATTGCTATGCTATTTAGATCTGTTCTGAAAACTTGTAGCAGATATGTCAGCAAAAATACTATTTTGCTGGTATAAGCAAGACTGTGGACAACCATCCTTTTCCAAGATCTGCTGTACTAGTTCCTGAGATGCTACTGTCCTCAGGCTGCTTACTGTTTCCCTGCCATCCTCCCCAGCCTTGCAGGTGTAAAAGAAATTGTGTGGCCACTCCTGATCCAGCTGCATAGCCTAAAACTGGAGCCCTGTGTGGAATGTCCCCACTCGGAGTGAGTGGAGAAGGAAAGAATCTCCCCACCACCCAGAAATAGAGAAAATCTCCAGCAATGAGGAGATAACAAAGAGCTGACACCACTCTCAACTTGCAGAGTTTTGCAAAAATGTCAAAATATTATTTTAGGGTGGATTACTGCCATGGTTTTTCCTCTACAACAACAGCAAGATTTTTGTGTTTTTTTTGTATGTGTTTGATTGATTGATTGATTGATTTTTGGAGAAAATATGTTTAAATATTCTAGAGACAGTAACGGGGAAGTATTTGTTCATAAAACCTGCATGTAATGTAAGAGGATGTGCAGACACATTTAACTTTGGTTGTTTTTGCAGTCCCCATGCATCTGAAGGCAACTTTTAGATGGAATACATGCACACACGTATAGGAAAATTATTAAACATAACAAGAGCTTTTCTATATGTAAAAGCATAAAATGTCTTGATTTCCTGTGATGAAAAAAAATCTCAAAATTAATATATTTAAATTGACTGGTATAAAATAAAAGCAGTTTTTAAAGGCTATGAACATTTTCAGCAGCACAGACACTTTAATTCATGCTCTGTGCTTAACTAATGGCAGCTGTATTCTTCAAAATTGCACACTTGGCCCTGTCCTCCCACACTCTCTTGCAGCTAACCAACAAAAGCTCTCAAGGGTTTAAAAATAATCTTACTGAGCTCAGGGCAAAGGAGGCTTTTACACTGATGACATGCTACAGGCTTTTTTAAATCAATTTATGAAACAAATTTAGAGATAAATTTTAACTCTAGTTATGCATGCCATAATTATTAATAAAATTATAAACTAATAGACAGCAGTCTAGTGTTCATTATACTGACTATCAGTTCTGGAAATGTCTCATTTGTGTTGCTTTTCAGGATTAAAGCATTAAAACTACCACTGGCATTTTTAACTAATGACAGATCTAGATAATTTTGAGAGAACCTTAATTTTCTGGGGGATTGATACTTTCCACCGTTATTGATACTAATTGACTGGGGCCAGTGAGAAGTTTCACTGACCTCAGTTAAATTTAGGCAGTTGTGTTTGCTTATCTATAAATTATATTTACCAGCAGCATGTACTACTAAAAAACCCAAGGCTTCAAATGAAACAACACAAGCAGGAAAAAAAAAGAAAAGAAAAAGAAAAGAAAAAAGAAAGCGGCATTAGCATACTAATAAGACTTCTTACATATTTATAAAATATAAGCTGATATATTTTGCTGACTGTGTTTCAGATTTTTTAAAGTTTCCTCTTCCTTGCTGTTGCACGACATAGTCCCCATCTACATAACAGTCGCTTTCTGCTGCATGACACATTGCACCAGCCGGCGCTAGTCGTCGTGCTATAGGCAGACTCCACACTCGGGGCAGCTGTCTAATGTTTCTTAATATTCATAGCACTCTGTGACTGGGTAGTGCATGCACCATCATTTTAATGCTTTCATCTCTTAGATCATCCATGAAAACGTTAGATTGACCAGTCTTGGCTATGGATCTGCATTTAGCTTAAGAACAGTTCAAGAGAGAGTCTGCCCCAAGGCCACAAAACACTACTGGAAGCAAAGCTGCAGCAGTGCAGGAACTGTTGAGTGATCCAAATACTAAACTGGGCATATCCTTGGGCTCAGCTATATACCCACCCCAGTTTACATTGCATTTTCCTCTTTATTAACAAATTCCTTCAACTGTTAGCATTTTGACCATAGGAAAATTTTGATAGAAAGTGGTTAGTGTTGTGATTAAGATCTGCGTTGCCAAACTCAGGAGATATGACCTCTTTGCTCTGTGCCAGTCACTGAGAAAAACATCACTTCAATAAACCAGGGCAATAAAGCACACCTGGGACAAAAATTTCGTCACTAAAGGACGTTCATATGTCAGAGGTTCAGCTAGACAAGAATCTGAGGGCTGGAAGACAGAACTAGGCAACCCAAAGATTTGGTGGCCTTGCCCATAGGCAAGGGTGCCCTAATTTATTCCTTGATTCCAGGGCAATGTCCAGGGCCTGCCACATGTCGGTGGAAGATTTGGCATGGTAAGCAGAGCCAATGACTCATTGTGAGATGTCTCTTGTAGCTTATGTATGTCCTGCTGGCTGCAAGCAGCAGCTTTTGTCCTACTCCTTGACACCATGGTACAACCAAGAGGGACAGACCACTAGATATGCAAGATTATGATGCGGAAACTAGTTGCAGAGTTTCAGCGCCTTTTAAGACATACTGAATCTGTGATTTTAAATATTATTTATATGGCAGTCCATTTCCCACCCTCCTTCCTCATTTTATTCCAGTGTTGTGGTAATGAAATGCTGTTGGTTGCTGCGATCAGAAGAGCTGCATTTAAAAACAAGAGTGGTTGGCACTGAATTTAACATATGGTTTTAAACTGTAAGCAGTCACTAGAATTGGTTTGATGAGAAAGGGTGTGGGTCTGAGTGAGGGAAAGGGAAAATAGATAAAAATAGTGTTGGGAAGATATAAAAATCTGTAGGAAGGAAAGAGACTGGTAAAATTTAGGAGGAAGTAAGAGAATGGAAACAGAAGCATCGTTGTCGATAGAGAAAGGGGACATAGAAAGTTAATGCACCAACCCTGGCATCTCACTGGGAGAAAAGAGAAACACAGAAAAGAGAGAAATGAATAATGTATTGCTTCATTCGCACTTTAGTTCATAAGTGGATTTTGGAGTTATTACTGCAATCTTAAAGTTTTCCAACTGAATTGGAATCAAGTCCTCACTTCACCCTTCACATCCTATTAGGCAGTTCTTAGATCATAACTTATTTATAGGTTCTCATAATCTCCCATCCTGACTACTGTAGCTTTCTTACAGCTTGACCTTTCTGAGACATATATGTCTTCCATAGGGCACAGACAAAGTGCAGCCACCTCAGCATCCACCTGCAGCTCATCTTCCTCTTCCTCATTTCACTCTGAGTTTTGGGTTCCCTTCTAGAGCTTTTTGAACAAAATCTCCATTCAGTGCAATTTGCGTCATCCCATCTACTCTGTTTGTAGTATGGCTTGCAAGTATGATTTGTTCTGCTCTCCATAGATTCTTCTGTGTTCATGCCATGTTTCTCTATGTCTGGAGGCTTTTCTGGGTACTCCCACTTTGAAGTCAAGTAGATTCAAACTGGTAACATCAAACTGTATTCTGTGGAGTAGAAGAAAAAACAATAAAAATTTTCAAAACAAAAAAATATTTCTGTCAGTCTCAGTCATCAAGATGTAGTCTATTGTAAACTGCATCCTTTCAAGAATTTGGGGGAAATTTTATATTTTTTAGGATAAGTTTTGCTTCTCTGCTTGGAAAATACAAGAAAAGCTTTTCAGAAAGTGCTGAAAGTCTTTATAGGAAATGGCTGCAGTAAACAAGTCTTGACTTGTGGTCTGGCTCTCTAAGCTCTTGCTTTAGGCTACTGGATTCTCTGAATCCCTCCAAGAAAAGGAAATGGAAAATAACGTTAAGGGTGATTTGATTTAGGATTGAATCAGTTTGGGACTAAGAAAGGAAGAGACAGCCTGACTTGCCATCTCTTGCATCACCAGTTCAGCCTTTCCAGCAGCTTTTCTCCCCACTCCAGCACAGAAGTCTTCTTAACCTGTTACACATTTAATTATTTCAGTAGCTTGAGGTAGTTTGAAAGGTCAGGCTGCCTTCTTCCACAACTGCTGAATAATGCAGGAAAATAATAATAGGTGATGCTGCTGCTATACCCCGTTACTGATTTCTGAGGAAAGATCACCAGTATGATGATTCACTGCTTTTGTAATTAGCAGACTACTGATTTCCTAACATCTTTGGAGAGGAAACGCATTCATCACCAGGAACAACCAGCCACACCAACCTAATGTTTGTTAATGAAGCAAATGTTAGGTCCTGTCCTTTGTGTTCCTACTCAACATGCAAAGAGCTGGTCAACTCAGTAAGAAAGTGAATTACAAGCACAGCAGAAGCCCATCTGTAATTTCATTTGTTTCTCATCATATTCTTAAAATTATTTTGTTTTTATAGAAGTTATTGTTTGGCTTTAGGGACCTAGGCATCCAAAATATTTGAACAAAGCATCTTAAATATGATAATGAGATAAAGATGATGGCATGGTGAATACAATTAACATCTGATTTTGGCCTTTATTACAGGAAAAATATGGGAGTTGACAAGATGTATGTTTGTCATCAAAGCAAGTTTCATTATTTGTTTTATAGAACTGATAGTATTTCCAAGCTCAATAAAATAGCGTGTCTCCAATCTCATAAAATGATGCAGTTTGAGATTCTCAGAAAATTGAAAACCTACATTTGTGCTTTAGAAAATTGCCTCTGAATATTGAAATTACTAATGATTTCTTGTAAAATTGTTTTGCATGTCTTTATAGTATTCTGACATTAATGAGGTTGACAGTTAAAAACAGAACCATTAAAATACATGTGAGCAATTAAATGTTTCCTTTGCACCAGGAAAGTCTGAGCTGCAGTGAAATTACCTATTGTATCTGAGGAAATGTGATGCTATAAACCAGGCTGTTAAAGCCTGCTAAAATGTTCAGTCTGTTTCTTCTGTGCGTAAAAGGAAGCAAATGTGATGGAGGAGGAGGTACTGCTTAATATTTGCCCAAAATCTAGAAGCTGTACTCAGTATTCATCGGGCCTTACTCCAATTAAATGTCTATTAACTTGGGAAAGTGGGAGAGCCTGAAAGACTACGGACAGTGACGTAGGCTATGTCTGTGCTGTGGTTGGTGGTAACACTAGTTCTCCAGCCTAACTTCAATCTCCGTTGTACACCTACTTATGGCACCTCCTTTCTCTATGCTGGTCACATCACTTCGGACACGCCGAGACGCTAGTTTGTGTCCCACAGACCTTTAGGCCTTGCAGGCTCTTGCAGTACACCCATTTCCTCATCCGCACCCCGTCCCGCAGTCACCGCAGCTCAGGCTATGGCCTTGCCTGCTAAGTATCCGCACCACGATGCTGCCTGGTGCAAAGGCTGACAGCAAGTCATGGGAGATCTGGAACTGGAAGGCCATAAGATGCCTACCCCCAGCTCACCCAGACTTTTCTTTTCCCCAATATCAAAGGGAATTAATGCTGTTTATGCCAGCTGGCAGGCTGCTTCTGGCAGCATGCTACCCAGTCATGTCCACAGCTCAAGACAGCATCTCTGGGGAGAACTGCTGTTGGATAATGAGACACTAGCAACTGCTGCTAGGACCATATACTCCTGCACGTCATGCACAAACAGCATTATTTATTAGCATCTTTTTTTTTTTGTTTTGTGACTGCATAGATAACAGAACTGAATGCAGATGTGTGTTCTGTTAGACTATTAGAGAATGTTTTCCCCTCTGCAGATGAATGTTGGTATCTATATCTTTCTATTTTGCTACCACTTTATTGCAAGCTTCGTTTGAACAATAATGGACAAGCACATATAGGCTCTGACTCCTTTTGGCACCTTATATTGATGTTATTAAACATTGAATCCATCACATGCTATTTTACAGCTCTGCAAGCCATATAGTTTAAGAACTATTTGGCCAAGTCTCCAGTCAAGGACGGTCTGGTGTCCCGTCTGCTTAAACAGTTTTAGAGTAGAGGAACTAAAATGTACTAGTGCAACCACTTGTCCTGCCACATCTGTTGCAATCAGGAGCATGCACAAAACCTCAAGAGGAAAAGGCATTTTCTGTTTTTTCTGTCTTTAGTTGAACCCCACAAACAACAGAAGAACTGGCCTTGATTCCCTTATCACGTTACGTGTTGCGCTCTAGCAGCAGAAGAATGAAACTAGCCGTGATTTAAACTGGTCCTGAATTACTGTAGCATCAGACAAAGCCTGACTGCTGTGAGATTAGTCTTTTCTTTCCAGATCAGCAAAAAGACAAGGCAACTCTACCCAGCTAGCAGCAGCAGAAATATCTTTATATCAGGTAGAAGATGAATCTGTCCCGCATATGAGTATTGGATTTCCCTGTCCACAGGGAGATCTACTCTTTTGCGTTCCCTTTGAGGTATCTATACCCAAAAGGCAAAAATCTCATTATCTTTATCTCTCCTTGTTGGCCTGGAAATCTTTTAATATATTCCCTCTGGAAATCATGCTCATGATTTCTGGAATTTATACTTTCAGAATCACAGAATCACAGAATTTTGTGGGGTTGAAGGCAATCATTTGATCCCACTGTGCTGCTCAAAAAAGGTCAGCTACAACAGGTTGCCCAGGTTCAAGCCCAGTTGTGTTTTGGATATCTCCGCAGATAGAACCTCCACAGCCTTGGTGGACAACTTGTTCCAGGACAAAACCACCCTCACAGTGAAGGCATGTTTTCTTACGTTCAGATGGAATTTTCTGTGTTTCAGTTTGCATCCATTGCCTCTCATCCTGTCACTGGGCACCATTGAGAAGAGTCTGAACCAGTTCTCTTGGTCCTCCCCAGGACCAAATAAATACCTCATCAGGTATTTCTATATTTTTTGTCTGTATTTGCCAGTTCCATAAATCCTGTCTTGCACCAAGGAGACCTCTGACATCATGTTTCAGATGTGGTTTGACAGGACGGTTGGTCTGGCTGGCGATGGCCTCTCAGTCAAGGCTGAGCTTTAAAAGCTTTTGGTAACAAGAGTAACTCTGCTGAGCTGCTCCAGGATGAGGATTTTTGTCAGGAAACTGAACATGTTCCATGCTGAAGTTTTATTTTGAAGTGAAATTGTGTTCTGGGCTGCATGCACCAGCCTGTGCTGTGACTGTGTGTATATGTTGTGAAATTATGTGCCTGTCTCCAGGCTTTTCCACACAGACACACTAACATGCAGGCAAGGTGGATGACTGATAGACGAGGAATCTTGCAAGAAATTCAATCCAACAGCATAAAGTCGCCTACTCAGTGCATATTGCCCAGGTAGTGCTAATAGAAATGAATTCAGCTCTTTTTCAGGAAACAGGTGATAAACAACTGTAGCTGGGAACTTAGCCATACAGCATCAGTAAGTTATGAACAAGATCATATGAGAAAGCACTGTAATTCTAAAATGTGCTTTTATGTCCTCCTGAATATTGCAAGATTCTTGTCTCTCTTGTACAAAATCTGTTTAAAAGTATTGTGAACAGAATCTTTATTGTAGAGAACTCCAACTGCTTTTCCACTAAAGATACATAGTTCCTGTACAAATTGTGAAATGGAGAAAATGGAACATGAGGCAACTGTGACTAGGTTAACCGTAAATTAGCATTTTTCTATTGGAGTGTGAAGAGGATGGTGAGAAGCATTGTTGATTCTCAATCTCCCCAAAAAGTATTAAGAAAGCTAGTCAGTTATCTTGCAACTTAACATTTTGCAACACTGCTTAAGACTCAGGTACATTAAGTGAAAACCAGCACTGGCTACTGTGCTATACTTGTTAAAACTACTAGAGCATTACAGGAAATGATTTATGATTACTAACTGGGATGGAGGAAATGCTTCCAACAGGAATTAAAAGAAAATAACTCACAATACAACTGTTATTTTTATTCAATTTGTATATATATTATCTATTATTTATTTACTCCATTACCAAATTTAAAATACAGGTGTTACTAAAGAAAAATTACTCTTTCCTTAATGAAAAAACTTTTTATGTAATAAACAACAAACACGAAATCCAATGTTTTGTAACAAATGTTTTGTAATTTGACAAATTGTCTCAATTGTGAAGACACATCCATAGATTTGAACATCTAAGGATATAAGCTGATGAAAGCTCTTGTGGAGAAATTTCACTGCCATTGGTGAAGTTACATGGTGTTCACATCTCTGTGAGTGAGGTCTCTTCTCCTGTTAAAACTCCATGCACTCAGAAGATAATGTATTCTTTTGACTGTTGCACGACAGTCATCTTAATCCTGGAATAAAACACAAAGAAACATAGACATACCACATAACAACGATCCTTTAACAATCTCTTCTGGATATAGGGTTTAATTAAACACAAAAATACGTAGCATCTTCTAAGTTTCCCATGCTGATTCTGTACTGGGATATTAAAGAAGGTAAGGGTTATACTTCTACAGTAGCAGGTGTAGGGGGACAACTGGGGTGATTTTTGAGTTCATGTAAACAAGTGAATAGTGAGTCCAGCAGTTGCCCAGCTCTGTCCTGATTCTTTCCTCATCTCCTCCAGTGCAGCCCTAGGAATAGTTCCCTTTAAAAAGAACCAGGGACGGATATATGATTTCCAAAAAGAATGCAAAGATAAATACCTCTTGGTAAGAGAGTTCTTATGTCTCCACCCATTTATTTGCCACCAATTTCCAGCTTGTTAGGGATTATTTTCTCACATTATCTGTAGTTTGGCATTGCTTTGAAACCTGACAGGCATGAAAGAAATCTCCTGTAGAAAGACAGACTATCTTTAGTGATTTCCTCTTCATATACTTGCAGTGAGAAAGGAACCTCTGAGGAGGGTGGCAGCAAACACTGGGGAAAAGGCTGGAGAAGAAATAAGTTTTGTAAGGCTCCAGAATAGGCTTGAAAAGACCCTTTTAGTAACCTTTCTGCCAAACACAAAGCTTTATCTTGTTGCCTTTCGACTTGAGTGCTTAGGCAGTATTCAGAGCTGAGCTCAATTATTCTGCTGGTAGGGGAAATTGATTTCTACAATAAGGTCTTTCTTTGCTGAAATTCAGTTTATTTACAAAGAAATCTATACAGTGCGTTGTCTGTGTGGATGCTCGGGGCAAATAGCAGTAGGCACTTGATGTGACTTCACTGCTTCTTCATTCTGCTCTACCTCCTTTGCTCCTTTTTGCCCTCGGTCTGCAGATATGTGCTGTCTGTCAGCCTTCTAGCCCAGGAGCTTTGGTTGTGCCCAGGCAAACCACGCTGGCTTCTGGCCTTTCATTGCACATTCAATTGCTCCTTCATTCTGCAGGAACGAAGGCTGCCTTGCCTAGCCGTGGACTCTCGCCAGGGATTTTGCTAAGGGTAAACAACGTCTTCCGCCAGCGTAACAGCATAAATATCTTCCTTCTAAAATTAGGTAAAGTCAGACCTGAGAATATTTCTTTCTTTTTCTTTATGTTAGCTTGTGGTTAAAATCTTCAAAAAGCAAATGGAAAGAGTAACACTGGTCAGTTAAACTGATGTATTTATTGAAATAATTTCTTAATATATATTATATTGCAATTGACAATGTATCCTCTCAAAATAAATGAAGATGTGCAATGAAAAGGAACAGAAGTTTGGGAAGAAATGTAGGCACTCCAAAGGAAGCGCTGGAGCTTTGCTTTGGACCACTGCTTGGGAAAAACCTTGATTCACTAAGACCCAAATAGTAGTGTGGGCTATTTATTTTTTTGTAAAATATTTATAGGCCCAGATTCTTAAAAAGTACAATAGGATTTTTTTAAAAATGTTGAGTGTGAAGATTCCTGAGGGAAGAAATTCTGCTCTGTTCTGAGCAGAAAGGAAATGTGGGAAAAATCAAAAAGAGAAATGAAGTGAATATGTTACTTCACAATAATATTGGCATTGGCATAATAATATTGATAACTTTTGCATACAACCTTTTTTTAATTTTAAACGGATAATATTTAATCTATTACTGTTTCTACAAGGAATTTAGCAAACTTCAAAGAATATGGGCTACAAACCGAGATGTAATGTGGTTTTATTACTTTTTAATTTCTGAGTCTGTTGTCATCAAATGTATTTATATGAGGTAGGAATTTTTTAACTGGAAGAGCACCGAAAAACAGCCCTTTTATTTTACCACTAATATATC
>VWPW01022716.1:2024635-2038798 GCA_013389825.1 Crypturellus undulatus
ACAATCTCTTCTGGATATAGGGTTTAATTAAACATAAAAATACGTAGCATCTTCTAAGTTTCCCATGCTGATTCTGTACTGGGATATTAAAGAAGGTAAGTGTTATACTTCTACAGTAGCAGGTGTAGGGGGACAACTGGGGTGATTTCTGAGCTCATGTAAACAAGTGAATAGTGAGTCCAGCAGTTGCTCAGCTCTGTCCTGATTCTTTCCTCATCTCCTCCAGTGCAGCCCTAGGAATAGTTCCCTTTAAAAAGAACCAGGGACGGATATATGATTTCCAAAAAGAATGCAAAGATAAATACCTCTTGGTAAGAGAGTTCTTATGTCTCCACCCATTTATTTGCCACCAATTTCCAGCTTGTTAGGGATTATTTTCTCACATTATCTGTAGTTTGGCATTGCTTTGAAACCTGACAGGCATGAAAGAAATCTCCTGTAGAAAGACAGACTATCTTTAGTGATTTCCTCTTCATATACTTGCAGTGAGAAAGGAACCTCTGAGGAGGGTGGCAGCAAACACTGGGGAAAAGGCTGGAGAAGAAATAAGTTTTGTAACGCTCCAGAATAGGCTTGAAAAGACCCTTTTAGTAACCTTTCTGCCAAACACAAAGCTTTATCTTGTTGCCTTTCGACTTGAGTGCTTAGGCAGTATTCAGAGCTGAGCTCAATTATTCTGCTGGTAGGGGAAATTGATTTCTACAATAAGGTCTTTCTTTGCTGAAATTCAGTTTATTTACAAAGAAATCTATACAGTGCGTTGTCTGTGTGGATGCTCGGGGCAAATAGCAGTAGGCACTTGATGTGACTTCACTGCTTCTTCATTCTGCTCTACCTCCTTTGCTCCTTTTTGCCCTCGGTCTGCAGATATGTGCTGTCTGTCAGCCTTCTAGCCCAGGAGCTTTGGTTGTGCCCAGGCAAACCACGCTGGCTTCTGGCCTTTCATTGCACATTCAATTGCTCCTTCATTCTGCAGGAACGAAGGCTGCCTTGCCTAGCCGTGGACTCTCGCCAGGGATTTTGCTAAGGGTAAACAACGTCTTCCGCCAGCGTAACAGCATAAATATCTTCCTTCTAAAATTAGGTAAAGTCAGACCTGAGAATATTTCTTTCTTTTTCTTTATGTTAGCTTGTGGTTAAAATCTTCAAAAAGCAAATGGAAAGAGTAACACTGGTCAGTTAAACTGATGTATTTATTGAAATAATTTCTTAATATATATTATATTGCAATTGACAATGTATCCTCTCAAAATAAATGAAGATGTGCAATGAAAAGGAACAGAAGTTTGGGAAGAAATGTAGGCACTCCAAAGGAAGCGCTGGAGCTTTGCTTTGGACCACTGCTTGGGAAAAACCTTGATTCACTAAGACCCAAATAGTAGTGTGGGCTATTTATTTTTTTGTAAAATATTTATAGGCCCAGATTCTTAAAAAGTACAATAGGATTTTTTTAAAAATGTTGAGTGTGAAGATTCCTGAGGGAAGAAATTCTGCTCTGTTCTGAGCAGAAAGGAAATGTGGGAAAAATCAAAAAGAGAAATGAAGTGAATATGTTACTTCACAATAATATTGGCATTGGCATAATAATATTGATAACTTTTGCATACAACCTTTTTTTAATTTTAAACGGATAATATTTAATCTATTACTGTTTATACAAGGAATTTAGCAAACTTCAAAGAATATGGGCTACAAACCCAGATGTGATGTGGTTTTATTACTTTTTAATTTCTGAGTCTGTTGTCATCAAATGTATTTATATGAGGTAGGAATTTTTTAACTGGAAGAGCACCGAAAAACAGCCCTTTTATTTTACCACTAATATATCAATAATTAGTTGAATGACATATATGATATTTTAGTTATTTATTATTTAACATTATTAATTAAGATTTCATTGTGGCTACAAGAATGAAAAATATTGACTTAAAATATAACTACATTACATGGTGAGGGAAAGATCCCTGCAAGTTCTTTTATATGGAAACTTTTCTTGGCATAACTTTCTCTAGATTTTCCACTGATAAGAACACTGTTGTTGTTTAAATAATGTGGAACTTGTTCTTTCCTGCAGGGAGTATATGCCACACAAGCCAAATGTTTAAATAGTTGTAACAACTAAATATGAGATTGTTTAAATTTCTTGCTAAAGTCAAATTTTGTTGACTGTTTAGTCTGCTGAATTCCTTTATAAAATGTTGTCTGCTACACTGGGAAAAATTATGTCTGCTCTCTTTGTATTCAGATCAATGAAAGACAGCATTTGAAGATCTATGCATCACATCTATTATCAACACTCTTCAAACTTATAAAACATAAGTTGACTGATCTGTTATTTTGATGTTCTGCGGAGCTACCAAGATAATCTCTAAGGACATCATTGAAACTGAATATTTATTAGACAGACATAGTTTGAAAGTTTTCATTTCATACCTTTAAAGTCTACTGAACTTAAGAAATTGGCATTTTCTTTTCCTTCCTTTATTTTTTTATCATCTGATTGCTGGAATTCTCTCTCCTGTATTCCATCACTGAGCCACTGCAGCAGATCCTTGCTTTTTATTTTCTTAAAAATTATGAGTATAGATTAAATGGTAAATTGGTTATCTAACAGAAGTTTTACATTTTTCAATTTACCAGTCGCTTGTTTCAAACATTATTTGTCTGATTAAGGCATTGTGCAATTGCTTTGTATTTCTGCAATGGTTAACCCCCTTTTCTTTTTTTTGGTTTGTAATTAATGTTAAAGACGTGTTTACTGAGCAAGCTAAACAGATAGAAGCAGTCATTTTACCTGTAGCAAAACTCATAAATTCTGCAGTATCATCAGCGCAAGCTGCTCTTGTCAATTAAAAACGTACTGAAATAAAGGTTCTTAAGAGTTAAAATACTTTGAAGAGGACAGAATATAGGCCAGATATTCTGACAGTTGGAAGGCTCCCAGGGTGATGCTATGGAAGTTAAATGTGATTTCGCCTGCAGCCGCTAGTTGCTAACACTATCCAAAACAGGATCTAAGCGCAAGTCAAGTCAAGCTGGTGAGGAGAGCTATGGACTTGGACCCTTCTCCTGGCAGTCCCTCTATGCAGCATACAGCAGCCTTCCCAACAGCAGCACTATGCAGCCACATGGCGTATTTGCCCGATTCCGGGTATACTTCACCTTCTGCACTCCAGGATTTCAGTAAAGTAACCGAGTTCCCTGGCAGGGTGTTTCCACTTCACATCCGTTACACGTTCATTTCTGCGCCGGGGGACCAGATGAGAGACCCCATGTGACAGGCGGTAGTTATCTCCATAATCCCCAACAAGATCCTAAAATGTCACAGCAAGAAATGCGGTATAATAATGTAGAGGGAATAAAACATCATGAAATATTTTCTGCTCCCACAGGAGTTCATGCTTATTTTGTTGTTGTGTTCAGATTCATCTAAAATTCCACCTATGCTGTTTAAAGGCACTGGGAAAGTTTTCTTCAAATTTTCCATCAAAACTGGATTTTTATGATGCTTTTCTTCCCTTGTTACTAGCCAAATTTACTATTTATTATTCAACATTGCACTGCCTTAGTAGAGAGGGTCTTAAACACATGTAACCATTGGCTTTGGACTTCTGATGTTCTATGGTATTTTATAACTGTATCCAATAGTTACATGATCAAAAACTGAACAAAAATAATAAGGCATCATATGCCTTTTTAATCTGCATCCTGTGATTTCTTATTATTAGTCACACCAGTGTAGACACATACAGATTTTCTTATTTATTACCTTAATTAAGTTTACTATAGTTCAAGATATGTTTAGCAAAATGTAATTATTAGTATTTCTATACATATATAACTATAATTTTAATCAGTCCATCTTTTCATTTTCCACTCCTTAGATATGATTCTAGTTCTCCCTTAGCTTATAAAATATAATTACTAGTCATTTAGTAATTTTATTAGCTAATACCCTGAAGACTATGGAATGCATATCTTCGATACTTGGTCATATGTATATATTCTACTTCTTCATGTATTCCCTTACTCGAGAGATCACCAGATAGAGTGACATAATCTTCATTGCTTAATTATATTTATTAGTCAAGGGAGTTTCTACCCCAGACATATAGTTTCCTAATGAAGTCTGTTGAACAGATTAGCAACAGGTTTGAAAAAAAACTTTTACACCAGGAATATTATCTGTTGGTCACCTAAGAAATATGGGAGAATAAATACCCATTTATTATGTAGAGAATGCCCTGTAATGAACAAGCACGAGGACGGAATGAAGGCTGTATGCACACTCATAGTTAAGCTTTCTTCACTTTAGAGTGGACTGAAATTCAAAGTAATTTTTCCCTTAATGAATATACATGTAGGTATGTATGTATTCCTTAGGTAGGTAGGTTATTTTCTTGAATGGAGGGAATTAAGAGTGGTAAGAAAGGAGCTTGAAGACCTAGTGAGACATCGTTTAAAAGTAATTTGCACTAAGCACCAAAAAATTCCACACGTAAGATTTTCAGGTGTTTGGTGGTCCCCTATACATGTGATGCATTTCCTAAGAAATTAAGTTTATGGGTTACATTTAAAATGTAACCATTAAATGTAACCATATGTCTTGATGCAAGATATTTGCACCCCTACTGTCTGTGGACCTTGTCTCATGGATGCACCTTTTGCTTCTCTGCCCTAGGTTTTCTGAAAATAAAGTAGATAAGCTTTTTATTCACAAGTTGCACCAGGAACCTGCTGAATTCCCAGGCATAGATTCCATCCATTTTTACAGGCAGTTTTAAAATCCAGTTTACTATATATATATTACAGCATGCTTGAAAACCAAATCTTTGTACTATTGGCCCATGCAGTCAGATTGGACTGTCCTAGGCAGAATACTCTGCCCTGAGAGTGTGACCTTAGTCTGGGTCTGCCTAATGGACAGCTGAAGTAGGCAGCAACCCACAACACAAGCAATATGTTGCACATCTCTGTACTACTGGTTGGAAGAGCAGGAAATGAGAAAGTAATGTGCAGAGCATTAGATTCCAAAGGAAAGTTGCAGTAGAATGTGGAGATTTCAACACCCTTTGCTTTGCTAAGGTATTCCTTAGTGTCTTCTGATTTCCTCCTGGTCAGGAGAAACCAGTACAGCAATGAAGGTGGAGGTTGTCATGACAGGTTGTTTCATGCCCCAGATTGCTGGAATGAAGTTTTATAGTTTCGCCCCTTTTTTATCTCCTCCTACAGGAAGAAACAGCTAGACCAAAATAGAGTTTGTATCTGCATTATATATAAATGTATATATACATATTATAGAATGTGGAAGCAAATATTAATATATATATCTCCAAGATGTAGTCTTCCAAGAGAGCAACCAAGTGAATTTCATCATCCCCTCAGTGTCTACAACAGCTTGTCTAGAAAGCTTTATCTGTTTAGGGGATTTAGAGATTAATAGGGTGGCCAGAGTGTGTACTGTCTTTGGACACACAAACTAAGTGTGAGGAAATAATGTCTCTCCCTTAATTTTTATACTTTCAGCCCTAGATCTGTGATCAATAAGGAATTGGGGGAGAATGAAACAAAAAGACTGGTGTTTCACTGTCAGCTGCCTGGGTTTCTGCAGCGCAGACCAGTCAACGGTGACAGGGCTGTGGATAATGATGGAGAGTTTATTATTGACAGAGCTTTTGTCTCTACCCTTTTGACCTGGACAGTTGTGAATAAACAAGTAAGATTTGAACACTGCGAGAAATTACAAAATGCTTTTCTGAATTTCAAGAGCCTTGTATTCTGTTTCTGAAGAAAATGTCCTAGCTGCCAGCATTTCCAGGAGTCCTATATATCCCCTGCAATGCAATTATGCAGGCTCAGTAGAAAAGCATTCTGCACATTTGGAGCGAAAGGACAATATAATAAATGACTGCAGTGAACTTCATTGCTATTGCATCAGATTGCATCTGAATCCACTACTAGTGGTTTTTCTGGTGCTGGAAATCTGCCCTTCAGAATCTCCTTGTCCTTCCGCTCACCTCCTCGTTGACACTGCAACACTAGTTCAAGTCTGAGGTATATTAGAAGCAGCTGTTTTGTGACAAACAAATAAACCCCTTTGGCTATTAGCCATCATCATTTTCTTCCCCATGAAAAAAGCCATCTGCCTGTCTGCAGAAGAACCAACTTCATTAAATGGTTGAACTTTTTATAAATGAGAATTTCAAACTTGAGCCAAGAGTTATTTCAGAAGAACCTGGTATCAGTCGAGATTCATTTGCTCTGGGAAACGGTGCTAATTCCTGCACATCATGATATGGCCTGTAACTCTAAAATCTCTGCATATTGCCAGAGAAATATTTCAGTGTTATTGTACACTTGATGTACATTTGCTTTTAAAACCATACTGAAGTATTTCTACAAGTCTAACAGGAATATATTGAAAGCATCATTTACAATTAATAGGCAATGTCACATAAAGTGCAAAACTGTTTGGCAGAGATGAAAATGTAAATGTAAAACAACTAAGTCGAGTCATTAAAGACATTTTTTCTATGTTGAAAGAGGGGGCAGGAGACACAGAGCTTCTGAAAAGCACTGATTCTAACCCACTGATCTCAGTGGCTACAGGGGAACAGATAATTCAAGACAGTCTCTTCAGCTATGCAGATGAGTCGATATATACAAAGAGGATTCTGACATCCAGACCATAATTTACGATCGTCTCAATCTCACTTTTACTTTTTCCTTTAATTAAAAGATGAATTGTGATGAAAAGTGATGGGACGTCTTGCTTTGACTACTGAAATTGCATGATGTCTTTCTTTACTTGAAGGTATCCCTCTGTCAAAATCTATAATGCAAATATTGAATTATTCACCATAAAAATCTATTTTCATTTATATTACTAAATATGGTACTTGAATATGCTAATGCATACTTTTATGAATGAGCACAAATCTGTACAATTTAATATAGATTTAAAATAACAAATAAAGGTAAGCTTGTGCAGTAGATTGTAAATAAATATAGTATTGGCAGAGTTGACTAGAATGCTTTATAAAGTAATTTTGTAAAAATAAAAAATATACTCGTTTCTCAATTTAAAAGTTCTTCATGTGAACTTGCAGAGCTTTGCAAAGTCCTGGCATTTTTAACGTGCTAGTTAATCACATAGTTTAAAAGTGTGAGCATATGATGGTATCGCCAAAGTTTATGAGACAAGTCATACGACAAGTCTTATTTGCGAGTCTTATGGTTTTAAAATAACCATGTGACTTGGGGCAAGAGAAGGAGAGATTCAGAATGACTTGTGAACTACTTGGAATAGGCACTATTAAGATTAAGGTACCTAGATAAGAGTGAAAGTTTAACAAGTGTATATATATACACATATATATGCGTAAGTATGTGCAACTCACATCTACTAAATGGTATTAGGTTAAGCCAAAGGAAATCTGTTAAAAAAATTACAACAGCAGCATTCCAGCTGCCACTGTGTAAGAAAAGCAAAGCAGCTCAGTCATAGTATTGGAAAACAGCAAAAAATAAGGTTTGGCACATAGCAAGGAATGAGCTAGAGTGTACTCAAGTGCCCTGAAAGTCACGAGCTGAGATTCTACCCTACAACTCAAAGTCCTCCCTTGGAGGTTATGGGTGCACCAGATAAACAACTGATCTGGAACTGTGACTAAAGATTAACTCTATCCAACAAAAGATTTAAAGAAAATGATTTGGGCAATATATTAACATATCACATTGGCTGCATTTCCATTCAGCCCTGTCTAGTTTTCAACAAAACTAGAGTTTTGCCTATTTGTTAGATCTTTGTATTTTAAGTCACAAGTAGTTCACTATCTTAGATTTCATTCTTAGATTTCAAGGGTGTAAAGTGAAAGGGTAACAGTTTTGTTCTTTCTGTGATTAGATATTTTTTCAAAATTATTTGAATTTTTTTTACAAATCTCTTAGCCTAAACCCAGATTTTTTTTTTTTTTTGTGGACTGATTATAATGTTTTATGGAGTAAAGTGCATACTTTTAAGGCTGAGAGTGCTGGGCCTGTTCAGCCTGAAGAGGAGAAGGCTGAGAAGGGACCTGATCCGTGTATATAAGTACCTCAAGGGAGGCCGTGAAGAGGATGGGGCTGGCCTCTTCTCGGTGGTGGCCACTGAGGCCTAGAGGAAACAGTCACAAACTTAGGGAAAAATTTCTTAACAGTGAGGGTGACAGAGCACTGGAACAGGCTGCCCAGAGAGGTGGTGCAGTCTCCTTCTCTGGAGATCTTTAAAACGCACTTGGACGCAGTCCTGTGCCACGTGCTCTAGGTAACCCTGTGTGTGCAGGGGCATTGGAGCAGATCTCCAACCTTAAGGATTCTAGACCCTATGATTCATGTGTAAAAAACATTTATTTTTGAAAGAGCTTTTAGTGGTAGAATTTTCTTCTAGGTGTCAAGAAGCAGATCCTTCTCCTTAGTCCTGAAGAGCTAAATCCAAAGGAAATGAAACAGCTGCTAAGAGCAGCTTTACCTGTCTAATGACTAGACTGAAGGGAAAGATCAGATTTTCTTTTGTGATGTGACATGCATAAGACTGGGATCCTCTCCTATCTCTTGATGCCATTCAACCTGGTTAGGTAACTACAGATGCTTATCTAGCATCTGTGCACTAGATAAGTGCACTAGAAATCCTGCAGTAAAATAATGCTAATATAGTGATTCTTATGCCACTGCTGGGACCAGCATTACAGTTACAGATAGGATACGTACTTCTGCTTGCTGTCTAGATCTGCATTGTCAAAGTAAGATCTAAGCTGCTTTAGTTAACAGTAAGGAAAGAACAAAAGCAGTCTTAACACCTGTGTTATTAACATATTCTAGGTGCTCATCTAAGCATTATGCCTCACAGTGTAGCTCGCAGGCTGAATTAGGTCACACTTTGTCACACAGCTTATTTCAAATGGGAGTTACTTCTTTGGATTGTATTAACAAACCAACAGGCTTGTGTGACATTTCCAGAAATGTCAAAAACTAAGAAAAAATGTCAACAGCAATTCACGCAGTATATGACAGAAGTGCTATTACAGTCTGTGAAAGGACAGAGTGTGTGACGAGAACTCACAATTTAATCTGAATACAGTTGAACATAAGATACTTGTGAGAACAGCTAACACACAGTGTCTGAAACATGTACGAAACAGTCCAGATTCAATAAAAGATAAGAAAAAAAAGGTTAATTAGGTACATGAATTTCAGTATACAAATCCCTTTCTCCTACTGGGAATCCAGTTCATCTGCCTAGATTCAACCCCAAAGAATTTACAAACTGCCTATATACATACAGTCCCAAAGGGATAAAGCATGGAAAAAAAAATGAGTATTGTCTTATTCCGAGTATCTGCAGCAGTTCCAAGAAACTAATCAGGATCCTAGAGGCAGTTAGCACAGCACAGTGCTAATATGCCCGACAAAATGAGCGTGGGTGCCAGGCCACGGTGGTGCAGCTACACTGCTGCACGGTGCAGCTACACAGCTACACGGGCTCCAGACACACCTCGCTGCTGGCCCAGCTCTATTTGGACTGTTCTCTGGGGCACAACGTACACCATGTCCTGCGTTTGTACAGTCCGCGGCATAATGGGACTCTATCCCAGATTGGCCTCTAGCACAGCAGTACTATTTATAAATGCCAGGGGAAATAAATGGTCATATAACATATTTGATGTATTTTCTCCAGCATGCAACAGCAATACTAATATGTACACCAGCACAGTGCAAGCAAACGCTGATGTCTGCTATATATTTTTAACACAATGGCCTTGATCCAGACATTTTTGGCATCATCTTCTATTACCTTTCATCATTTTGCATTGAAGTTATGTAGGGTACTCTAGATTGAGATAGCTGTGGTCTGGTGTTAAAAATAATGTTGAATAAAAATCTAGCTTGTTAGTACCATTTATACAACTGCTGTGCAAACAACTGTTTTTTTTTTTTTGCTAAAAAAAGAAAATATCAGAGTAAATGAAATAAACCATTCTTTTCCCAGTCTTCATATGTTGTTCTGCAAAAGAAATATGAATCTGACAGAGAATTCCACTTTCTCTGCCACCTACTTTTTTGCTTTAAGCTCATAAATAAATTATTTAGGGAAAAAAAGTATAATAAAATTAGAATATTTAGAATTCTACTTACGTCCTTTTTATGATAAAGAATTTGAGTTCTGCCACAAAAACAGTTGAGGTAAATGTAGATATAGCAGAGGTCTCATCAGACATGAAAATCTGTTACTCAAAATACCAAGATTTTTTATAACTTCATCTCAGAGAGGTAGGGTAGAAAGTAAGAAGATAGATGAAGAAAAGTTACTGTTACTTCATATTGTTACTTCACTTAGCTGAGATCTTGAATTTACTCAGTCTCATTGTGCATTACAATGGTGCCTAGAGGTCCCAGCCAGAGAGACACAGTGTAAGATTGTCTCCATGACTGTCAAAGCAGAGAAAAAGGAATGAGTTGGGGAGAAGCTCTGCAATGGCTTGTAGAACTGTTGAATCTGTGGGTGGCATTTGCTACCAGCATAGACTAGTAGGACAAACAAAAGAGAGAGAGAATTGATGAGGAATGGGATTGAAGAGAAAAAAAAAAAGGAAGTGTAAATACGGAGAGAAGGAAGTGCACTGAAGTGAAGCTGAGGTGACTGTCAACAGCCAATCACTAAAAAGAAAACAGTGTTGAAAGCAAAACTACCACACAGGAAAAACAGTCAGCATCGGTGGCTCTCCGATAATTCTTGATGAAGTTGCTTCAGTATCTTTGCATGCCAGCCTCGAGCCTCAGGCAGGCGAACTGCCTGTTATGATCGTCTTGGCTGGTCCAAGGTAAATCATGTGGGTGATTTCAGGATATTTTATCTTCACCTCTTGATGTATAAAAGGCTGATGGTGTCAAATTCTGTGCCAGCTTAAAAATTACTTATATTAATAAACTTTTATTAGTCATTTTCAGATAAAAGTAAAAATATATATATATGCAGTCATGATTAGAATTTTATATATATAAGGTTATGCCTGTGATTTACTAGGCACTTTCCAGGCATACGGGAAAGCATATTCTTTTCCACAAACATCAAAGAGATTAGGATAGAGACAGCTGTAGGTAGAGGCCAATAAAGGGAGCAGCAAAAAAAAAAGGAGTAAGGCTTTTTAGTCAGATAACTGCGCCAGGAAAGAATTCTTTTCAGATATTTCAAAGTTCATAGATTTGGTGAACCCGATAAGAGGGCTACATGTGAAGATGTTGTCTGACATCCTGAGTGCCTTATCTGAACTACTAACACATTCTCTTCCCCAGACTTACAAGCTCCATTTCTCTCCTATGCAGGCACATTGCTCCTGCAGAGGCCATTTCTCTAGATCACTACTTTCTTATCTCACCCTTTGCTTGCCAAGCTCATTTACTACCTAGGCAGGACTCCTCTGCATATCATCCTTCGTTACCCATCAAAACTCTCCATGTAGGTTAGAGGGCTGCATTGCTACTATCTTCTTGTTGTCTCTCAAACTTCTCTTTTGCGACGCTTACTCGGGCTTCTCTCAGAAACATCGCTGTGAGCAGACAGGTGATGTTTTGAAACAAGTACCTATCAAACTGACAGATACTCTATGTTTGTCCCTTAAGCAAAGAAGATTGTTTCCAGGCCATGTAGGCTGAAACTGGAGTGCTACAAAGATGCTCCGAATTCAGGAGAATGAGTGAAAATTGGCATTGGTCACAGGGGAAGCAGCAAAGGGCAGAAGAATATGGGTAGGAAAGTCCAGATGCCTGGGTGTGCCTCAGCCTGGGAGACACGATCTGGGTCCTTATGCTTTCAGCTGCATCTCGGCCCAAGAGCTATAAAAAGACCAAGGCTCAGGGCAGCCACAGGGTCCGTCTTGCTGCCCACACAGGAGGGTGGAAGAGGAAGCGGCTTCTTCAGGAACTCACAAATCTCTAACCTTTTGTCCATGCTGACTGAGCACCAAGGGCTCAGATGAGTATGACTGTATGTCTCCAAGTGTGTGTTTTCCTTGTCAGTTCTGCTTTCTCCCATTCACAACAGGCAACTACTCTCAATAAAAACTGAACTGATTGTAACTTGTGTCTTGCTAGCTACTCCTTAAGATAATATTTTTGACAAAAGAAATTCAATGTCTTCTTCCCAAACCTACTCGTTTTTCCTTGAAGAAATCTTTGAAATCGGCGGACATGATGCTCATGGCTGATGCTTTGCGATCTGCCGCCATCAGTGATGAAACTGGGTACAAGGTAAAGAGTGGCCACTTGTTTGCCCGAATGATTGCAGGAAGCTCTGCCAACAGAACTATGTTTGGCTTGTTTGGGAAAGCTTTAATCTGAGAAGATAATGAATGATTTCTTCTTTGTATTGCACCCAAAATCTGTTGGAAGGGAACCACATCAATATCACACCTCTCAATAATGTACAGCTGCGTGGTAGAAACTGGGCTTAACTGGAAAGACAAAAATAACTTTGGGAGGAGTGGAGGAAGGTGAGGGTTCATGTGCTGATTTGTTTCTATAATGCTGACCTACCTCTACCGGATATGGCAGACCTGAGTAAGCTCCAGGAAGGGCTTGCACACAGCAAGTACAGCCGCAATTACTGTGGGAGAGCTTGAGGTCCCCACACGCTCATTGGTCCTGTGTGACTGCCCAGAAAAGCAGCCGTGTCCTCCTCCGTGCCTGCAGATCAGGCTTCCTAGGAGCCTCTGCAGGGTCTCCTTGTCAGTAACTAACAACAGAAAGAGGAATGGGGTACACTGAATAGAAAACAGAGGATCTGAGCGTTTCAGTGACAAAATTGTTCAGAGGAAGCAGAAAAAAAATTAAAAAGAAGAAAAAAAGGAAAAAAAGAAAACGGGGGGAAAAAAGAAAAAAGAAAGAAAAAAAGCTCAAAAAATGGTTGTTGACCAAGGTACTACTACCTTTTACTTTTTTATATAAACCTGTAAGTAAAGACTGTGCTTCCTTCTCTCTTGAAGAGTGAATTTTCTATGCATCCTCACAGCTTCTGAGAGGTGAACAGTCATGTGATTGTTCATAAGTCCAAAATATGGCCAAATTCATCAAAAAATAATCCATCGCGGGTTACTAAACTCAACAACACTGTTTCTAATTCAGGGAGGTCCTGAGCGACAACTCCCCGGAGCATGGGGGAGCGCTCACACTTGCCTGGCTTGCAGTCTTTTCTCTGGCAGTTACTGTCAGTAGTTGCTCTTCATGATACTCATCCTTCAAACCCCTCCACCCCGCAAAGACCCTAAATACCCTCCTCTTACTCGCCAGATAGAGAGGGTTGGGAACAAAGCATGGGAGAACAACAAATGAAAAAGGAAAATGCAGGGGGATAGGAAGAAATACCGTAGAAATAGCACGGAGTACCCTCAGTAGCATTTACCACCCATGGAGCCCACTCTTTCATGATACCCATCCTTCAAACCCCTCCACCCCACAAAGGCCCTAAATACCCTCCTCTTACTCGCCAGATAGAGAGGGTTGGGAACAAAGCATGGGAGAACAACAAATGAAAAAGGAAAATGCAGGGGGATAGGAAGAAATACCGTAGAAATAGCACGGAGTACCCTCAGTAGCATTTACCACCCATGGAGCCCACTCTGGTTTGACCCTGGGTTCCCCAAGAGCAGAGGTGTTTTTTTTTTTTTTTTTTTTTTTTTTTCCTTTCCTAAGCAATGACATTTTCTTTTTCAGGTTGCTCAGCTGATCTTGTAGAACAGAGAAGGCTCCAGGCACACAAATGCTCAGGTCCAAGCAAGAAACACAGCAAAATTCTGGCTAAATATAGACCTTGCGTTGTGAATCCTGCTTGGTTTTGCTACCCGAGTAGACAGCCGAAGGCGCTGGGGCTCTGTGTGAGCGGAGAACGACGCTGTTAAGCAGAGAGGCAACTGTCTAGGAGCTGCTAAGAGCACAGAGACAGGGAAGGGTCACCAGTGTCACGAGGAAGCTGTGGGGCTCACGATTTATATTTATGCTATTTCTATGTTTATTTCCTCTCCCATCTGTGAGAGGAGGGCTCGGGGCCCGCACCCCCAGCTCCCGCCAGCTCCCCCAGCCCAGGGGGACGGCAGGGGAGGGCGCCCGCCGCGGCGGCGCTGCCCACCCCGG
>VWPW01022716.1:2039128-2146091 GCA_013389825.1 Crypturellus undulatus
CGGCCGCTCCGGCGGCGGCTCCCCCGGCGGCGGGGGCTCGGCGGCGGCGGCAGGTCCGGCTCCTCGTCGCCTCCCTGCGGGCGGGTGTTATGGCCCCTTGGGCGAGCGCAGGAGGCTTCCCGGCTTGGAGGTCAGCGCAGCTCCTGCTCCTCGTCGTCTCCTGCTGCGGTAGGTGCCCGCGCGCGGCCGCCGCCGGGGGAGGGGGAACAAAGCGGCCTCTGACGCCGGCCCCGCCGCCTCCCCCGCGCCGCGCTGTCCCCTCGCGCTTCCCCTTCCCTTCCCGCAGGCCGCCCCCGCCTGCCCCGAGTCTGTCTCTTTTCGTTCTCTCTCTCTCTTCCCCCCTCCCCCCCTCCTTTATTTCTCCCTTCCCCCCGGCCAGATCTCCGAGGGGTGTAAATCTCCGGGAAGTCCCCGAAGCCGTGGCTGGGATTCGGCCCAGCTGCGCTGGCCTTTAGCCTCCGCAGATGCCTGTGGCGGGGAGCGCCGGAGTTGGTGTGTGGAGCGCAGGCGTCTCCTGCTCCTCTCCCTCTGCCCCCCAAGTTCCCTGTCCCCGCGTCCCCCTCATCCTGGAGCAGCGGCCGCTCCGGGCGAGGGAAGCGCTCTGAGAGGCTCCGCGTCCTGCGCGGGGGACGCTCAAGTGGTACCCGAGCGTGAAGTGGTGACTTGGTGACACATCAGCACAGGCCGCGGAGCCGTCCCGGAGCCTCGGCTTTGTGCGGGCTCTTAGTTCTGTTCCGCCGCCCCCGTTCAGACTAAAATGGGGTTTCAGTCAAACCGCGATGTTAAACAAAACTCATAATGCAAAATACATAGGTATTTTTGTATGGTTTACTTGGATTAGTTCTTACTGTATATAAATAGCTTCTATAGACCAAATCCCGGATAGTTTAGGGTGAAAAGTGCCTCGTGTTTTCTTTGGGAGTTGTGTCTGCTTCCCAAACTTGAGTCTAGGTCCTGTCCCCAGGGTGCCCGAAGTGCCTTCCAGCACCTTGCTCTGGGGAAGTTGTGCACAGCGGCCCCGGTTTAGCAATTTCTGAAGCGGATGCCTTCACTGTAAACATGGGAGTGAGCACAGTGAATTGGAATCTGTTTAGTAAAACAAGCCTGAGGCCTGAGCTGCAAGATATGTAGTTTTTTTTTTTTTTTTTTTTTTTTTTTCTACAAATGGCTTTGTGAGGTGAATACCTGTGATGCCAGTGTGAATTTTGAGGGTATGTGAACCACATAAACTTGTAAGAATACGTCCCATTTTATTGATAAAGTATTTCTACACAGCTAGAAGTTAGGTTATGCTGGTGTTAAAAAACGGCTGTGCCGTGGAGAAGCTCTTAAACGTTTAAGTTTTAACACTTACAGTTAAACTTTAAGGGCTAGGTATTGACCACTCTTGTAAACACCACATAAAAAAGGCAAGAAACAAAGTTTTAAAAACAATATAGTCTGTTAAGAAATGATATGTCAAAAGCTCAAGTGAAGTGTCAACTTGAGAAGATTTGGTTTATGATAGAACAGGAAGTGATAGGAAAATTTCAGTCTTGGACGTGTTGAGCTAGCCTTACATTTGCATGTTTAATGTACTTGAGAAATTGAATTTATTTGCAAAAGGTTTGTTTGTTTTTTAAAGAATTCTGCATATTCATTTCTAATACTCTGACACCACAGAATTCAAGTAAATGCCAAACAATTTCTGTGATATGCCTCCTTCATCCTAACTGTGGTAGATAACTTGAGACAGCGTCACTGTAACTTGTGCAGTGTTGACAGTGTTTCCATTATAAAATATTAAACAACGAGCACAGTCTTTAGTTGGAGGTTGTCTGTTGTTTAAAAAAGAAATCCTTGCTGAAAGACATTTTACATAGGCTTTCAATCAAGGCTTTCCAAAATATACCCAGAAATGAGATCTCCATAACTTTATTTTGTGATTGTTTTTCTGGGAAACACATCGCCATCCATCGCCTCTATTACCAGTAAGGGGAAACCACTTCAGATTTCTATCAGTGTGCTGTCTCCTTCTTTATGAGGGATTGGTTTTCCCTAACAGTTTTTGGTTATCAACGTCTGCAGTTCTATCCAATGTCACTGCTTGGAAGAAAGGAAATTCTTTTTTTCTCCTTTTTCAAGAGCACCTACAAGGAAAACAAGTTTTCACTGTATAAGTATAGCCTTAGCTGATATTCTTGTTTCTGTTGCTAATCTATTTTGGGAGAGGGAAATGGGGTTGGGAAGGATTTCCCATTAAAGAATGTTTCTTTCCTTTAAAAATGTCTTTAGCTGTTCCAAAGTAAAGTAATTTAATAACGTGAATTTCATCAGGGCACCACTGACACCAGTGCTCTTGACTGTGATGTTGATCCTGTGCAGAAGCTTTTAGATCTCATGGTGTTACTGCGTGTTAAGGCTTCAAATACAGTAGGCGGTACTCCAGGTAAACACACTTTGGAAAAACAGCAGTGTGTTTCATTGATTGGCTTCTATTACAGAGTTGCACAGCTGTAATATCTAAAGTTTTCCACTGATTAAAGTACCAAATTTGCCAAGATTGATATGTGGGCCTTGTGCATTCCACAGAGAATGTTTCTCTGTTTTCCTGTGGTTAATAAATTTTTCAAACCTTCCTTCTGATGATAACTGTAATCATAAAAATTTGAGAAGGAGGAATATTGATGGATGCAATACTGCAATAGCATAGACTGACAAGAATTTTAGCTTGGTAGAGTGCTGGGCAATCATACTTGTTCTTGGTATGTCTAGCCTCCATCTTGAACTCTGAATTTTATATCGGAGAAGTATGTGATTGTGCATGTATAATTCTGGTATGGCTTCTACTGGGAAGAACATGAAGGCATTATTGTATATCTCACAGGCCAAAATGAGTTGTCTGTGTACAAAAATGTGTGCGACATGAAGACAGTTTCCTTTTAGGGGAAAAATCTCGTTTGAGAAATGGGTCTTGTTCCTGAGGGCAGAGTTTTTCAAGGTAAAATATAATGAATGATCAACTGGAAATCAATTTTTTTTTCTTGTTAAAATATCAGTTTAGATTTTAACCCAGATTTCTAATGTCATTGTTTTGTTTTGCTTTTGTTTAACCCTTGGCAGGATGATAATTTGTATCTTGCTGGTACTGTAATGCAGCATTTTCAGAACTAGTTAGGGAGGGCTTGGCTTCAGAGTGGGGATTGAATTAGGCAAAATCTCTTAGAAGAGGCATAGTGGAAAAGGTAGGCCATAGTTAATTTGGGATGTAGTCTGAAAATGTGGCTACTCGGCTTCCTCTCATTTCTAGAGAATTTTTATTATCTTAACTCTATCTGCCATCCCCCTATATTAATTTGAATTTGTATTCCACTGCACAGAATGTTATAGCAAACTTTTATAGTGTTCTCTACAGTTGGTAATAATCAGTGTTCCTGTACAGTAGCTAAACTAACCTGTGTTTGTGATACTTCTAGTATCACGAGGTGGAATGAGTATAGAAGATACAGAAGATGAGAAAAGAAAGGTCAAAAGATGATTATTCTCTGGTATTGAAATTGTAACAATATCGTATGTTACTACTGAGACAGCAACTCCTTTGACATTATGCAGGCCCATTAGAGAAAGACATATTACATTTACAAGCTTTATAACATTTAGTTCTGAAGTCACACCACTTTGGGTTTCCATGGTACAACTGCTACAAGAGGTTACATGTGTAAGAGATCATTTAGTTTTAATTTTAGGCAGATAAAATTGTTGTAAAGGTTCACTTGTCTGGACCCAATTTTTATTTCATATCAGTTTGATAATGATGGTATGAGGAAGAATGATGACTTATTCACCCTGTATGAAATAATAGCTTGTACATGCAATCAAATAAAGCCTGCCATCCAGTTCGTTTAATTCCCTGAAGAAGTCACACTGTAAAGCCAGAACAGACTGTGCTGGAGGAGTGGTTTGGCTTTACAGAGTATTGTACCTTAAGTTCCTGAATGTCACTTTTTATCACTTTTACAATATACTGGACAAATGCATTTCGCTAAGCCATAAATCATGTTATTGGCAAAACTGATGCATTTAGTATATTAGAATGGTTTTGTAGTCCTTGCAGGGAAGACATCCTAATTGTAATGACATATCAATTTATATTATCTAAAAAGTTCATCATCCGTCTGCTGTTCATTCCAATATATATTCAGCCAGCCTGTTCAGAGCCACAGCTAGGCAGGTCGTCAAAGGATCTGCGATGTCGCTTGGAGAATATTTGAGGGAAAAAGAGAAGTACCCAGGTTTTGGACAACCTCATAGCAAAAAAGAGTTTGAAAACTTAATCTAATGTCATTGGTGTGATTGGAGGTATGCCCTAAATGAGAACACCTTCAGCTGGAGAGAGAGCAGAGAGGTCTTGTAACTGGTGTCAGTAGAGAAGCCATGTGGCTTCTTTCCTGTCATCAGAACAAACAAAACACAGTTAGCACAACTTACCCTGTCATTGCTAAGAAAGAAAGAGCTTTGCTGGTTTAGTATTTGGAGGCCCCTACACATGAATTTCTTTACTTTGATAGCAAAAAAAAAAACCCAAAACAAGTAATTATAGATGAGCATCTGCATGTTTTCAGCTAATTCCCTAATACTTTATATTTGTGCTAACTAAAAAAAACTTGGGATTGTGATTAGTTTTGTGGTTCACTTGCAGATCTTAACTCTAAAGTCAAAGTTTCAGAATTTCTCTTTGGTATTTTAGAGGCATAGGTAGCCTTTGCCAGATCACTTTTTACAGCAGATGCCTCAGTTTCTCTAGCTGTGGAAAGAAATTGTTTTCCTACTTGTGAAGTATAATTCACTAATGCCCTTACAAAATATTTTAAATTCTTGAGTACTTTGTACATTGTAAATAGCATTTTTTTTCTTTTCTAGATTTCTTTGCATTTTCTACATTGTTATTTATACTGTCCCAGATAACTAATGATCATGTTAAATGCCATCATCATCTGAGATAGATATCTAGCTAGGCATTATTTGAAACAATGTGATTTATCACACTTCAACACATATATACAGATAAACAGATATGGATATGATTCAGTCTGCTTAGTTGATATGACTGTAAGAAAACATATAGTGCCCTGAAATGTTATGGAAGTTGGTTGTAGATCTGGATTAAATATGTTGAAGCCTCTCTCCTGTGTTTATTCCCACAGCAGAAATGCTCTAAGCATTTGAAATGGTAGGTTGTATGATATGGTACTCTGAAAAACTGTGTTGTTCCGATTGCATTTTTTGGTGTTTTCTCCATCTCTTTTTTTTTTTTTTTCCTTTTTTTTCTTTTCTTCCAGCAACTGTTACTTCACTAACAAAGTGTTTTTACATGAAAGTTTACATTTGCATTGAAATACACAGTATTGATTCTTTTGAATATCAAAATTTTAACTACTAAAATCAGCATAATGTCAGATCAATCAAATACTTTGTCTTTTTTAACAAGGCAAGCACATGTGGTAGCTATTCAGTAGACTTTTTTCCTCTATTGCATTTGACACTAATTTTTAGGTCATGGGGTAATAACTTCCTCTTTGGTTTTATGAGCAGCAACTTTCTGAAATTAGTCAGGAAAAAAATATTTGTTACTTGATTAGAAGTAAGCTAGTAATGTAAGTAGAGCATATTTTGAAGAAAAAATATCATAATAAAACACTGTTTAGTAGCTTTCCTGTATTTTGTGTCTTTCTCCCTCTCACTTCACTGAAGTGTCTTGTGACTTGCTGGTGCTTTCTCAGCCGCTCTTAGTGGGTGGCTGCAGTGTATTTGTAGAGAAGCAAAGCGGAACATACTCACTGGTACAGGAAAATGTAAACTTCCATCAAAGTAGTGAAAGTGAACCAAACATCTGCGCTGTTACTGTGAGTGGTGGGCTGTATTAGAATGAGAATTGCTTGTGTTCACCCCTCTGGTTTTATGTTCGTAATTCTTGACCAGCCTTTCCTGGACTTGGATGTTCCCTCTACTGTGACTGAGTGGGTAACAGCCCAGAGAAGAATTTTTAAGTCAATTGCTGCTAGTAAACAGTCCAGTGATCCTATAGCAAGTCGTGTGAAGCCACTTTGACAAGTGGCAGAAGACTATAATGAAGTCAAAAATTTTGCTTAAAATATAAGAAGGAGTTACTCTGCCAAAGAGTCCTGTAGCTTTGTTTCATTATTCCGGCTTTTAACCTAGTGAAAGATATTGTAGGTCCCTCTGAGAGTAAACTGTGGGAGTAATTTTCCTGAGGAAAACAATTTAGGGAATTTTGTTTATTCTCTTAACGTATACTGTCTTACTAGCAATAAGTTCTTTTTACTCAGTTCTATTTCTTAAAAATTTAGTGACCTTATTATTTGAAGAGCTTATCCTGTAAGAAGAACTTTTCTATTACTGAAGGGAATTTATAAAAGAAAATTTAAGTATTGTTGGTGCATGTAGAGGAAAAATGCATATCAATGTATTCTAGGTTTTAAGTGTATATGAATTTCCATAAGACTTTTGGTCCATAAGACCATGCAAAGTCCATTAGAATCAAAGAATAAAGTAGTGCCCGTACAGGATGTTTCTCTTTTATGAGATTGTATTTTGAGCATCTCTGGTAAATGAAAATGAAAACTGACATTTCCAAATTGTAGTAACTGGGACTGAGACAGATAATGAGTAGGTCACGTGCAGGAAATAAATCCTTATACATAAGTATTGCCCTCACTTTGGAGTTTTAAATGCAGGTTTTGACCACATTTTCCTGTAAACACAGCTTAAAAAAATCCTCTTCAAAGAGAGAATGATTCTTGAGCCCTAACAAACATGCTGTATTATTCATAATATTCTTGTATTTACTCCAGTCTACGCTGCATGCTAGCAAGCAATTACATTTTTTCTGCTTGCTCTCTTCTAAAGAAGTGCTTGGAGACAGTGCATGGGGATTTAACTTGCAATGCCTGTCTAAACCATATGGAAATATTTCTAACTGGGCTTGGAGATTACATATTTCATTTTTTCCCCAACTGGCACTTTCTTTAGAAGTCTAGTGACAACGTTTTTCTCCATGGTGCGAACATTGGCTTAAATATTCCATAAAAGAGATTTCTCAGCAGGTCAGGAAAATGAATGATAAAGCCATGATTCATATGCATCCTGCTCACAACTACAGCTGGAAATAGTGTCTGGGATGGATTTGAGTAGTTGTTTAATTAGTTTCTTAAAATGAAAGGGGCATCCATCAGCAGAGCAGCTCTCATTTTTTTTTTTCCTGTATTTTGTGTCTAAAATACTGAAAAAACAACCAGATCCATGGTTCAGGGTCAGCTACTATCTATGGTAAGAGATGGTTCATGAAGACTGGAACACTGGGATAGCAAGGGCAAGGATGATGAAAAAGAGCCCTGAGAAAGCGAATTCCTGCCTCCTTGGCAGAATGGTCGAACCACTTTTGTCTTGGGAACAGCTGTGAAAATAGAAGGGAACCAGCTTTATTTTCAAGGGTGTTATAGTGACTGAGTGAGCATCTGATCGGTTTAAGATATTACTCTCACGTATAATCTGCAAGTGAGAGAAACTTGAGCATAGCCTGAGGTCCAGCCTTTGGGCCTTCCAAGAACTACCAGGGAAGTGTCACGGAAATTTTCACTTCTTGCTTCAGACCTGCACTTTAGAAGATGAAGTGAAGGAGCTGACTGAAATCTTTGAGCATTTTAGCAACTCAGCTTATGGCTTTTATCAGCATTTTGAAACATCCATTTTGTACGTGTTTGTGCATGCCTTTTTCTTGCGGGTAGTGGCATTTGGGAATCGGGCCTTTTCCAGCTGCTTTACTGCTGTATGTATCCTGGATATGCTCCTAGAATCCAGTTATTTCTGATCTTCATGTTGCAGCAAATGCAACTGAAACTATTCTCAATGACTGTTGACTCCTACCTAGGTGTTGTCTAGTGATCTTCATTCCTGTCCTGAAGTCATGTATTTTGTCAGTGTGCAGGAGCTGTAACAAGATTTCTGTCGTATCAGAATTCTAGTGTAAATGGCAACCCGATACACCAAGTCCTGGAAAGCCAATACTGGGCTTAACCTCGTTCTTATTCAAGAGTGAAAACTGGGACAGTCCTGCCTTTTTGTTTGGAAGGAGCAGAGCCACATTCTCCCTCCTTAGAGAAGAACCAGTTTGCTCCAGGATCAGTGGCATCAGGCAGTGCTAGTGTGTGGTGCCTTTGGGGTTTCTGAGGAGTCTTGCTGGAAGAGGAAATCCTTTATTCTAGGTTTACAGACTAGGAGGAGCAACAGGGCTGCAAACATGCCACATCCTCCAGGAACGAGTCCCTTTGGTAAACTTGGATCTAACCAAGAGCTTGAGAGTAGTTGAGAGCCCTACCGATTAACCAAAAGTTATAGTAGAACTTCATACTGGCTTTTTTAGTATTTGCATTTTGAAAACTTACTTATATATCTGTCTTAATATATTAATGAAAACCATAGGGTGAAGAGTATATACATGGGCTACCAGTGGCAATGTTGGCTTTTCAGCCCCTTCACCAGCTTTCTGGAACTCTTCTGAGTTTGTGGTTGGGCAGAGGGAATGGATCTGAACCATAGCCATATGCCATAGCCATAGCCATTTAGAGCTTTGGACATGAAGGATTCATGCATAAAATACTTTTGAAAATAATTAATAAAAAGGATGAATTTAAAGTTTTAAAATTAAATTCACTCTGGAGTCCTGCTTGGATGTCCATATAGGATGCATGTACAGGAAAAAATGAATCACTCGAAGCTT
Source organism: Crypturellus undulatus (assembly GCA_013389825.1). Taxonomy (NCBI): domain Eukaryota; kingdom Metazoa; phylum Chordata; class Aves; order Tinamiformes; family Tinamidae; genus Crypturellus; species Crypturellus undulatus. Next base: position 2,047,905 of record VWPW01022716.1, read on the forward strand.
CCAACTTTGAAATAAACATCTACGTTTCTCAGCTGCATGTGTGTTATTAAAGTAAATTGGCCATGTCAAACAGTGCCCCCTCCCACCCTGAGGTAGGTAGTTATGGGGAAGGTCTGACCCAGCTTTAAAGTTGTAGGAACTTGATCACAGTTTATAAATAATAGTGGAACAATATGCTTTATGTAACAGCAGCTACATAGAAATTGGAACATGGAGGCCTTATGTCTGGAATTGATCTTGTGCTTGTTACCGTGCTATATCATATTTTATGCCAATTTAAAATTCTGTGCCATTCTTTATAAAGGGTGTAGGAGCAAGTGCTGATTTTTTGCTAACAAGTAGGCTTTTAATAGAATGGAATGTCTATCTATAAATATAGAGCTTTTTTAATATATATTTTTATCCTTAATATTACAGCAAGAATTCCTGTGTTAAAGCCTAATTTAACCATTATTCGTTTTGTAGTTGGATTCCTCAATAAGAAAATCCTGTTTGAAACATTTTTATGTCCTCCTTAGATCCCTTTTGTAACAACAGGGAATGAAACAGACGGTCTCATGGCATGGACATCGCTTTAAAAATACATGTATATTGTGAAGTATTGTATTCCTTAGACAGAAGCTTCCCAAGATGCTGGATTTATATACGTGTACAAAGCAGGCAAAGAGATTCTGTTATCAATACACAACTTTGTTTTCTAAATCAATTTGATTTGCTGCGTGCTTGAGGTGGCATTGGGTCTCCTGTTACTTTAACTGACCTTTATAAGTCATTTACTTCCTCCTTATGTTCCTGTGCTCCTGGAAGCTGACAAGATCAAGATAAAACTTCTGTCTTTTTGACATGCACAGGATTTTATGCAAGTACAGATAGGTCCTGTGGTCACTTTGCATATTTAGTAGGGTATATGCATGTTGAGTTTTCATTCACACCTAGCCTGACTTCACTCTGCCTTCTTGGGATCAGTATAATTTTACTGTTGCTGTCAGTAAGATCAAATGAAAATGAGCTGCTTTAAAAAAAAATGTTGCCTGAAATTTCAGAGTTATAAGTATGGAAATTTATTTTGACCCTATGATTTTTTTGGGGATATGGTTATAAAAAAATTGCATGTGAAAAATTTACCAAAACTCTAATGCTTTTATTTTGTATTTTGCAGAGCACTCAGAGCTATTGGAGGCCATACATGTTTGTTGTAGATGGTCCGTGCTGGAAAGAGAAAGGATTTGTTTTGCCTTGAAAGGATAAAGACCAAGAGAAATGAGATTTATAGCATCGCTTTTAGTTGCCTAACAGCTATACTCTGGGGACTGATCCTGGGGAAGTATTTCGTAGGCAACTATATAGATCTTAAGACAAATCAGATTGTCTTGGGACCCCCAACACTTAAAATAACTGAGTCCATATTAAAAAAATTCTTATAAGGGCAGCGTTGAGCCTCAAAGTATGTCTGTAGATCTAGAAAGAAAAATCAAGCAAATAATTGTCAAGTGGGTAGCAATCAGTGGTGTAATTTGTGAAGTGTAAACAGTGTAAGAATCTGCAAGTATTGTGTCTTTGTAGTTTGTACTTCATTACAAATAAGTCTTGCTCTTCAGTTTTGCAATCTATATCAACTTGAAAGTACTTGCTAATTTTAGAAAGTAATATGTATATAGTGTCAATGCAAGATGAAGAATTTAATGGGAAACTTAGATACCATGAAATATTCCAGACTGCCTTTATACTTCTTTCCCAGAACTGTATTTCTTTTGGTGATATTCTCTTGCTTTTTTAAATAGCAAATACAAAGTGAAACCAATGGCCTTAAACTATGGCTTATTATTATTCATTAGACAGAGTTGCCAGTGAGGAATTGTAAGGGTAGTAATCTACTTTTATCAATGCACAAGTGTAACAATGTTTTTCATGCAAATTTAAAAGAAGCTACAGCCAAAAGAATACAACTGCCTATCAAGTTCAGTAAATGGTATTAACATAAAATACTAGTATCTCTTCACAGCTATTTTCCAAAGTATTCTTCTCTTCTTCAAAAATCTCTTTCTTTCATTCATACAGTGGTTGGTTTTGAGTGTTGCAACAAATAGCTGCTGTTTGAGTTTCTTTGCCTAATTGGCTGTTACTTCATATGTGCCATCTCTTTGTAAAAGGGCTCTTGTGTATCAAGCAGTGATGCACAGTGCTGGTACTGAGCTTCCTTCTCAAAATTGGCCTTATCCTGACAGGATGCTGTAAACTTAATTTACATCTAAATTTACTGAGTCTTACTGATAAGACACGCTTGGAAACAAACCTTGCAGAAATACTTTTATTTTAAAATAAGTTGTCTGAGGTCTTTATTGTCTGAGGTTTAAGTATTAAGATAGATTAATAACCCTCCACACAGCATTCCTATAACGTATTTTTGTTTACAGGTTAGAAGCTGAAGCACAGAAAATAAATAGCAGTTCTGCAGATGCGCGTGAGTGTAGAGTCTGCTGCTGATTTTGTATGCACGCATGAAGTGAGTTTTGGAATGGCTTAATTTAAGGCAGAATCAATAGGGAAAGGAAGGATTATTTAGCATTTAGCAGGATTCCACATCTGACTTACTCATCTGAATTGCTCTTCAAGGCATTCTCCTCCCCTCCACTCTCCCTATGGAGGCAGGCGAGTCCATTTACTTAAATGCCCGAAGTCCACAGATGTTGGTGTCCCGCGGAGCTCCCGAGTGCTGCGATCTAGCAGTGCCCCTGCCCTGCTCGAGGAGGGAGGCAAAGGATGAGGGGGCCCAGTGTTGAAATGCTACTGCCACCCTTTGGAAAGGGTGGAGGTTTCTTTGCATAGAATAAAAAAAGCTACCCTGAGAGTTGTGCCTGATCCTCTACTTAACAGTTTTTAAAACTCCAACTCTTATACCTTCCTGTTTTCATAAATGGAACTACCAACTGATTTCTGTCATCCCCAAAGTGCCACTTTTTCTGCTCGTAAGAATGAGCCCATGTATAGTTAAGCTTTTCTTTAAGTGAACACATTCAAACTGTTTTAGATTGTCCAGTGCTGTCATTTAAAGAGCTTTTCAGAGCAGTTTTCTCTTACTGGAAGCAGAAAAGTATTTTTTTCCAGGATTCTTATATCTGTCTTGGACTTTCTTACATTTAGTAAAAAGTAATTTTACAGTGAGGCTGCCTTCTTCGAACATGAGTAGAAATGTATTCATTTTCATGAAATTCTTATTAACTTGATTTTTGGGACTGCTACCTTTCTGTTAAAGGTCACAGAAATAGTTTGAAGTTTTCGGAAGCTGTAGGGAATGTGCAGCTGTGTAATCTTTTTATGCTCTGTGATCTGCAGGAGGCTAGCCTGAAGTTGACATTAGGTTGCAAAACAGCAAAGAGATGCAACTGAATAACTGAAATGGCTTTTGAAGTATCAGGTTGTGAACAGGATGGACTAAGGTGATCAGTAATCATGAACACTAAATGATCGAAGGGCAAGATCTGAATGATTTTTGGCAGGAATCTGAAAGAAAGATGTAAGGACTCTTGTTATGTAGTATCCCATGTCTTCTATAAGATTTTTTGTTTTAACAAACTTTTTGGAGTAAAAAATTCTTGGATTCTTAAAACTTATCAGACAAGAAGTTAATGACTCATGTAAATCGTGATCAAGATCTTTGATCAAGAAAAGGGATAAATGGGAAGAGCTAGAAGAACTTTGGTCGAAGCAAAGAGAGAGGTAAGGTATACTGGGTGCAGGGTTAGCATAATAGGAGGTAATTATAAATACGGATGTCAGTGTAAATGGTGGCAAGTATTTTGGGTAAACCTGTTAGATCACATTCTCCTCTCAGGCATTTGTTGCCCTCATTATGTGCAAGCCTCTTCCTGTAGGTGCTCCTGACCTAGGAGCTATGTCCTCGAGCACGTGTGTATGTGTTACAGGTGTGACTACTCACACCTGCCTCTTGCCCTTCCTCTCCCCTGGGAGCTGCTGGTTTGTGAACATCTCTCACTGTGCTGCGGTGTGAAACCTCTTGTGTTTCCTGCATCGGGTTCCCAGGACCTGGAGGGCTTGAGGAGCCCCGTGCGTGCGTGAACCCCTTCTCCCAGTCCTACCGGTGGGACTGGCATGTGGGTAAGCCCTGTTTTCTTGGGCCATTAGCTGAGAACAGCGATATTGGAATAAGCAGCATCACAGGGTGTTGAAACTCAGAGCAATGGTCATTCCCAGCCACTTTCATCAGATCTGCTGAGGTGAGGAGCAGTAGCTGACATCTTTGTCAGTCATCTCTATGGTGCTTTTCATTGGGATGGTAGCATTATGTAGAAGTGAATGGACCAATTCACACCTCTTTAAACAGGGCTTTCTGCTTCAAGGTCAGCTCTGACTATTTTGAAATCCATTTGCTCTTTTGTGTTACTATGAATTTTCAAAATATGCAGGCTTAGAGTGCAGTCGGACACCAAATTTTGATTTATCCGACACCAAGATGAACAAATAAAGCCTGTCTGCTGAATTTGATAGATATTATCAATTTCCTGTAAATTGCTCAGAATTCAAATCAGTTCTGCTGCCCTAAGCAGATGAATGTGGTTGACAGGCTGCAAACAGCCAGGAGCAGCTGTGTGCGTTTGAATGACAAGGAGGGAAAGCAGGATGTAATTCAAATTCTGTGTTATAAAAAGTAGCTACAAAGATGAAGAACAAGGGACTTTTCCTGAATCCTTACAGTTACTGTAACATAATAAAACTCTTGAGGTTTTGTGACAAAGATTATGGGACTTTTTCTTATTGGCCTGGTTGAGAGTAAGCGGAAGAGGTTTGTTTAAGGTCATACAAACAACCTTTCTTGTACCCAAACATTTATGTAATGTATGCCTTTCATTTAAAAAATAGTCCATATAGTAAGTTAACTTTGTTGTGTCTCGTTTAACACATCTAAAGCCTCCTACTGATAACTTGCCTCTCTGAGAGGTGTAGTTTGACCACAGAAAGCTGAAATATCAAAGTGTTTAGCAACAAGTGTTTAGTGTTTGTTCTGACCGCTTTGGCTCATGTTACATGTGCAATGGCTGTCTTAAAAGTTTGCTAGACCCTGCTGAATTGTAGCTGCCTGTGCTGGCTGTTAAGTCAAATATTTAGTCAAGTTCTTAGAGGTTTTTGCTTCATTTTACAATTGTGGGGATACAGCAGAAGGTGGAATGATAATTCAACACTTTTGTATTTACCTCGTGAAAGTGGAAGATAACATAGTAATCCCTATGGCGTGAAGGTGCCAGTGTCTTGCAGCTGTGCCAGTGTAAAGCAGTGTCCTGGCTCCGAGATGTGGACCACCTTTTCACCTTGTGTAGAGCTGACAGCCTTAACAGCTTCTTTTTGTATTGCAATTATTGTTTTATAGTTGTTTTCAAAGAATCTTTCCTGCTGTCTCTATAGCTACTTCTAGCACAGTTAGTAGAATTCAAACTCTTACAAATGGTTTCCACATATTGACATGATTCAGGTTTGTCTTCTTTCTTCCATGCCTCTTGCTACCTGGATAGATGCTCTCCATTGGACCTATAAAGCCATCTCACTCATTTTCTTCCAAGCTATTTGCTGTGATTCCTTTAAAGCACCTTGCGAGCTGGAATTTCTTGCCAAATTTGCATCTTTACATTTCATGCTTTACATTTCCCTTCCTTCACCTTCTGCAATGTAACATGTACAGCTCTCACAAAACTGTGAGCTCTGTGGAGCAAGAGTTGTTTTTCTTGTTTGTACGGTTCCTGACATAATAGAGCTATAATCGTGAGGAATATTTACTTGTAGTGTTATGAAACACAGTAGCAAGTTACTATGTTTCATAAATCCCAAGCCAAGTAAAAGAGAGTCTAAACTAACTTTTCACAGATTTATTTTTAAGATACTTCATAGTGTCTAACACGAAACTAGTTAAATGTTTATTCTTGTAGATATGCGCGTGATAATGCGCAAGTTGTGGCATCAGCATCGTTCTTTCAGGACAGGAAGCACAGGATCAGTAGTGGATAACCTGGAAGAAAAAAAGAAAGATTTGCTTTCCAAAGAGAGGGGAAGAAATATTGTTTTGAGTCTTTGAACTTTATAGCTATTTTTTTTTTCTTAATTATCGACATAGACTTCTAAACTTTTTTTTTATAATGCTCATGTTGCTTTCTGAAGCTCCTCAGGTTAGAATCAGTGACCTGGGCACTAATTGTAACTGAGTTCTGCAGAAGTGCATGCAGGTCAATACACAGGAGAGAGAATAAATTTTGCTGGACTGCAAATTTTACTGGATATTTCCCTTATCATTTGATTTCTTGTAGAAAACTCATGAGCTCTCAACAAATGAGTGTTAAAGGTAGCAGTATTGCCACATACAGAATTCTTATGAGTGCTGAGTTTACTCGTGTGTGTGCACAGGTCTGTGTACCGGGAGTATGATGTGGCTATTTTAAGATCTGATTCTTTACAAGACAAGTTAGTAATCTAAGTAAAATCAGTTTGATATCATACAGGCAGTCTGCCTTTTGGTGTCTGTCATCTTTTAAATAGAGGCAATGCGCAATGTGGTTTGAGGATTGCAGTGTGGTACAGCTGGCAAGTCATAACAAGTTTGTGTCTCATTCTTTCCTGAAGTCCTAGCGATGTTTAATAAACAGTATAGCTTAGGCAAGTCTAGAAAATTAGCATAGCTAATTAATAGCCTATTCTAGTGCAGTCATGGAGATTTTGAACGTGGCAAATAGCTGTAGAGAAACAGCTATGTGAAATTTTTCATATATAGTAGGAATGGAAATATCTACATGTTGTTACCTTAAAACTAAGTGACATCTCTGTCTGCTGCAGCTAGAGCAGATCAAATTGTTCATACCAATGCCATGAGTTTTGCACGTGGATGTTTGCACAGGACTTCCAAAGGCTCTGTTTAACAGATGCTTGAAGGCACTGGCAAAAAGAGCCTTAGGAGTTCTCTCCTCCCTCTCCTCTTGAAGTTCATAGGAAGGTTGGCCTTAGCAGAGCTTTAAGAAAAGGCAGAGACGCTGATTAATATCGAAAAAGAGCTAGGTAGGCTGCATGGCTCTGTGCAAGTTCGGATTCACTCGGAATAAGTGCTACGGATGTAAAAATTCCAGTTAGCAAACTTTGCATAAACAGGTCTGAGCAAGTATTTGCAAGGTCTGTGGTTTCTGTGAGCTTTTTTTTGGGGGGGAGGGAGAGTTGTTTAAAGGAAATGAGCTTTCTTGGGAACTTTGCTCTACTTCTGAATTCTGTTGAAGGAAAACCAAACACATTACAGAGCATAAAAGCTTGTAAAAATCAAATATTTATGTCTAGTAATAAGTAAAGAAAGGGAGGAAAACACAACTGTATGTTTCAAGTGGGGATATTTTTCCTAATGGCCTAAACATGCTGTGCGTGTGCGACCTCAATCTGATGGGCTGACATGTGCCACATGTGCGTGCGTGTGGATAGTCTGTACAAAACCAGTGCAGCTTTGTAGTACAGGCCTGTGGTTGCTCCAGTTCTGTGTGTTTGTGCAGGTGAATCCCAGCTCACTGTTGCCTGCTTCCCGATGCAGAGCGGGAGCTACGTGGGCTCACGCATGGGAATTCCCATCGCCTGCCTTGCCCAGGCCCCTGCTCTGGACAGAGCCCAGCTGGTGCAGATTTAACTGCAGCTCCATTCCCTGCTGTTTGCCTCTGTCAGAAAGAGGAAATTTCCTCCTTAGTTACTGCCTACAATGGAGCTACTTAACCCATCTTTTGAGTAAGGACTTGAAGGCTTTTGTAAGGGATTTTTATGAAGCTCATTGGCTTCCCCAAATGAGCTTCAAATCCCCATATTTCTCAGTTTGTTGAAAAGTCTCATTCTTTGGACATATATTAGAAGATTTTGTTTTTAGTTTCGATTTGACTAATGTGACTAGCATATTGTATTTTGAGCCATTGATCACATGAGGTGTAGGCCCTGTAAATAATCATGTGGTCTGGTACTTGGAGCAGTGTTTGCTTTCTCTTTAAAAATTTGTATGAATTTTCCTTCCCCTGCACCCTCTCCGCCTCCCTGCAATATTGAGTACTCCTACACTTCTTAAGTCTTTTTTTGGAAAAAATCAGTTGTAAATCTGAGTCATGCTGTCACTTGGAAGTAGAAGCTCAGACATTTTGAGGGTTCTTGGTAGGGATTCATGACTTTCTCCTGGGTTAATAGCAGAAAATATTTTCATTTCTGCAACCTTATAATAGATTTATGATGGCTGTTGTATTACTTTATTCATAATGATTTCATTTTTTTCTGTTAACATTCTTCCAAGACAGAATGCAATCAAATTATATGAAGAAGAAAGTTTATATCAGTATTCTATCTTAAGAATATATGACCTTAGCCCTGATTTTACTTTCATATTTCTGATAGAGGCCTAACTTATCATCTCCTTGTCTGCAGATGTTTTTTTTAGATATTATATGTCAGCCATATATGGATGGTTGCCTACTACAGTTTGTTCTTGTTATTAGATTTTTTTTTTAAAAAAGGAAAATAATCTGAATCTGTGTGGAGCAAAAGCAAAACCAGGTATCTTACTGCTACAGCAGTATGAAGAAACTGTAGTAGATGAAAGTATGAAGCATGTGGGCAGTTTGAATCAAATCTGAAATATTTTTTCCCCTACTCTGAGGACTCTGTAGCCCACACATAAAATTTCTTCTAGTCTAACACTTAAGCTTCTCAAATGTGAAATACTTCTAGCTTTTGAAATGGATTTTCAGATGAGAAGCACTGTGTTGGGTATGTACAAAGGCTCTGAACAGACCTTTGTAAAAATAATTGAGTTTTTTTTTAATGGAGTTTATTGAGTTTTATTTTTAAAATGGCTGTTTAAAATAGCTGAGAGCCCCCAGAGTTTCCTAACTTTGTAAGTAATGCAGCACTGGAATATTTCAAATACAAGAGCAAACTATTACACTTACATTCATGAAAGTGTATGAGAACTTAAGAAAGATACTGATAATGAGGTATTTCAGTTACATAGGGTTGGACAGTATTGTCTCTTGGTTATTTTTACTAGCTTATGTTTTATACACTTTTTTTATTTCTTTGGGTATCAATTTTTTTAAGTTATTGCATATTCAGCTGTAGTTTAAAATATTCTACCCACTGTTGAACCATTTGTCTTTAATAGTATCTTTATTTTCTCTACTCATGATTTAGTTAATTCGAAATATTACACTTAAACACTCATTTAAAGCACTTCTACCCTAGAATACTTGCAGCTTCCAGGCAGCCACCTCAGTCAAGTAGCTTCATACCTGACTGAGCATAAATATAAGATTGGACATGAATAGAACTACTTATGTGCTTAAAATCAGGAATCTTGTTGATGCTGAGCCAGCGACTGTGTTAGATGTCCAATTTCCACTGCTTGCTGCCAAATATCTTAGAGTTGCCTATAAATAGTTTGTGGAATTTTTGAGTGAGAACACACAAAAAAAGTTTCCTTCTGCCCCCACCTTTTCTGACTGCAGCTGGGGGGTTTTAAATTTTTGTTGTTGTTGTTGAAACATTCACACGATTCTTCTCTTCTGTGAAGGTGTTTTTTTACTATTATTATTTTTCTTTTTTTTTTGTATTTCAGTGAAAACATACACAGCCACAGAATGTCTCTTGGAACCTACTCCCCCTGGAGCACTGAGTGAGGCTGGCCCTGGTTACAGCCTCTCATGCGAGATGTGTGACACTTAGCTTATCTTGCTAATAGGTGGGCAGAGGGCTCCTTTAAGTGCTTTCTGGCCTGTCAGTCTTGCTGGTGACTCCAAAACCAGGTTTATTTTGCCAAATGAAATGCGACCGAAGTGGGTTGTTCTAGGTTACCTGGCGTGGCCACACAGCCGCTGAAGGCAGTTGGGGGTTGTGGCTCTTCCGGTGTTTTGTCTCTTTTTCTCTCCTTTCTTCCAACCTACCTTTGCTTCAAATTTTGCATTCTGCCAACATCTCATTACAGTGTTATATGGTATTTTGTAAATGCTCCGTTTTCTTTTGTGCACCAGGACAGCATTCACAATCAGTGGGATGTTAATGAATGGTGACCTCAGTGTGTAAAGAATCCAAAGGAAGGTGCGTTCCTCATCCTAAAGGAACCTGCAGATCCGTCCTGAAGCTGCTGTGGGCAGCTAGGGTGGACCTGCTGCTGGGGTTGGACCTTAGTGCAGTGTCTATGTTGGCAAGTCCTGGAGTGGATCTGTGGAGCCAAACAAGCTGTGCTGAGGATTTAATGTGTGCACAGTAGGCATTTCTTAAGGGTTTTCTTTGAGCTAGCTCTAGTTTGGCTCAGAGGAGCTGATGCCCATCGGCAGGAGGGCTGCCTCTCTGGGGTTCGTGTCATCCGAAAGGAGTCCAGTTCACATATTCCGAGGCTACAGGGTAGCGTGAACGAAAGCACGTTGGAGATTCAGAAGGAGGCTGGCCCCTCATCTGAAACGAGACACAAATGTAGCTAAATCCCAAGTTAGCGATGCAAAATGATCAGGAATAGGAAATGCTTCATATTTCAGCAGAGAAGTTATTGAATCTGTTACAGCTTTTTCATTCTATGTTCTTCAAAACTTTTGTGTACGTAGTAAACTTTTATAGCAGACTATCCTTNCCGAAAGGAATCCAGTTCACATATTCTGAGGCTACAGGGTAGCATGAACGAAAGCAGGGAGATTCAGAAGGAGGCTGGCCCCTCATCTGAAACGAGACACAAATGTAGCTAAATCCCAAGTTAGCGATGCAAAGTGATCAGGAATAGGAAATGCTTCATGCTTCAACAGAGAAGTTATTGAATCTGTTACAGCTTTTTCATTCTATGTTCTTCAAAACTTTTGTGTACGTAGTAAACTTTTATAGCAGACTATCCTTGATAGCCATAGTCAAATAGAGAATACAGCCTTTTTTTTCTGTAGGGGGATAACATTACGCTCCCAAAGCATTTAAATGAATTGTAATGTTTTTCTGTGTAGATTTCTAGGTCAGTGTTGCCAAGGTTATAAGAATGAAGATGCACATGCATAATGGATATATAAATATAGTTTATTGAAATACTGATTAATTTTTGAATTAGGCTATTTGCAGAAAGTCTACATTTAGGAACTGCCTGGTTGTGTGTAGTTATGAGGAGAGATGAATATTGAAGATCTGTTCTTTTAAAGTACCATTAAGTTACCTCTCATTTGAGGCCTTTAGTGAAGAGGAAAGACAGCACAAGAATATCGGGAGGTAAATGGTATTTCAGTGCAGTGTCGTACATCAGGTTTTAAGTGTGCAGTGCAGACTTCCAGCAGCACCGTACACCTTTCTTTATACCTAAGCAATAACTTCGAAAGTAGCAAGTGGTTGATACTGCTTAAAAGGAGAAGTAAAAAAAGATCCTGAACCTGCATAAAGTAATTGCATTACAGAATTGAATCCACAGTTCTTGTCTTGGTTTTCGAAATAAAACTGAGTCAGAGCTAGCTTAAAGTAAAAATGGTGCATTATAAGATAACAACATTGAATATTGTGAACAAATGCTGTGCTGTATCTGCTATTTTTATGGTTAAAATTTGCTTGTTTCCTGCTTTTGTATCATAAACATTAAAATAAGCTGCTATTTCAATAGAGTTTCATGTTAGTCATTTTTATTCTTTGCTTAATTAAAGAAATTAATTATGCTATTATTGGCCTAGAATCCACAACACTCATCTCCCAGGAACATTCTCTTTCACTGTTTGAAGTTTTAGATATATTTACAGTATCTCATTTGTAGCAGATGTTCTTCCATTACAGGGACTGGGAATAAATCTTGTCATACCGATGCTCTGGCTGCTTCTAGTAGGAAATTCTGGCTGATGCTTGCACAGCAGTACAACTTTTATCTCAACACTGCTGTCATACTGCATATGTAACTTTATACTAAAACAAATGGTTTTCTAATCCTTCTCTTACCTGGAAGTTTAATTAACATCTCATTGTACATCTTTACTCTTAATAATAGTTTTAAAATGACTATCTGAAATGTGTAGGAACTCAGTATTTTATCCTGAGGAAACATGGCAAGGCATTGCATATAACTGATTAACAAAATATACTTTTTAAATCAGCAGTTTTGTGTTAATGAGACTTGTAAAGATTTTCTAGACAAAATGGAGATTATTGATGAATGATTATTGAAAGGCAATCTTGTTCCTTCTAGTGATACCTCTTTAATTGCCTTTTCACATGAAATGTGTAAACACAAAAGCATGTGTTGTCCTTTTCTAGGAAGCAAGCTGCTGTTGGACGTGTAACAGAAACTTCTCACCAAAGGTAGCTACCTGTGGAAAAACCAATGGCAAAGATGCTAGTCTTCAAATGGGCAATAACTGTGGATTGCTGGCCTTCACTGGAGTAGTTATTTCAAATGCACGTTGCAGTGCAAACGTTAATATGATTTCATGTGCATCTCTAAGCCAAAGAGTGCCAGAGGTGCAAACTAAGCCTGGCACATTCAGGAAATATTAATCGGGTCTGACCTGTGAATGCTGTTCCTGGTTTCTGTTGGAATCCAGGCAAGATGTTTCTCAACCCAGACGCACGCAGTGAATGGTGCTGGTTTCAGTGGACTGTATGCTCTCTGCTCTGCCCCACCTCAGTTCAAAGGATCCTCTGTTACTGTGACACTTCATTTCACTAACCCAACTGGGAGGGAAGGGTTCAAGTGCTTAAACTGCTGCGTGTGTGTGTTTCCCCCCCCCCCCCCCCCCATCTTTTTTTTCCATTTGTTCAGCTTTCAGTTCCTTGTCTCTTCTGTCCCTTTCACACACACCTCTGTTCCCGTCTGCTGAGGAAGCTGCGCGCTCGATTTCTGCCATGCAGTCAAGCTGTAGCAGGAGAGCATTTTTCAAACAGGAGGCAAAACTACACAAGAAAGATGTTCTTGGAGACTTATGTGTTGTAAAGAATAAAATAACAGCACACGTCCTTTCAATTCACTTGAGGGTTTATTTGAAGTTGTAGTATATGAATGGTACCAAGAAGTGTTTTTTTAGTGTCCTTTTTTTTTCTTTTCTAATTTGCATATTTTCAATTCCCTGTAAACTATCCCTAAATTATAGGAGTTTGGCAGAAATTTAGCCATATATCTTTGACTATGTAACTCTTTGCAGTTCCTATAGCATTAAATCATTGCAGCTAATGCAATAATTCTAAATTTATAGTAACATAGCAAATATAAGTGGAAACTATTCTGGAGATGAAGAGGTTTTAAATGATGAGCCAGAGGAGTGAGGAGAGTCCTAAGGAGAGGCCCATATATAAGCAATTTGGTGAACTGTTTTCCATTACATACTGAACAAATATATTTATCTGAAGGAGAAAGAACTGTGTTTTGTTGGTCTCCCCCATGCTCTGCTCTGAGCCTTAACATCTTAATCTTTCCTAGGTGTGCTTTTGTTTGTAGGTAGTTACCTTTTGAGACTGAGGAGACTGGAATTGCTGTGGTTCAGCCAACCACACAGTTTTCAGACAGCTTTTTTTTTATGGGAAACTGTGCTTAAATATTTGGAGGGAATTAGAGGATGAGGTGGCTGCTGGTTGGGATATTCATGAAGTGGGCTAGCAAAAAAGTTATTTCTAAGAAGCATGCTGGAATATTGCAGAAGCATCAAGGATGTTTCCATTTATTGTAAATGTTGATCAGGAGGGATTTTGCTGGTTTTGGACTGACAGGATGAGGCAGTTGCTCAGGGTTTTTTTTACTGGGGCTGTGTAAAGTAGCATCAGCTTGTTCATGGAAGTGTGTTGGAGCAATCTTGTTCTGGCAACATAAACCAGTCATTGCCATTTAGAATTAGAATTTGATGAAGATTAGTATGAGGTAACTCCAGCTGACAAGTGTCATGGTATAAACAAGTCAATTTTCTCTTTCTAGGTTACACGATAGATGGGAATTTTAAAAATGAAATGATCAGGGTGTTGTCTAAATTCAAGCATCAAGAATCTTTGGAAACATGATACATTGGAAGAGCTATCCTGATAATTGTGGTTCAAGAGTAATATCCTGTTCAATCTACTTATTGTAGCATTATGCACCATGTTATGTTCTAACTTAAGGTAGTTTAGAAAAAGCTATCTCTTTGTAGCCACTCTGTTATAGAAGTTCAATTTATACAACTCTATTTTTAGGGATTTATAATTTGGCTGTTAAAGCTAATGGCAGAGACTAATTGACATAAGAGAATTCAGCTTGCATGCAGATATGCCTGCATTTTTTGTGGTTAATAATTACTTGCTTTAACAGCAAAAAATAAGGGCCACTTAAATGTGTCGGCTTTCACTGTGTATTTTTGTTTCTCATTTTTCATTTCAACAGTTAAGTTGATTTCTCTTTAAAACAGTTTGTGTTTTATTCAGTCCCAAGATACATGTTTCTTTTCCAAATTGAAGTTTTAAAATTACATTTTCAAATAGTAAGGAGAAATCTGCATGTACTAGGCTATTGTGTACACTTTTACAATGTCTATCACTTAACTACATGTTCTTATTACTGATTTTAGTGCAACTGACGTTAAAACAAGGTTTTCACTTAAGAGCAATTGCTATTTGGTTTCAGTAATTTCAGATTTTTTTCAGTTAATTCAGATAATTTTGATGTTCGTTAGCTGAACAGTTCAGGTACCCATTTCAGATGGCTGAAATGCAGAAATTTGTCTTGCTTAAGCTGGACCTGTTGATTAAGGCGGCCACCTAATTTGGGACAGGGAGGGGAGTCCATTAAACTGACCTTCTCCAAAGTGCATGAATTTCACTCCCAAGGAGATGCTTATTTCAGCACTGCAGGATTAGTTTTGTACACTGAATTTATATGTGGTTAGTCATCTGAATCTGATATACTTTCTGTTTTGAGAGAGAGATCCTGGGCACACAGATGGAAAGCAAGCTTGTACGGAGCTAAATCCCCAGACTGAAGGGGAAGACTAGCTAGGCTAGGCTAGCTTTCATGTTAGTCCAATATCTCATTTACTGTCTGGATTTCAAATAAGTAGAATCTTACAGCTGTTTTTCCCAAAATTATTATACTGTGACTGCTACTGCACTGCTCTTTCACATGTTTTCCCTTCATTTTCCTCTGCAGTTTGGTGAGACAAGTTTAGTACTATAACATTATTTGCTCTGTGTCCGCCCAACACCCTGGCCTGTTTTGCAAGCTGTGATGAAACTCAGAAGGTATTTGGACTGCTAAACATCTTCTAATGCTATCACTTTTTTTCCCCTCTATGTATTTTTGTTTTCTATTCCAGACTCTGCCTGGGAGCAGTAGGGGTTCATGGTTTGATTTGTTTTCTTTTGTTTCTAACATGGCTTCATATAAACCTGCATGGGAAAAAGACCCCCAACTGCGGCAGAACTGCTGGTAAAGCAGGTATCTTCTTGCCTACTACTTAAGTCAGACCCAAATCCAAAGAAATTAAAGCAAGTGTTTACGGAACTGCTGTCTAGTTCTGCCTGCTGGGAAGACCAGGTAGCATCTTGGGGGGGATTGAGTGCAGCAGAGACAGCCTGGCTAAGGTCAAAGGACCCAGCTGCATCTCTGAAAATGCAATAAAATGGTATGGATGAGTCTGTCAGAATCAGAGACAGACCAACCAAGTAGCTGAGCTGTTCTTTGAACATTGAAGAAATTTTTAGATTTATGTAAGATGGAAAGTCACCTCAGATACTGGTGGTTATTTATAGAGCGCGTGCAGTGTGGAACAGCCTAGACAAGATTGCGACCAGTGAATCTCCAAGCACGATGCCAGCGAGAAGAGCAGCAGACTCATGTGCGCTTCACTAGAAAGCTTAGAAAAAGGTTTCATGTTTCCATGTTTTTGCTTAATCTAAAATTTACCTATAGTTTAACAGATTTCATGTCCCATTTACCAAGCAGTCTATTCTGATTTTAAAAAATGTTTGTTTTGTATCTTGCCTCTTTTAAATTTAAATCCAATTGCTGCCCAAATATTAAACTGCAAAACTAAATTTATCATACGTATCGGGTTAATACCACCTAACTTGCATTAATGGCATTAAAAAGCTCCTGTCCATTTGTCATATGTGTTTATAAAAGGTGATCATGCAAACTTGATTAGATGAGGCTTTTTTATTAAGGAGTCCCAGATGCAGCATGTGATGGAATAGGTTGGTTTTCTGACAAACAGACTTGGTTTGGTGCAGGCAGAATGAATTCATGCATGAGTATCTTTGTGCCTTTCAGTGCTTTACCTGTCTATTGCCCATCACTTGTAAGGGATGTGGACACACTTTATGTCAAATTTTGTTAGAGGGGCCCTCTTTCAAATTTCTACTTCAGGTTGAAATAGGAATAGATAAAACTTAAGAGAAATTAAAGAAATATGAAAGTCTTATCAATGCCCTAAGGAAAAAGATATTTACTCATGCATTATGTTAAATAGACTAAAAGATTTCAAAGATGGTTATGTTTCTGTATCTTAATGGAAATTACTGTGCTATTTGATATATTGATAGTCTAGTGGACTCTTGTTTATACGGTCGCACAATGATATGTTGAGGTAACGTAAGGAACATTGCTGACTCCTTTCAGAAAACTTTTAAGTAATTAGTAAAAGCACATTTTATTTCAGTGACATTTTCAATAAGAAAGGAAGGAAGTAATCATCTGAGAGGTCTGTCAAGCTCATCTTTCATGTAACAAATCGTTATTGGGAAGGAAGTATAAAAAAAAAAAAAACTATTTTGATATTATAGTCTTTGGTTCTGAGTTGAGACTAAACCTTGTTGCCTCCCTTGAATTATTGAAGTTGATCTGCAAATAAACATGGCATCACATTGTATCAAAACATGTCGGGTCACAGAGTATATGTAGAAAAAACATACCAAGTTTTTCATTTTGGACACTGACTTCTTTCTTAATCAGATTTACTTTAAAGTCAGTGTACAGAACTTAAATATATTTTAGTGTGCTTCTGGTCACTAGGTTTATAATTTATTTTAGTCTGTGCTTTTTTTGTAAATACCTTGCATTTCTTTCTATCACTTCAGCATTATGCCTGTATTTTCACATTTTGCTATAGAATTGGTATCAGAACTTTTCTTGCTAGTATTTTTTTTTTATTCTTTCTTGTCTGTTTTGTTTCTTTTTCTCCCCTTTTTTATGTTTGTATACAATTATATTTATATACAATTATGTTTGGCCAGTTTGTATGTAATTCATAATTTGGGAATCGCCGCAAGTGGATGGGGGGAAAACTTGGGTTTTCTCAACTAATGTCAAAATTAATCTTTTCCTGGATGCTTTGACTCCCTGCAACCACATTTACTATGAAGTTTTCCCTATTTCTAAATGCTTGTGAATCCCTTTTTTATGCTGTTCTCTTTCAATGTTCAGTAACAACTACAGCTATAATTAAACGTGCAAGTAACACATTTTTGAAGATGTAAAAATGGTGAATGAACACTCCTGTAATTTGAAAGATGAAATTTCAGTAGGAGTTTTTATCATATCAAGAGCTTTTGTTTTAAGTTAATGTTTTCCTTAAGGTGTAATTATAATAAGAGAAAACAAGATGTGATCTGAAATGAGCTTCTGTGGAATCATCGCTTGCAAGTAAAATCACTTTATGACATAGATTCTGTGTGTGTGTGCGTGTGTGTGTGAATTTAGATCGAATTCTTCCTAAAGAAACAAAAGCAAAGTAAAGAACGTTTCTTAACAAGTCCATTTATGTGCAAAATAGAGGAATTAAAAATTTGAATAAATTTCTTTTTCATTATGGGGAGATTTTAAATTGGAAATAGTTATTCTCTGATACAATACTTTTGTAAACAATAGTTTTTGTTTTAAAGTGCTTCTTTCTCACTTTGAGGTTAATTATAGCATTTGAAGGCTTATTGTTTTTCTTCTTTATTGAGCCAAAGCAGTTTGAATGTAAACAAGTAAATATATATGTAAATATATACAGTAAAATTATAACTTGAAAAAAATGAGGAAGGTAAAACAAAATACCCTTAAGACTCCGTGATTTTGGTGTGGGAAGGGGACTTCCAATTTTTCCACAAATTCTGATCATCAGACTTTCTAACTATATTGTGTGGCTTTTTTGGAAAGTAAAAAATTGTCATTGCCAACCTCAGGAGCAATTTCTGAACAGTTTTATTTTCAACTGCTGTGTCTGAGGAGCATTGAAATGTTTGTTTAGTTATATCTGTTTTACGTCAACTATAAGTTTCTTTATTTTATATAATAAGAATTTGGGTATTCTTTGTGCGTTAAGATCCTTGTTACCTCCAAGGTACTGTGCTTCACATGCATTGTAATGCTGGTGAAACTAATTTTGGAGGTTTAAAAACACTTGTGACATGGCAAATTTTAATTTAACAAAATTTTGAGGAGTTAACAGCTGTGGTTTTAGAGGTTCTTTACTAAAGTTTTTCAAATTATAGTTTCCTTGATGATATGTGCAGCACATTCTTGAAAACAGTGCTCTTTTCTCAAAGTGGTTAGAAGGTTTAATGAAAGGAGTTTTAAAAGGTTAAGGAGACATGAGGAGTGTGAAAACAGAATGGAGAAAATGGGGAAGCAACTACTTTGTCTCTTAGCGTGCTTAGTGCTTTTTTTCCTGTAATTTTTAAGTACACTTATCTTTAATGAAAATAGGGGGGTTTACTTGATGGTAGATTACCAGTTACCTCTGAAACACCTTTCTGAGTAAAAAAAGGTGTAGGCAGCATTTGTTATATTGGTTTCCATAAATGCCTTCACTTGCATAGCATTTACCTGGATATCTTCAGCTAGGAGGTAATAGGGAAGATGCATTGAAATAAACATTTATTGAAGAACAAAATAAGTTGAAGTAAAATGCTGATTAAAAAAAAATGAAAATGGCTGCCTACTTCAGCCAACTACTACTACTACTTCTTTTCTAGTATGTTTAATAGTTCCTAGTACATTAATGAAACTTGTTTTTATTTTCATTGTATAATAACTTTTTTCCTAGTCTTTGTTGAAGTTTTACACTAAAATGAGCTTAGGTTCTTTAATATTTAATGTTAATTAAAATAAGTTCAGTTTTGTTCTTTCTGTTCTGTAAAAGGGTATCTGAAGAATTTTTACAAATTTTATCTTGGAAATTAGCTTATTCATTATGTTTAATTTTAGGAAATGGTGCTCTTGCAGAACATTCTGAAAATGTGCATATTTCAGGAGTGTCAACGGGTAAGTCATTTTTCGTAATGTTTAAATTTCATGCATGACTTAAATAGTAAATATTGAAAACCACCTGGTATCTTATGAAGAGATATTTGGCTATAAAAATTATTACTGCCTTTTGCAGCATGTAATAAGGAATGAAGCAACTGGAACATGGAAAAATTCTCATAAGATAAAATTGATACCTGCATGCTCATGAACAGATTATGGCTCTCTAAGTGGACTGCTTAATTATTTTTCCATACAAACATTGAACTAAGAGAAAAGTTGGTTTAAGTTGAATTGGTATTTTCTTTACTCAGTAAAGTTTTTTTGTGAAATGAAATTTATTGAAATGTAATTTTGGACACTGCTACTATCAAATAATAAAAATCCAGGAGTTATGCATTTCACCTGATTAGATTGAAGCAGTAACTGAAACTGCTACACACTTGACTGCACAGTTTCTTTATTAAAAGAGGGGGGAAAAATAGAAGAAATTTAGAGCTCATAAAGCTGAGAAGCTGCTGTATGTGTATGCCCGGGGAATACAGTGCGCAGTAGTGACAGACCTTGTTCAAAGACTGCTGCGTTGCCTGCTATGAAACCAAATCCAGCTCTTCGTTACACTCTGTGGCTGCAAGTCTTGGGCCTCAGCTGGGCACCAGCTGCAGCTGCGGGTTTTCTGTCCTCGTGATGCTTGTCCCTTAAGGCATGAGGTGCTGCCGGTTTGTAGGCTTTGTTCTTCAGATCTTAAAACAGCGTCAGCCATGCTGAGGTGGTGTTTTACACTTCTGTAATGCAGATGTACTCCAGATATGTGGACTTAGAGAGGACTCTGAATTGATAGAAGAGAAAAAAACTGATATTTGCCAAAGAAAACCCCTCCTAGTCCCTGGAAACCAAAATGACTTCTGAAACACTTCTCCTAAAATAATAAAAAACCTCCTTTTGACTGTGGTTTGTGCATCTTGTTGTAGGTGTTCACTCAGTGTAGCTTCAAATATTGAAATGCTATTTGTCTACACAGATTTTAGAGGTACATGCTCTCAGTGGATAGCATCTGTGCCACCATACTACCTTCTCTTTCCCACTTCTCTTTCCCTTCCTTTTTTTCTCCACAAAGACAAGTTGAAGTCTCATTGTAGTCACTGTTTGCTCCTCATTCTTCTGCTGCATCATCAAAAATGATATTGCTTTTCAACAGCAATACTGCAGCACGTCATGTACAGTATATTTATGGTACACTTTGAATAATAAATAACAGCACCCGTGCTTGCCATTCTGTAAACAATTGTTGCTGAAATTGGGTTGTGTCCAGCAAGGACAACAGCCCGTGGTGTTTCTAGATATGGTTTGATGATCCCTCATTCTGTTGTTTGCTGCAACAGCCCGTGTCACGGGTTGCAGTACAGGCAGAAAAGCTTTTGCTGGGCAAGAGGTGAGTGGAATTTGTGACTCTGCCTACGCAGGAGGAGAACACGATGTCCTTTCTGTGCAAGATAACAGCAGCTGCTAAAGAGACCTTTAGCTCCTGGGAGGAAAGATCCCCTTTCCAGCTAGGGGCAGAATAAATATCTTGCTGTTTAAGCTTTATTCTTAATGCAAAGAGAAAGTTTTTCAGTGGAGAGTTTGGGATAGGGCAGGGTAGGGAGAGGAGGAGGCAGCTGGTAAGGAAAATGGAACAAAGTACAAGGGCAGAGCTAGGGGTGCTCTCCTCACGTGTGTATGTGTAGGTGCCTTGCAGAGTAAATCCAAGAGGAGGGTGGGATTTGTGATACCTTTGAAATAATGTATAGGTTCCCTCCTCCCCTCCCCCCCATTTTTTTTTTGAATTTGAAAATCATATTTCCATAAAAACCTGCCATAAACCTACCTGAACAGCTATCACTGTTGAGGAGAATTTTACATCAAATAGAGCCAAAGATGTCTCATTTTTAATCTTTCTAGATCCCATTTTGACTTGCTGTTGTTGTAAGCAAGGAATATTCTTAGATCTTGGCTACTGAGAAAGGATTCAGAATGAAATGATTTGTCTTGATGGCAGATTTCCTGTTGTGCCAACACTGTAAAGCTGCATGACTGAGCTAACTAAGTTACGTTCTAATATCACAAACCTCTGTGTCTCGAGTAGTTATGCATTTGCTCTGTATTATATGTGCCAGTGTGAAGGTACACCTCTAATATGTGAACATGTATTTTCTACCAAAAGCAATAAAAGAATATTATCTCTTGTAAGTGAACTATCACTAATGAACTAGTATTTATGCCTTTAAAACTTGAAACATTTGCTGTGTCTGATTTTTCAGGCTTGTCATTGGGGTCTGTAGCTGTTGAAACTGCAAAATCATTTTCTACCACTGTCACCACCCTTTTTATTTTTTTAAATAGTTTTTATTTATTTTTAAATCTTTGACATTGAGAAGGCATTTTCATACAGACACAGTAGAAATTGCTGAGACTCCCTTTTTATCTGTTGTGCCTCTGTATTGCAGAGCAAAGGGCATTTCAAATTAAAGCTTTTCAGCTTGACCTGGAGGCAAAGATTCCTTTGCCTTCTTCCTCAGTAGAGCTCTAAATCAGACTTGAGGTGGGTCCTGAGAGTTAAAAATGCAATAATTACCCTCCCTATTCATGATTTAGACTTTATCACAACATTATTCTCTTTTTACTCTAAGCTGTTTTAAACACCTTCAGATCATTTATCCAGCTGCATTCATGTCCTTACCATGTCCAATATAATGCATACCTTATCGTCTCGTGGTTCACATTGAAAGCTAATTCTTTTATCTTTTCAACTAATCTCCTGGCATTACTGTGAAGATAAGTCCCTAATCTCCCTTTCCCTGCTTTTCTGAAGTGACTGTTTTCCTTGACATGTTGTTCACTGTTATTACAGGTACTTCACTTCTCTAGATCTTGCTAGGCAATTCTTGCATTCTTGACTATTACCTTGTTGCAACTCGCAAACAGCAGGGCATACCATAATGTTTTCATTAGCCCTCTTCTGTTTATCAGTCAGTATCCTGTAGTTTATGGTCTCGCTCCGAAATGTGGAAGGTGAACAAATTTCAGGAAGAAAGGGATGAGGAAGACTTCTCAGCAGCATGTGCTTAGAAAGTCTATTAGAAAATCCATATAAACCAGAAAGCCATGTGCCCAGCTTAACCTCTCAGCAGGTTTGTGACCGCTGTGTTGCGCTTTAGTCTTTGAAATGTCTCTCAGTTCCAGTTACAACACTGCAGTCTCCTGAGCAGACATATGAGGATAAAATAGCAAACAGAATAACAAACCAAGTTAATAAAGTCTCATAAAGAAAAGGGTGTAAAACAGATAGGAGATGTATGAGCAGAGTTGCACCAAGGAATGTAGTGGTGTAGAGGGAATTGAGAGGAACATCAGTAAAGATAGCCCCTATCCATACGTGTATGTTGTGCAGGAGGAATTCGAGGGTCCCTCTCCAAAAATTTGTGTTTGCCAGCACAAAATTAGAAAATACTTTGGATTTGTTTCACAGTGTGATTTCTCTTCTAAACAGGGCAGCTTTCTTAGTTTCTGTTTTGTGCTTCTGCTTCAATTACAATCTTAATCTCCTTTTTCTGGCTGCTAATTTTTATTCTGCTGTTTGTTTGTATATTTCATAATGTTTTTTTGTAAATTACTTTAAAGGTGGTCTGTTTTCCTGTAATTTTAAATTTCCATAGACACAACCAACCTGTACCTTGGTTGGATGCCTAGAATACTGCTAGCAACTGCAGCTGAAATCAGAGGTGCAAGATCTCCATAGCCTAGAGGAATAATGTTTCTATCTGTACTGGCAGCCTTTCTGCAAGTTTTGTGTATTGTCAGCTGAGCTGTTTTTCGCTCCCTTACTGATGCGCATTCTCAACATTACTGATGCACATTCTCTGTTAGCACACAAAAGTATGTTAGAATATTTTTGTTAAAAAATTAAGAAGGAGATGCTATTCAGGCAGAAACCTGTGATTAAAAGAAAAATTTGCTATTTATTTTATAGAGTAGATGCCTTTAGAACTGTATTATCTTTTAAAAATGAAGTAGACCTTTATAAAGTCTTCCTGAGGAATAATTCTCTCAGCAAAATGAAAGTGCAGCTTCTACACAATAATCTTAGCTCTTATAAACCTGCTACACTCATGGGAATTTTTTTTTGTCTCCTTCATTAAGTAATAGACTTAAGTGTGTGAAACTGTACCAGGTATGCAGGTGTACTTAGCTTATGCATCTGCTTTTTGTTTTTTTGGTTAAGGAAGTTGTCTTTCCTTTTTCATGTTTCTTCCCTGTTTCTTCTTGCATTTGCACTCTGTGACATGCAGACTGTCTTAAGCTCTCAGTTTTTCTCTCTTCTGCAATATATCCTTCCTTCATTCCCTGGTTTTGGCACCTCTGATCACCACCCTTGCTTCCTCATACTGTCCTTACCGTATCCTCTCATTTCTAATGTAGGACAGTACTGGAAACATCTATCAGCTGTTCGGTGTTAGTTCCAGGGGGAATAGATAAAAACCATGTTAAGTAAGAGAATAAGGAAAATGCTGGCATTTCAAATAAAGGTTAAAACATGAATAGTTAAAGGTTAAAAAGGTGAAAACTGGAAGTTGACAAGTACCTGAAAATACTAGCCTACTATGTAGGATTTGCATGTGGAATTTCTTTCACTGCCTAGCAGGTAAACTTCATTGCCTATAACCACTTCTGCAGGGACTGCTCCTGTAAGTGAGTCAGAGTTGTCAGGATGCCAGCATAAAAAGTGGGAAAGCTAATTCTGTAGTAGTTGCTGGCTGAGCTTGAAGGTTCCTATTCAACAGACATATAGGGTTTTTTTTAGGATAAACTTTGTAAAACTGAATGAACTTAGGATCATTTTGATGTTCCAGTGTGAGATTTTCTTCATCAAGTTGTTGTCAGAGAAGGTGGATTTGAAAGCTTCCCTAGTGACTCTATGACAAAGCCTAATATGCCATTTTTTTTTTTAAATATCCAGATTCAGAGGAATGTTGTAATAATGTAAAATTTATCTGGATTTTAAGTTGAGTGCTATTTCAGTAGTGATCAAATAATATTTAGAATTGCTTGCCAAGATTTGCAAGTATAGAGTGGTTTACAGGTTTTCCCCTCTTCTTTGTGTATTTTTTTCATACCTGTTTAAAAATGCTGTCTAGCTTAGACATTAATTTGTGAATAACTATTCACAAAGTAACTACTCACGAAAATTTCTTACCATCCTTTGGTTGTTCGTCTGAAGAGATGCAAAGTGTATCCAGACTATTTGCACAGAAGTTGGCTTTCAAAATCTCATGATGTTGGAGCACCATCTACAGGGCTTACTGCAAATTAAAACTGCAAATAGTTAATGAATATTCCCGTAAAAGAATATCTTAATGTATTTTGAAACTGGTTTTTATTTCTTTGAGCAGTTTGAGCAGTTCCTAAATTCTACATCAAAGTATCTTAATACTTAGCTATACATAAATTAAGATCCAATATGAAACTTTTGCAATGTTTCTAAAAGTAATATTTTCTAAAAACTGAAATTTATTGTACAGTAAAGAGAATGTAGGAAGATCTGCCAGCATTTTCTTTTAGTCCTTTGAAACCTATTTTCAGAAACAAATTTTTATTCTTTATTAAAGAGTTTTTCAATAGTAATAATCTAGTTTTTTTTATATTACTTTGTATTAGAGAGAGTCAAAAACTCTTAAGTTATTGACAGAAAAAAAGACTTGTGGATAAAAATAGAAATCAATAACATGCTTATTCCTATTTGCAAATTATTCCTATTACAAATACAGTAACTACTTCCATGTATGACAGCTCATACTTCCAGTATAATTCTAAAGCATGGAGTTTCTCATGGAGTGCTCATGATAAAACTTTAAAATAAAAACAAGGAGAGGAATTATTTTTAGTAGGTTTTTCTAGTCTTGGAACTTTATGGGTCATAATTTCAAGCTCTGGGGGGTATTCTGTTCTTCCTATTTAGATGAAGGTTGTCAATGTATTTGACACATATTGTGTGTCATCCTGTTGGGTGTAAGATTGTTAAGCAGAAGGAAGTCCAAAATGAACAATCTCCTAACTTGCAGTAAAATCAGCAGAGCTATGAACACCTCAGTGGAAGGAACAAGCACCTTGGCCTAATGCCATTGCAGAAAGCTATGCTTACAGTAAGAATAAAAATGTCTTGGTACAACTGGGTATAATTAGTCCAGTAAAAGCTTTCTAGTTTGTTATCAGAAATGCATTGCACAAGTCCCTCCTGGAGACCTAACTTTTAATATTTATAATGAGGCATGCAGCAGTAAGTGCCCTTCCAACCATTTGGAATCATGTAAATGAAGATGTTTTCGGTGCCAAGGGCTGGAAAGGGACCATTTAAATGATGGTCAGGTGCTGGATCTTCATAAGAAAGTGAATTTTGTCTACTTAGTTATTTTGTTTTAATTTATTTTTCACCTTCATAATGCTCTAGTGAGGATAATGTATAAAGGCATAGTTGAATGTTTGTGAAGACTAAAAGTAGGAAATGTAAAATATTTCACTTTATTAAAGATGTCAAAGTCTGCGGACTTTAGTCTTTCAATCTGTAGCACTAACTGACATTAGTATGAACATCTGCACTGGCAACATTCAGAAATCATCATTCGCTACATGTGTTTTGCCCTGGGATCTTTATGAGCTACTCTAGACACTGTTTATTTTTTATTGTCACCTTAGCTAACTCACTGTTATATTTTTCCGATAAGTTCTGATTTGACTTTGTCCTACTCGCTTAAAAAAAAAAAAAAATCTAATTAGTAACATTTCTTTCATCATTGCTGTTATACTTCTAGCCTGTGGAGATTTTCCAGAGCAAATTAGATCACCGAGCGGGACAATCACCAGTCCAGGGTGGCCCTCTGAATATCCTGCGCGAATCAACTGCAGCTGGTACATCCATGCAAACCCTGGGGAGATCATAACCATAAGGTAACATCGGTCCTGTGTCGACAACGTAGATTCACTGACTAGACCTTTTGTGACTGCCAGTTGTGCGTACGCTAATTTCCTCTGTCTCATTAAAATGGCATGCATTGCCAGTAGGTAATTTGGAAGCAAGAACTGTTCCTGAAGAATAGGAAAACTGGGACAGGTATAAACAGCTACATAAATTTAAAACCATATTTTAGAAACTAATGAGAAAGTGACTCTATAAGCAGCTTTTAAATTTTTTTACATTATAAACAGAATAGATAGATAATTTGTGAGGTTTATGTTGTGACGGTGTCAGTATTAAATGATACATTTTAAAGGTGAAGATGATAATTTTCTTGCTAAGATAAAGACTTGCAGAGGATATATATGGCTTTAGCTGCAAATTTACTTCAGTTTCCAGTACAGACCTGCTGCTCTAAGGAGAATCACAGACTCAGAATCACAGAATGATCTAAGGTTAGGAGGGACCTCTATAGATTACCTCGTCCAACCCCTCTTCACAAGCAAGATCACCTAGGGTACAACACAGAGGATAGTGTCCAGCCAGGTTTTGAATATATCCAGAGGGGACTCTACAGCTGCTCATCACTTGATGGTGACCACCCTCACCATCAAGTTTTTCCTCAAATTCAGGCAGACTTGCCTTGTTTTAGGTTTGTGGCCATTGCTGACCACCACTGAAAATAGTCTGGTCCCATTGTCAGGGCACCTTCCCTTAGGATATTTGTACACAATGCTAAATCACCTCAGCCTTTTCTTCTTTAGACTCAACAGGCCCAGCTTTCTCAGCCTGTCTTCATGAGAGATACTTTAGTCCCTTATTCATCTCTATAGCCCTCCACTGGACTCTCTCCAGTAGCTCCATTCCCCTCTTGCGCTGGGAAGCTGAAAACTGGCCGCATTACTCCAGATGGGGCCTCACCAGGGCTGAGTAGAGGGGCAGGATCCCCTCCCTTGACCTGCTGGCAACACCCTGCCTGATGCACTCCGGGAAACCATTGGCCTTCCTGTCCACAAGGGCACGTTGCTGACTCCTGGTCAGTGTGTAACCCACCAGGACTGCACAGGGCTCCTCTCCAGCAGGTCCCCACCTCTCTCTCCAGCCTGTCAGTGGCAGTGGATCAGCCACTCCACCCAGTTTTGTATCATCAGCAAACTGGCTACTGGTGCACTCTGCCTCTTCATCTGGTCACTCATGAAGACGCTGAACTTGATACTGACCCCTGGGAGACACTGGTAGCTACAGGCCTCCCACTAGACTGTCTCACTAATCACAACCCCTTGAGCTTTGCCTTTCAGCCAGTTCTCAATCTGCCCTCTGCCCACTCTAGTGTATACATCTAGTGGATAGTTCGCACTTCGTTTCTGGCTTTGATGTTTTTGAACATTTTAGGTGTCCTTAAAATGTCAAGTCAGGTCATTGGCCAAAAGTAGCATTAGCTAAAAGTCTTAGGACAATTGGTTTAAATAAAACCGCTTAGAATATATAAAATTATTAAATGAATAATTTAATGACCAGAATTACTCAGAAATTTACTTGAATATGAACACACTTTTTCTTGGTAGCAAAGCTGGACAACTTAAGTAGCAGGTACAATATCTTGGATGACCAAGTTTCTAGTGTCCTCATAATTCACCCTTCAATGGAGAATCTGTTCTTTTTGTTTCAAGCTCGAGGAGTACTTTAATCTAATTTCCATTTCTAAATGTAGTGATTCATTAGTTTGGTTGTGTAGTGGCCAATTTAATATCAATTTTGACTGTTGTTTTTCAGCTTTCAAGATTTTGATGTTCAGGGATCGCGGAGATGCAGCTCAGATTGGCTGACAATTGGAAGCTACAAGAATACTGAAGGCTACAGAGCATGTGGCTCCTCTATTCCCTCACCATACATCTCTTCACAGGATCATGTTTGGATCAGATTTCACTCAGATGATAGCATCTCTCGAAAAGGCTTCAGATTAGCCTACTTTGCTGGTATGTTGCAAATAATAACTGGTACAACTTTATGGCTTAGTTTTACATTTTAAGAATTACTTTCTTTGCATCAGGACACAGCACACACTTCATGTAGTCAACTCGGAATATATATATAGGAGAAAATGCTTATTACAGGACCTCTTTCTTTAACATACCATCTCAAAAAGGTTTGCATTATTAAAAAAAAAAATGTATTAAGATGATAGATTAGCCAAGCACAGGCTCCTTTTGCACATAGGATTTTGCACATCTTTTGCACAAATTCTCTTCGGATATTTCAAATATGCAGGGCAAGCTAGTTATCAGTAGTAATATTTTACATCTGCTTTGTGGGCAATTTTTGGTCTACTGACTCCAATAGCTACTGCAGTAGCTCTCCAGAGGGAGGAGGAAGCCAGTCTTGGGTAAAGAGCGGTTCCAAGCTGTTTTCTGCTCTTCAGAGGTGTTAAAATTGGATATAATGATTTGATAAGTCCTGATTATCAGAAATGCTGGATTAGATTCTTCATTGTTTTTGTAATAGTTTTAATACACTTGCTCTCTCCCGGTATATGTCTATATTATGTTCTCTGACCTGCTCCAAATCTTTGCCATGCAACTTTTAAGTTTTTCTTGTATGTACAAGGCACGTAGGGTTATTCCCCATGATGTTTCACCTGTCCTTTGCCACCATTGTTCAAAGGTACCCTACAAAGCTTCAAAAAAAACCTTGCCCTAATGTCAGAACCATGTTTGCCTGCACTGTATTTTGCTCTCTATTCTCCTTCAAAATGGCTTTGACAACAACAGTTGCTGCCGGGATGGTGTTTCCTTTGTATCTGTTGTTTTCAAGGCTACACAAAAGCTCCCTCTGTACTTCAGCAACTTGAAGTTTACCATATCTTACGGGAGTAATGCAGCCTTGCCTTTGCTGGCTCAGCTTTCCAGGAGATGCTCCTCCAGGATTTTGCTTTCTATTGAACCGAAGGAAACGGATGGAAAAAGAAATTTCTATCTAATCAGTCGTCCCTAGATATCAGTCACCCTCTGCTGTTGCTCTGCTCCTCTCCACGTCCATATAGGCATAGAAGAAAGCTTTAATAAATGAATAAATGCTAAAGAAAATATTTTTGAGGCTGCAAGTGTGGTAGTAACCGGTAGGACACATTTTCCTGAATGCTGGTGTCTTCTGACGTTTTTCAGAATTTAAAAAACTTTGACCACTGCTTCTGTCCTTAATTTATTAAAATGCACATATGCCTAAACACAAGTTTGTACTTCTGTCTTTCGCTGCACTCTGCTGTGTTAATTGCTCAAGGAGCAAGTGATGGGAAAAGGGCGAGAGTGGTTCCTCACTAAGGGTGAGGTGAAGGATAATCTTGACTGTCAGCTTTTCACACTTACTTCCCTTCGTACAAACTATGAACCTAAGGAAACAGCACGGCAGTAGGATAGCTTTTATACGAAAGAGTTTGATCAGGTAATTGGTACTTTTAGAGAAAGGTTGTAGCTTCAGTGAGAAGGGTGAGCAACAATATTTTTCTGACTTAAGTTTAGCACCTTAGAGACAAGATTTTTCAGCTGCTATAAATGAGCATAGTTTTCTTGACTAGTTATTTGACTTAAAGCAGCTAAGAGTGAAGCATCGTGCTGATATGTTGACAGTGTTTGGACTGGAAAATGCCAGTCCAAACTGGAAAACTGGAAAACTTATTGAAAGTTGTGCTGATTTACAGAGGATTTAAACAGTTGCTTGTTTTGCTGTTCTGAAACACCTGGTGCTGCAAATATACATGCAACATGAACCCCAGAGTACTACATTCTACAAGGAGAATATTTTTATAATTTCCGTTTTTTGTTGTTTTGTTTTGTTTTTTTAAAGGAAAATCGGATGAACCAAACTGTGATTGTGACCAGTTTCATTGCGCTAATGGGAAATGTATTCCAGAAAGCTGGAAATGTAATAATATGGATGAATGTGGAGACAATTCAGATGAAGAAATCTGTGCCAAAGCGAATCCTCCAACAGCTTCTTCCTTTCAACCTTGTGCTTACAACCAATTCCAGTGTCTGTCTCGCCTCACCAAGCTTTACACTTGCCTTCCAGAATCTTTAAAATGTGATGGCAACATCGATTGTCTTGACCTGGGAGATGAAATAGACTGCAGTGTGCCAACCTGTGGGCAGTTGTTAAAATACTTCTATGGTACTTTCAGTTCTCCCAATTATCCTGACTTTTATCCGCCCGGAAGCAACTGCACCTGGCTAATAGACACTGGTGATCATCGCAAAGTAATTTTGCGATTTACTGATTTTAAACTTGATGGTACTGGTTACGGAGACTATGTCAAAATATACGACGGGTTAGAGGAGAATCCACGGAGGCTTCTGCGTGTGCTGACAGCGTTTGACTCTCATGCTCCCCTTACGGTTGTTTCATCCTCAGGACAGATAAGAGTGCATTTCTGTGCTGACAAAGTGAATGCTGCAAGAGGATTCAATGCCACCTATCAAGTAGATGGCTTTTGTTTGCCCTGGGAAATCCCATGCGGTGGAAATTGGGGTTGCTACACAGAGCAGCAGCGTTGCGACGGCTACTGGCACTGTCCGAACGGAAGGGATGAAGCCAACTGCACTATGTGTCAAAGAGATGAGTTTCCCTGTTCTCGAAATGGCGTTTGCTACCCTCGTTCCGACCGCTGCAACTACCAGAATCACTGCCCTAATGGCTCAGATGAAAAAAACTGTTTCTTCTGCCAGCCAGGAAACTTTCACTGTAAAAATAACCGCTGTGTGTTTGAAAGCTGGGTTTGTGATTCTCAAGATGACTGTGGCGATGGCAGCGATGAGGAGAATTGCCCCGTCATTGTGCCCACTAGGGTCATAACTGCAGCTGTCATAGGGAGTCTTATTTGTGGACTGCTGCTTGTCATTGCCCTGGGATGTACCTGCAAGTTGTATTCGCTCAGGATGTTTGAGAGAAGGTAAGTGGAACAGATAGTCCACAGCACTTAAATCTTAAAATACTTTGATTTATTTTGCTATTAGAGTTCTCTTTTGTATTAAAGAATTTTGTATTAAAGCATTCTTACTGACATATAATTATTGCTTCTACTGAAAAGAATTATTATTTCTAGAAGTGTGGTTCTTTCTTTCTCTTTGACAGTAAAAGGAGGGTAGATAAAGGGGTTAGAATTATTCAGATCACTTTTTTGTTGACAGTTGAGATGTGATTGCTGAAAAGCAGGTATGGGATGTCTCCTTTCTGCAGTTAAATGAATACACTTAAGAATATTCCTTCTGTGGTGAACTATGTCATGTCAGCATTACTTTTTTTTTTTTTTTTTTTTTTTTTAATATCTCAAGGTGCCTTGTCTGTTTAGTGCATGATTTTTGGCAGGTATTTTTGGTTTATTTCTGTTCTTTTCTCGTTTAGTCAGATCTTTAGGAATGACTATAAGAAGTTGTTTTTTTTTTAAATAAGATTCTAGCTGCTGAAGTTTCTTCTTTCAGATCATAAGTCTGATGTAGTTTTACTCTTAAATATGAGTACATATTACAGACTTACAATTTTTTTTTTCTCTTTGAAAGATCATTTGAAACCCATTTGTCAAGAGTTGAGGCTGAACTGTTAAGAAGAGAAGCTCCCCCATCTTATGGACAGTTAATTGCCCAGGGTTTAATACCACCAGTTGAAGATTTTCCTGTTTGTTCACCAAACCAGGTAAGATTTCAAAATTGTGGGCAGACATTAAATTTTAAGAAACTTGAAATACAAACATTTTACCTCCCATCTGGCCCATTTTGGTTTTAGAGCATTCCCTTTTCTTCATTTCACATGAATACTTAAACTAATATTAGCTTGAACTCGAACTAAAGTTAGCTACTAGACAGTATCACTATGCTGGGGTAGCATCACAGCTTACTTTGGGACTTTATTTTCCTGGTAAGGGATGCCAGTATTGCACATGATGCATGAAAAATAGATTGGCAGATCTAGTTTAGGTTCTTTGAGATTGCTGGATAAGTGCAGAAAAGCACTTAATCTTAAAAATATGAATTCAGAATTCTGTTGCATGCAGTATTTCAGCTATTGTGCATGTATTTTTCGGTGTGATCTTGCCCACTATGTTTAGAAAAGGATACAAGGCTCTAATATATGGTAGTAATTACTATAGGAGGTGACAGCGTATCCATCCTTTTTTTCATAGGGATCAATAGCACAATTTTTGTTTTGCTGATGAATAAACTTCTATCAAAGCTATTTTTTTCATTTAAAAATAAATAAATAAATTGTCTTTCATTTAAAGAAGTTGTTTATGAGATAGAAGAACACAGTCTGGGAATCCCACCATGGTGCAATACTAGAGCTGATTTTAAGTTGTGTTGTATGTGGCAGCTAATGTAGCAAAGCTTGCTATTACTTAATAATGCAGAAAAGATATATATGCCTAAAAAAACTTGTGACAAGACCATAGGAAGGAAAATTGATTTTTATTTTCAACAGAATTGATTTCATTGCACTTCCTCTATAGTAGATGGAATATGCTCATCCTTTTGTGCTTACATGCTTGAAAGCAGCAGGGACTGTGGGTTCAAGTAGTCTCGTAAGTGTTATTGGCGATGGAGAGCTCAAGCAACATCAGTTCTTATGTCCTCAGTACATCTCTGTTATTTCCTTGGTTGGAACCAGGTGCTGTTTTATGTGTCTAATACAGCCATTAGAACTGAGAATAATTGTGATCTTTTTGCTACCTCCCCTGTCTCTCCATGAGAGTCCTTGGGCTACATTCCTAATTCGGTCCTTGTTCTTTTTTATTCCTGTTGTGATTATAACCTGTCCTTTTTAAAATCTGTTCTTTAGTCAGCTTGTTCTGTTAACTAGATGCCTCAAGAATCTGTATGTAGCTCATACTGATCTCCTGCTGATGAAGTAAAAGTTAATACTTAGCAACTAATATTTAGCCTTTTGTACCTAGGCAAAACCCAGTCTCAAAGACCTTTGTTCAAGCTTCCACTAACTACTGATCCTGAAATCTTTTAATGTTTGATTAACTGTTTTTCTTCTTGTCTTAATGTCTTCCACTTTTTTAAGCAAGATGCTTTGAGTGCAGTTAATGTAAAGTGTACCCTGATACTGTGACAATAAGTGCTTCCTGTATTCACATTGAATGCCTGACTAAGTTAAGAGGGGCTCTTGTGTTGGATGTTTTAATGTGCCTCTGTAAGCACAGAGGTAAAACTTCTGAGGCCAACTTACAATTGATCTAAGCCAGGTGTAATATAAATGTGAGATAATTTTACACAAAACTAGACATTACTTTTCAAACACAGAGTAGTAAGCCAAGCTGAACGTGACATAGATATGTTATGGCTGTTCAAGATGGGTAACATGAACTTGACTGAATATGTTTAATTCACTGAAAAGATGTGTGGATTCTTCTGAAAATAAAAACACTTACTGATGTGCTTAATTACCGAATTGCCAGGCATCTGACAGATCTCAGTTATCATGTTTCTGAGAAATGGACCACTTAGCTGAAGCTCTCTTTGTTAAATTTGAATAAAGAAAGTCCAAATCAAAGTGTTAATATGATGCTGTGACCTTTCAATTTAAAAGTAATACAAGGTTTTT
Organism: Crypturellus undulatus; assembly: GCA_013389825.1. NCBI lineage: Eukaryota > Metazoa > Chordata > Aves > Tinamiformes > Tinamidae > Crypturellus > Crypturellus undulatus. The sequence continues at coordinate 2,081,687 of VWPW01022716.1, forward strand.
ACCAGAAAAAAAAAAACAAATTTGCATTGTTTCTTAACTGACTCACTAGAAAATTTATGTCAAACTTGGGAAATGCATGATTTACAATTCACAAGATAATTTTGATTAAACAGAAGCCCTAGTATCTGCTCCTAGTATCTGAAACTGGCGTCAACTGATTATGCCAGTGTGGAAAGGAGTCAAACTTTCCAGTCTCTTTAGCAGAGAGAGGATATTTAATTTTATCTGTTCTAGGCAGCCTTACAGCAGTGGATAGGAAAAGGCCACCTCTGCTTATATCTTAGACTCATAGAATCATAGAATGCTTAAGGTTGGAAGGGACCTCTAGAGATCATCTAGTCTGACCCTCCTGCACACACAGGGTCACCTGGAGCATGTGGCACAGGACTGCGTCCAAGCAGGTGTTGAAGATCTCCAGAGGAGGCTCCACAACCTCTCTGGGCAGCCTGTTCCAGTGCTTAAGGAGTTCCAAGAAATTTTCAAATCCTAAATTTTTTATGGCACATTATACAATGCTCTAAAATCCACAGTGACTACTTTTTCTTTTTAGCAGAACTGTGTGTTAGCTGATCTTGCCTCTCTCATATCTGCTATACTAGAGCTTCTGTGCTTGGTCTGTTTCTCTATTCTATGATCAGCACACCCTGCATCTGTTTCCATTCTCTCTACCTCCACAGAGGCCTTGATTCAGGCAGGAATTCGTCTCCTCTGGTTGTCTTCCAGCTTGTTTTCCCTGCCTCCCTGCCTCCGTCTAGGCTTCTTTCATGTCTGCTTTATGTATAAAATAGTCTTTTGCAACATTTACTAGATCCTTAATGTTACAGATTAACCATTTTTTAATATTTAAGAATCTAAACTTAGATTTTTATGGTTTTGCACATTAGTTGTTATTTTCCTATTGTAAGAATGATGCCAACATGCTGTCAATGCTTGACTTTTGTTTTTCTTCTTGTTTAGGCTTCAGTTCTGGAAAACCTGAGACTTGCAGTGAGATCTCAGCTTGGATTTACCTCAATCAGACTTCCCATTGCTGGCAGATCAAGTAACATTTGGAATCGCATTTTTAACTTTGCAAGGTCACGTCATTCTGGATCACTGGCCTTGGTCTCGTCAGATGGAGATGATGTTGCCAGCCAAAGTGGTAGTAGAGAAGCTGAAAGAAATAATACTCACAGAAGCCTATTTTCAGTTGAATCTGATGATACGGACACAGAAAACGAAAGAAGAGACACAGCGGGAGCAGTTGGTGGTGTCGCTGCCTCTTTGCCTCAGAAAGTCCCACCCGCATCAGCAATAGAAGCGCCAGTGGGAGCGTGCGGGAGCTCCTCGGCTCCAAGCGCCGGTGGCGGCAACGCAGAGAGCGGAAGAGAAGCGCCAGGCGCGGAGCCGCCGAGCACGAGCCCAGCCCGTCACCAGCTCAGCAGCGCGCTCAGTCGCATGACTCAAGGCTTACGCTGGGTGCGCTTTACCCTAGGGAGGTCAAGCTCAGTGAATCAGAACCAAAGTCCTTTGAGACAGCTTGATAACGGGGTAAGTGGAAGAGAAGAGGATGATGATGTTGAAATGTTAATTCCAGTCTCTGATGTAGCATCAGACTTTGACGTGAATGACTGTTCGAGACCTCTGCTTGATCTCAGCTCAGATCAAGGACCAGGGCTTAGGCAGCCTTACAGTGCAACGCAGCCCGGCGTGAGGTCCTGCGGCCGCGACGGCCCCTGCGAGCGCTGCGGCATCGTGCACACTGCCCAGATCCCCGACACCTGCTTGGAAGCAGCCGTGAAAAACGAGACGAGCGACGACGAGGCGTTGTTACTCTGCTAGGTACGGAACACGTAGGAAAGATTGGGTACAAGTTGGAGCAATATCTGTCATTGTTTTGTACTTCACACTTAAAACTAGTTTTTAGTTTTAAAAAAAATCCAGGACAGCGTTATATTAAAACTGTTCTAGCCTGTGTGGTTGATTAAACATTTCTTATACTGGATGAGCTTATGGAACTGCTAGAGTGAATGTTTTAATGGCTCTGAATACACAGTGTGTGTATCCAGTATAATCCCATTATTCTTTAAACTGAAGTTTATCCCAGTTAGTTTCAAATTTAGTTTATCCTGGTACTGTAGTTCAAAACAGAAACATGGCTGCTTAAGACTTACTTGGCTGCCTGTTTAACCCCATAGTAACAGGTGAATTTGTACGGAATTATTTTCCTTTAGGAATTTACTCTGTTGTATTATTGCCAACATACTTGTAACTTAATATACTAAATGCTGGTATGGATTGTTAATGTAAGATATATATTTTTCTTTGAGTTTATACAACATTTTGTCTAAATATTCTTGAATTTCATCATAATGTGAGCTTATTTAAAGGGAGGAGAAATTTTCTCCGGGATCATTCTTTTTCTTTCAGAAGTACAAGATGCAATGACGTGTGAAATTTGGGTATAATTAGATAAACTGATGACAAAAGCTTTTATAGCACTGACTTTAATAAACTGCAGTCTAATATGGTACAGCCAAATAGTATGTAAAGTCCCCAGTCATTAGTCTTTTCAATTTGAAGTAAAAAGGGCCGAAGATATTGTAACATGTGTTAGTTCTGTAAATATCCGATATGTACAAATACACTACAGAATAAGTTCCAACTGGTAAAAGATCTTTCCCTAATACTCTAGGGTTTAAAGCTTGTTTGGACTCAAGGGATTTGCACTAAAATCATATTAAGGTCTCTAATGAGCTTAGTGCACAAGCACTATCACTTTAAGTACTATTATTGTCTAATATTGCGATGCTATATATTTCCATGGCTCTTTACTTGGGGTGTTGCATTTTTGTTGCAATTGAATTTGCTTTACTAATTCCCTATTTATTCGTTGTATTTAAGACTGGTTTACTTGGTTGCAGACTGGTGTTTTTTTTTTTTAAAAAAAAAAAAATCCCTTTCAGTGTTTTTGTTTTGTTTTGTTTTGTTTAGGTTTCCAAGTAATATCACATGCTGGAGCAAAACAGATCAGTGGAGAGAAGCTCATAATTTCCAATTTTGTGATAAGCAGGTTACTATGTGGCTACTAGTGTGTCAGCAAGAATACACACCTTTTAAAAACAAAAATGTCAACTACTGTTTTATTTATTCTTTGCCAGTCTGTTTTTAGTAGGCTTAAAGATCCAGTATGAAATGTATTTGTGTGTGATTGTATGCTATTTATTAAATTTTAAATACTTTGTTGAATGTCATTTTAAAGCATGTTTAAAGTCTTGTGCATTTCTGTCGTGTTATGCTGTCGGGCAGAACTGACTAAAATGTTTTAATATGTATCAAAATTAAATTGATTTTTGTTATGTTTTTGAGGTACTTTTAAAGATAAATCTGAGGTCTGTCTGGCTTTTTATTTTTATTTGTTTTAATGCTCATCTCTGAAGTACAAATCATATGCAGAAGAAGCAAATAAGAGAATAGATTCCAAATTGTATATATCCTTTCCCTTCTGTTCATTCACAGACACTGGGATGAAAAAAATTAAATAATTTTACCATCTGGTTGATCTTATTGACAAGATTTAGTAGGTAAATTCTGAGGTTAGGACACGGTTATTTTGATTTGTGCTTTTGAGGAACTTATGTGCAATACAATTGTTAAGGATTTTATTATAAACGGCCCATGCAGTTTCAATGTTAAGGACAGATCGCGTCATACTGGTACCAGATCAAGTACAGTTTGGCCCATAATAACATACCAGAGTAAAAGTCATTAATGGCCATTTTTATTCACATTGAATAATACCTAATTCTGTGGGTAATCTTTAATCTGATTTCAGTGGCGTTGTTTGTAGAGCAGGTAAATCTGCGATATGAACATGGTGACACACCCTGAAATATATTGGAATGTGTCTTGATATAAAATACTGGGTTTTTAAACCTTCTATTGTTGTTAGAAAGTAGTTATGATTTTTTTTGTCACTGAGGCAGATGCATTTTGAAGAAAGCGCCTTCACAGAATGTCTTGGGTTATATGCACACACACACAAAAGATTTAAACTTGTTCCATTAGATGCCCTAAATAGCATGTACCTGTGGACTCCATATTGCAGATGTAAAAAGGAATACAATGCTAATTTCTTTTAAAGGAGAATTGTTACACATGAAACGGGGAAGTTGGATTTGATTGAGAATTTGGAAAATGTAAATAAAATTCATATTTGTATGAGGCTAACTTGTTGCAGTGATTCTTTTTTTCTTGTGATTTTTAAAGAGAACAGTCACTTTCCTTTTGATTACTACAGTTCTGATTTACTACTGAGTCCTCTGTTAAGTCACTGTTGCTTCATTTCTATTTTTTATCCTGCAGCTGCTTGAAAGAGTATTTTATTGAAGTGATTCTTGTTTTAACACTACTACAGTGCTAGGGAATTTTATAGAAAAGTTTGAATGATGTGCTGTGGAATGTTTTTCGGTAATAAACCACTTTTAGATGAAAGCTTTGAAGAATGTACGTTTTCTCATCACTTAAAGGTTTCCAAGCATAGAAAGAGTTTGGTTTGCCATTTGATTTTCATTGAAATGTTAAAGAGCCTGATACCTCAAGACCTTGCCTTGCTTCCAAAGAAGGCTCTGTCTGCAGTACAAGTTTAACAAGTATTTCTGATATACTCTTTCAAAACAGATTAAAGAAAAGATCACTGAAATTAGATATATTGTTTTCTGCTTTTTATTATCCAGGCACCAAAGCAAAAGCTCCTGCCAAAGTTTGAGTTCACTGATAAAGCGCAGTTCAAATTTGGGACACTAATGCTTTTTCAGTAAGTCTTTACTCACTGAAAAAAAGAATACAATTTTTGCTGCAGATAAATACAACAGGTTTTCCTGTTCTGGCCATTTTTTGTTTCTTTTGTGAGAAGAGCCAGTGTCTATTTTCTGTCCATTTCTCCTGTTCTGGTGCTGCACATCTTCTGCATGTCTTTACTCTTCCTGTAGCTATGGGTGGTTTTTCTCTGTTTGACTGGTTTGATTTAAGTTTCCATTCCCATCCAACACCACATTATGGCCTACCTGATAAATAGTGACTTGGCAAGCAGGAATTAGTATTTGCTAAAGGGTGGTATGTTCTAACAAATCAGGTATGCAAGACTTCCCCCAAAACCAATGGAGAAAGTGAGAGGAAGCTCTGCACAGTTTAGTTTAGTGACACAGAATCACACCTTGGGAAGAGAATTGGGGGAAGAATAATCTTCCTAAGTTACAGATTTTGGGAGTCTCTTGGCCAAGATTAATAATTTTTTAATACACTGTAATGCAGGCTATCCATAGTTGTATTTGCTAAGAAGAAAGATTTGGATGTATCTTTCTTCAAGTTACCTGTGTTTTAGCTCTGGCAGCTGTGACGTAGGGTAGTGATTTGGTTGCTAAGTCAACCCCTTGGTTGATTGACTGATTAATTGACTGAAATGTCCTTGAGATCAAATTCTGAATGATGCTCCTGAGGATGAGAACTTAAGGATTGTCTCGTGTTCCTCACATGACCTGTGGCTGTTCTGTTTCATCCTTCTGAGGTGTCTGGACGTCTCGATACGGTGTGAATAACGCACAGCCTGGTCACGAGCTCACGTGTTTTCAGAGGTAGGTAAGGCAGCAAAAAACAGTTTTTTTTTCTGTGTGAAATGTAGTAGTAGAACTTATCTCTCAATATTATTTCTTTCTTGTGACCAGGCTGCTGTCATATTGCAAGATTACCAAAGAGAGACAGATAGAGATGAGAGTTCAGTTTGGATAAGAAAAATCTGAAGTTTCTTCAACTACTTTATTTTTGCTCTGCTATTCCTTAGTAAGTCTATACTGAAAACTTTCTAGGTACGCTTACATGTAAGAGCATATGACTTCACCAAATGAGTTTTTAACTCCTGTAACAGAAAGACAGAGTGGCATAGCAAATCCCTGGAGTACAGGTATTACGAATTCTTTTACAGTCAGAGAAATACATGGGGTATACAAAGTCCTACTGAGGTTTATATGTGAGAAGATAATCATTCACTTCCACAAATCATGTCAAACTGATGGATCTTTATAGTTAACCTCTAAAACAACCTGCTTTATTCACCATTACTGAAAATCAGTGGTATCCTTTCTTTTAATTTTCTTGCATTGAAACTCAGACTCACAATCCATTCTTTCTTCCATAGAGAAAAGCTGACAAAATGGAAAATACTAATAATACATTTTGGTGCAAACAGCTATTTGAATCTATTGCATGTGAAAATACATCTATGTGTCTGCTTCACCAACACTTCTTTTAGGTTTAACGTCCGCGAACAACTTTGTATTAACGAAAAGATTGAGTGACAGTAGGCGGCTTTTTCAGAAATAGCATATGATAAGCAGGATTTGAAAATAGGAGTATAAGATGTTTTTGAGGACTTCTGTATGTTCCAAAGTTCAATTTGTCTCTTATGAATTCTGTAGTTTCAGGTTTCTTAGGCACCGCATTATAGGGCCTGACTTTCAGTCAGCTTGCCGGTTTGTTGGATGTGCAGCTCTTCAGTAGGACATGAAGTTGCAGGTAGAAGGCTCAGATACTTGAGAGCAGGTTCTGCAAGGACCAGACTAGCCATGAGGAAATCTCAGGAGAGGAAGTGCATCTCCAGCCCTATGCTGTACAGAAACAGATAACTAGGATTTTGAGCTATGCTGCTCTTCATGCATTTAAATGTCTTAAGCCATGTTAGCCCTTTCTTGTGCAACACGTGAAAAGTGAAATGAATGCCATTATATCCATAGTCTGCTGTGATATGGGAGGCTGGGTTCTCACCTCCTCTCCCCAGTCTGGGAGAAAGATTTGAGTCAAAACTGTTTGATTGGAAAAAAATATATATGCCGTTACCACTACCCCCAACCCAAGAGCATATTTGGATGTGATTGTCTAGGTCTGTCTCACAGATTTACTTAGTAAAAAATTGTCCACAGGGGGAAATAGAAACTGACTATTGATTGTTGGTTTGGGCAGCAAGTTGGGAGATCCAATTTTAAGTCTTTTTGCCAAAAGTATTTAATGATTTGTTGATGCTGTTCCATTTTGTAAGTAAGTTATTAAATATTCATGCATAAGCTTGGCTTTTGCATCCCACATGACTTTCCTGACAAGCATGGAACAGAATCAATCTCTACTCCGTTGCCACCTCTTCTCCTCACTTGTCAAATACTGCTTTATTTATACAAAATTAAGCTTATCTGAGGCATATGCATCTCAATCACCTGCAGCCCAGTTATTCAAGTGCCCATCTGCATGGTGGGAGCTGTGGGTTCGTTCTCTCAGTGGCCGCAGAGTTTTCAAGTGTATCCCCATCATCACCCCTTACCCATTACCTCAAGGCCCCTTTTCTGTCCTCATTCATATTTAGAGAAACATAGTTTGACCTCACTCATCAATAACATTGTAATTATTCATCCAGCGGTCCTGTATGAATTCTCATACAAGTCTAACGTGAAGATTGCATAGTAGATGCAAGTTACTCCTTCCTGCCCATCTGTTCAGCACAGCACAGCTTGATCCTTGTGGCATTTTGCTTTCCACTGTTCTCTGCTCTGCTTTTCCAAAAGATTTTCAACCTTTTTCTGTTGCCATGTGGCAAGATGAAGCCAAATGGGCCTCTGTGTCAAAGCGCAACGGTGAAGCACAAGCAGAGATGTTTGCGAAACAAAAGCAGATGCCTGGTGCTGTCCTCCTACCCATTCAGAGAGGAAGGTGAGAGAATATGAATCTTTTTCCCAGAGACACTAGTTACACCTAGTGCCTCTTATGGAAGTCTCTTTTTTGTAGCACACCTGGGCATGCTCTCGCAGCCCTCAGAGTCAATGGATTTTCTCTTAGCACCAGCATCACTGAACTGAAAGAGGTCAAGGGGATGAAGATGAAGGACTCAACAGACTTGAGCAGTGTCATTGCCAAGTTAAAAAAGCCAGTGTTGCTGAAGGAAAGCAGAAATGTTCATAGCACATTCGAGGACAGAGCAAGCCATACTCCAAATGAGCTCCTATATTTTTTTTTTTAATGGGAAGTCCTCCCAGTCCTTTCCAAGAAAATATGCTCATACATATCCTGTTGTGTCACAAAGCATCCAGAAGCAAAGGTCCAAGATGAAAATGAAGGGTAGAGAGAGTTAAGAGATGCAAGAAGGGTAGACTGCATAAAAGATACCCACAACTTGCAGAAAGGAGGGCAGCCTCGTGGGAAACTGTAGGTCTAGGGCACTGCGGAGATTAAATCTGTGGAAAAGATGATAGTCTTATAATAAAATTATAGCTTTTTGCTTAGCGAAAAATAAAGAGTAACAGATATAAATATATACCATTCTTCTAGATATATTTTCTCCATATGTGTATAATATACATAAAATTAGCTATATTATATACTAATTGAGCCAGTATTTAGCTTTGTGGTGGATGTTTGCTTAAAAACTGCAGAAACTATCAGTATCTAACCGCTTTTCTTGCATCCTGCCTCTCAGAGCTACAGCTATCTCACACGGCTGCTCATTGCAGCACGTGGCAGTGCAGCTTGTATTTATAAACACAAGACCTGCAATTTTAAAGAGGGAAGGAACTGTTTGACAGCATCTGGATATAAGTTTCAAGAGCACTCCATAATGCGTCAGGCTTTTTCCTCTGAAATCAGAAAAAGAAGAAATTAAAAGTAGTACGTTCAGAGCGTCTTGTTAAGCTTATAAAAAAACTTTATTTCCTGATTACAGTTTACATTCATACTAATTTCCTCGACCTTTAGTCATGTAGGGCCCAGGGAGGTTGGTCTGTAAATGCAAGGCTGTACCAGCAGTTACCACAGAGCAGTTAGGATTGGGAGGGATGCGCTCTAGTCGTCTTAATTTCACTTCCCCTCCATTTATTTCCTGGTCTAGCTTCTAGAAGGGGCGAGCTGCTCCTGGCCCTGGTGAAAGCCCTCACCTCAGCCCTGCCGCTTCTGAGCCGCGGAGAAAGGGGCGCCGGGGGGAGAGCGGCTGTTTCCGTGGCTTGGGGCCCAGGAGAGTGCCAGGTCTGTGTGGGCACAATGGCCCCTTCCGAGGCGGCGCCGGCGCCGGGACGCAGCCTCGGAAGCCTTCGGGGGAAGCAGGAGCCATCGGGGGCAGCAGGAGCCATCAAGGGGGAGCGGGCGGTGAAGCAAAGGCACCATGGAGCAGAGCACCACGTACCGCAAGATGATCTTCATGTGGTCGTCTGACGGAGGCCGTAATGCCGAGAAGCCTCCCGCGGCGGAGAAGCAGCCCACGCCACAGCCTTCACCACAGCCCTCCGTAGTCAAGGCGAGTCGAGCCTCCCTGCAGACAGCGTGGCGGGTCGCGTTCCCCATTGCAAGTGGGAAATGTGGCCGAGGAGGGGGCTGCAGGATGGCCAGTCCTTCCGCTGTCTTCTCCGACACAATCCATGAGTGTGGCTGGGCCCCGCGCGCTGCTCCCAGGAGCCCCGTCCCGCTACACAAAGTCACGGGGGAAAGGGCCAGGCTGGTGGCGGGGCTGAACCGGGGCGGGAGGCGGAGCATGGCCATTGCCCCTTGGCTTTATAAACAGCAGCGCGTGGCACTGGGGCCACTGGCAGGCGAGCGGGTGCTCCCAGACAAGGGTGGTGGGTGGTGAGGTNAAATGTGGCTGAGGAGGGGGCCACGCACAGGTCCTGAGGAAGGGGCCGCGGCATGGCCAGTCCTTCCGCCATCTTCTCCGACACAATCCATGAGTGTGGCTGGGCCCCGCGCACTGCTCCCAGGAGCCCCGTCCTGCTACACAAAGTCACGGGGGAAAGGGCCAGGCTGGTGGCGGGGCTGAACCGGGGCGGGAGGCGGAGCATGGCCATTGCCCCTTGGCTTTATAAACAGCAGCGCGTGGCACTGGGGCCACTGGCAGGCGAGCGGGTGCTCCCAGACAAGGGTGGTGGGTGGTGAGGTGCCTTTGGGGAACAGAGCTCAGGCCTCGTCGGTGACCTCGCAGGTGCCTGAAGAACCGCCGATGCCATCCCCAGTCGTGGCGGAGCAGCGGCTGTTGATCAAGGGGGGCAAAGTTGTGAACGATGACTTCTCCATGCTGGCCGACGTGTACGTGGAGGATGGAGTGGTGCGTCGTGTGGGATCCAACCTGCAGCCCGAGCCGCCTGAAGGGCTCCAGGTGCTGGACGCAACCAACAAGCTGGTGATGCCTGGGGGCATCGACACGCACACGCACATGGAGTTCCCTTTCATGGGCAGCAAGACGAAGGATGACTTCTACACGGGGACGAAGGTAAGGGTGAGCTCACGGACATGTTCACACGTCTGATCCCTGCATGCAGAAAGAAAGGTCCCAGCTGGTGTTTCAGTGCCTCTTCTGAAAGAGAGATAAGGAGAAGCACAGAAAACAAGCAGTTATTTGGGCTCCTTAGTGGAGTTTGCTGGGTGAGGGTGCAGCTGTAAAGCAGAGCTCCTTCCCACGGCGGTCACAACACCGAATGTCACTGACTGCTGCAGGCCACCAGCTCAGAGCTGCCCAGAGCAAAGGTTAACTAAAGCAACAGTTTAACTGCCCCATGCCTTGCAAGCACGCAAGCTGTGCTGACCTGACCCTTCTCCACTGCTAGCACGGGAGCAATGAGGGGTTTCTTCCATCATTCACTCCTCCCCTTGTTGTTTCTCTCAGTAAACGCCCAGTTCAAATATACTTTCTAAAACTATCTCATTTCTCCCAATTTTGTCCTAAGAGTCTGAGATTTTTTATTTCCATCTTTTAGTTGATCTCATTACATTGACTCCATTAGCAGCTTATCAATTGCTCACATGTGCAGTGCATTATCATCATACAGTGAAGCTACTCATGCAGTAGCTTACCCTGCGACTTGTAAGCGTTTCATTGCCTGCCTGTGGAGGATGAAATCCTTTGCTCACAGCCATCTCTTGATGGTGTTGCCAGTGCATAGGCTTGTGTGCTGGTTGTCCTCCTAGGAGAACCTGTCTGCTACATCCTGCCCCTCTCATTGCAGATCTGCAGCCTGCCCAAAGGGAGAAAGCAAAGCGCATTCCTTTCCCCAGGGAAGTGGATTGCACTGCTGTCTTCTGATATGCAAAATATGAAGTTGCCTCTATAAAATAATCAAAATAAGACGCTAAATTCAATTCATTTTAAGAAATGGCACAACGCAGTAATTAAACCCTTTCAGGTTTGCAGTCCTGCTTCAACTGATGCTATAGGAACAGGAGATTTCACATCCTGCTTGGCTCATCTTCTCATGAATATTATAGAGAGAAATATGATGTGTATGTTCCCTAAATTATATATTTCTTTGAACAACATTTACTCCAACTCATGATAGATTTGCTGCCAGTGCTCTAGTTCATGGAAATATTTTACACAGTATAAATTCTTCTTCTCAGTGAGTAATGAAGATACTGACACTTATTAAAATAAACTAAATATTCTGCTGAACTTTGACAAAGAAAAAATTGTTGATCACAGTAGATCTTTTCTACTATAGCAAAATAGCTGCTATGTCAAATATACCACGCCCAAGTCAGATGTAAGATAAGTTATAAGAGGAAGACTACAATAGTGAATTTCCGTCTTTAGAAACGATAGCTGGAAAAGGATTTTTTAATTTGATCGTGACATTTTTCCCCCTACCTGATCTCTTCCACAGGTATGTGGTAAAAATGACAAAATAACTAGCAATCGATCTCCTTTTATATGAGCCCCACAAATGACTTTTTTTCCAGTATCAGTAAGCAGGCAATATTTTTCAGAAGTATTTTAGTTACAAACATAGCTTCCAGTTCTTCCCCAAGCTGCTTTCTATGATGAATGAATAGAAAAAAAATCAAGTCCATGGTGTCTGTTCTGCTGGTGTACAGATATCGCAGGATATGTTTCCTCATTGAATGAAATGCGGAATTGGATTTCTAGAGTATGTAGGTTTATATGACTTACAGCACACAAATAAAGTTTTGTCATTTTCTGCATTAATCCTTTACTTTTTTGTGAAAATTCTTTTTCTAAGCTAATTATCAGAAATATATGTAGAAATTTGAGATCACAAAAGATATCAAATAAATATGACTTCAACTCTGAAGCCGCTATTGCTTGACAGAAGCAAACACTTAAAAGAAACAGCAAAAAACATGACTTTTTCTTAGGATGCTCGCTAAAGGTATAATTGATCTCATTCTGAAAGTGCCTTCTTCAACTTTAAGAGAACCAAAGCTGCAGACTAACACAGATTCTCTGTCCCCTACTCATTGAAAACCTAAATTAGGTGAGATACCTAATTTCCCCAAAAAATGGTAGTTTGAAGTAGAATGTTGGTTTTTTGTACCACTCTTTGGAGGCACAGGTGCAAGACCTAGACTGCATAGACAAGGCAGGCATCACTTAGATGCCCCAAAAAAGACTCTAGATCCATTCTAGTGAACACATGTAAAAAAACTGGGTGTTGCGGACCCTCCTGATTTAGGTCAAAGTATGGAAAATGTTCAGAGCTATTTACACAAGGTCACAATCTTACAAATATTTTAGCAAGAGGATCGAAGAGATCAAGAATTGCAAAATATGTTACAATGATTAACTAATATTTATTTGTCCAGTTGAATAAATAAACACACCTCTGCTTACAAATGCTATAGGAAAAGAGACTTTTGGTGAAAATGTGAGGACAATGACACTGTTTTTTTACTTCAAGCCTACAAGTACTCTTTAATTTTAGATCCTATTTTACAAGTAAGGAATCAGGCTGTTTTGTAAAAATAAATGTTGATAGTTTGAACATTTTTCCTGGACAAAATATTTTGTTGTGAATTTCACATTAGTTTGGATTTGTATGTGTTTATGTCACTCTCCAAACTTTTGCTCTTTTTGCAACGGAATGCAAAGGAATGATTTGTTCATTCCTACGTGAGTGTATTTGCTATTCTGCTCCTGATTGCTAACAGAAGACAGTTATTCAAAATGTACAAACCCAAATAACGCACACCAAATATATACCCTCTCCCTGCATGGTGGCAGGCAAAATATTTTTTTTAGTTGAAAAACAAATGCCAGAACTTTATGAAGACAGATTTATGTGCTTTGAGAGTAGAGCTAAGCAAATATCTTCTAGAGAAAAAAAGGAGGAAACTGATTGATCCTGAAACTGGAAGAGTAATGTAGCTTGAGTTTGAACTGCATATGGCTGTAACTGTTAAGCAAAATAAGTTTGTTCAACATAATTTCTGTGATTGTTGTTCTGATAATTTCTGTGCCTAATTGAGACGACTGAAACCACCACAGCAAAGGAACTGCAGTTCCGAATTAGCTGGATCAGCAGGATCTGGACTGAATCCACAGTGACCACTGAAGGTTTTCTAAAGGGAAAAAAAGTAGTACTCAGTTGTCCATAAAGGATAGGGAAAGCTCTTAGTTAAAAAGCAATTTTTAATCCTCATAACATACATGATTTTTTTTTTAGTTATTTATCTGCAGGTATTTTCAGGCAGGATGTAAATATCTCATCCTTTTTGGAAACTTTTGCATGGAGTGAATGTTTTCCTGCAGGGACAAAGTTACTTTTAAGATAGTTATGGTCCTTTTGGTTTTAGATGAGAGTTTGGGGATTTTCACACTATATCAAAGTTTCTGATGTTTTTTAAGGTAAGTTCCCTTATTCAAAGGTGTTATATGTCCCTTCTTAGTATTTTCCTGATGCACAGGCTTGTGTTTCCAGCTGAACGGTGAGAGGGCACTTCTTACGTTGATGATTGTCTTGTGCTGCTTTTCCTTCTCTATCATCCCACTTCCTTAAAGAACCTCACTAACATGTGAACGATGCAGACTTCCCTCCAAACCTTTGATAAGGTTTTGGCTGTGTGAAAAAAGTTTTCGCTTTGAGAAATTCCACATTAAGTATATGAAAATACTTAATTGTATTTTCAAAACAAGTACCTGCTCGAGATGTTGGATGTTAACAAGGAACCCAGATACATTTCTACAGTCATTTTGCAAGTTTGCGCTTCAGTTAAGGAAACTTTTCAGTGACTTCAGCTTTTCAACATATCAGGATTAATGGCAGTATAGGGGACTGGAGAGGGTGAGAAGTGCATTATTTTTCTCACTGATTTGCTAAAATAACTTTCTTGCTTTCAGGCTGCTATAGCAGGAGGCACAACTATGATCATCGACTTTGCCGTCCCTCAGAAAGGCAGCTCTCTTATTGAAGCCTTCGATACTTGGAGGAGCTGGGCAGACCCTAAAGTGTGTTGTGATTACGCGCTGCACGTGGCGGTTACGTGGTGGAGCAGCAAGGTACACATAAGAGCTGGTTATTGACCCCATGTGTGTTTACAGCACAGGGCTTGAATTTTCCTCAGGTGGAAAATACAGCTTGCTGGTCATGTTACAGTTAGCTTACCTGCATGTGTACAAACTACATGTTAAATAGCCCACACACTTCTACAAGTACTTTCGGAAAAAAAAAAAAAAAAGAAGGGAAAACAGAGAACACATATTCTTGAATGATACTGAGCAAATTCAGAGTTATAGCCAGGGAAAATGAAGCAGCCTGTGCTCTCTGATGCAAACCAGGGAGGGCAAAGGGGTAAGGGGTGTTTGTGTAAATTGCGCTTTGTGTTTCCTGAACATTTTATAAACTATAGTCCAGATGATTCTCATCCTTTTTTCCAAAGGGCTATAATGAAAAATATACTTAATTCTATTTTCAAAGAAATAGTTTTATTCCTGATTGCAGTAATATTTCTTTGAAGTAAAGCAGGATTGGAGCCAACCAATCCTCCATTCAATTTCTTGAATGGGATATTGCCTAGAAAATCTTTTGGGAACTGAAGTGTAGAAAATTGGCCTTGTTGTATGAATGTTTACTGCTTACCTGAAAACTCTCCTGAGAAAATGAACTTTTCAGGTACTTATCATCTATTTGAACCTGACTAGGGCTTTAAAGGGCCACTTTGGATCCTAAGAGAACTTGCATTATCATATAAATACATCAAGAAGAGTTCATTTTTAAATATGAAGTATGAATGCTTTTCTTCAATCTGTAACCTTTGAAAAATAGAAATGAAAGCCTATCCTCTGTAAATGCCATTTTTTTCTGTGCAGTGAGCACTTAATAGACTTACCCAAATTTATAGCTCAAAGCAAAAACATGGAATAAATTCTTCAGCGAAGTTTGGTGAATGGGCATTTGGAAAACAACCTTAGTAGAGAACAGTAGAACTGTACCAAAAATTCTGATAAAACTAGGTGGGTGTTAGTCAGAAAAACAGCCTGCTTAATATTAAGAATTTAACTGTGTTTTTTAAAGACTAAGACTGAAGGAAATAGAAAAGTCCTATACTTTGCAGCCACAAAAGACCTGAGTAAAGTAACTGAACACACTTTAATATTTCATGTCGTACTCATTTACTATTATATCTTCAGAATTTAAATTCTTGATAAAAAACATACACAGAATGCCTTCCTTTGGTCAGACTAGTTAGTGAAGAAAATAAAATGTTTTTCTGCTTCGTATTTGTGCCAGAGCAGGGTCCTATGTCAGGTATTTATGTGTTTGATAATTCCCACTCAAACTGTTTCTCTCTCCTCTTTCTCTTTTCTTCATTTTAACTTTCTCTGGACAAATTCAGAAATTTTTGACAGATCCAACCATCCTATTAGAGAAACAACCAAAAATAATAATTTATTTTTCCAAATAAATTCAACTCAAGGTAATTGTAATAGCATCACAAATATAAAACAGTTGCTATCAATCACCATCATTTTCCCAAGAAGGAAAGAACCAAAGTTAGGCAAATATTCAGTTATAGCTCGCTTACTGCACCACTGTAGATTCCCTTTGAAGGCATCCTAGGGTAAAGCTTTCACATGGGTCTCCTCAGAACTGGGGAGCAAGTGCATATCTTAAAGTTTCTCCAAAGAAATAAGAAAACATTGATTGCTGGTGGTCTTTCATAGACAGAAATATGACTCCTAAGATTAGATAGTGATCAAGAAGATGTTTCCTCATGTTAGGTCTAACCATTTGATCATCTAGACATATCCGATATGTTATGAGGAAGGTTTTTAATTGAGAAAAGATTTGGAGATAAGAAAACTTTGGGCTAAAACCTGCATCTTTCTTTCTTTTAGACAGACCAGTGTTTTGCTGAGCTTCGCACACTCTGCAGAAAAAGGGAATTCCATGAAAGAGTGCATATAAGAAAGGAATGAGGCACACTTGTACAGTTTAAGATACATTTTGTTTGGGGTAAAAGTATTTCAAAGGAATGAAATATTGATCAAACTCTGAAAACCAAATTTGCACAAATATACATTATCCTTTGAGTTAGATGCACTGAGTTATTTGACCAAGTGTTTTCAGCATCAAGAAGTTTTCACTGGAATAAAATTCTGCTTCAATCTCTTATGTAAGAAGTGCTCTGTTCCCATGATTAGCCTGTGCCTCAAATACCTGCACTGCAATGGTGCTGATTTATAAACTCTGAGAAGCAATTTGAGACAACAGAAGTAGTACAAATCAACCTTTAAATATTTTATTTAAATTGTTTGGGGTGAGTATGTTTTTGATGGGTGACTACAGGTTGGTTGCTGGTTCACACTTACAATTTCATTACACAAAATCCTGAACCGTTAAAGTAAAATTTTGCTGTTTTGTGAGAGTTCTTGGCTGTCTTTCAGGTGAAGGAAGAAATGAAAACTCTTGTCCAAAGCAAAGGTGTCAACTCCTTCAAGATGTTTATGGCCTATAAAGATCTATACATGATCAATGATGCGGAATTATATGAAGCTTTCTCCCATTGTAAGGAACTTGGAGCAATTGCTCAAGTCCATGCGGAGAATGGGGAGTTGATTGCACAGGTAGGCATTTGACATTTTGTCCATCAGCGTAAAGCCTGAGCACTTCAGCAGGAACATCAATTCCATCACTGTAACATGGGGATATGTTTTTTCTCCTGTTTCACCTACAGGAGGCAGAGGAAAAAATTCTTGTCCGCATCACAAAAGATAGGCCAGAAAAATTGCAACTCAGAGTCCTGGGCTCAGGACAGACAGGAGGCAAATGGTCCTATTGTAATAGGAGCTATACTGCTGGAAAAGCATCATTTAGCATCATGGGTCGGGTCAAAGGGGGAAGACTTGGCCAAGAGGCTCTAGGTGTGTGTCTTTGTCCTTAGTAAGGATCATTACATCTCTTTCAAAGAGAGGTTAATACTGTCCTCTCAGTCACAGACTGTACGTATGCATTTCAACTGTATGTATAAAGAGAGGATAGGTTTTACAAAAGCAGCAATTTATGTTTGAAAAACAGTAGATCATCTTCACTCAGCATTCTGGGACCTGGATTTATTTTGAGATCACTTTGATTTCAGGTAACACAATGATAAATTCTCTTGAGAAAAAAAAAGCACTCTAAAACTGACTTGCGCTCACTCAGTCCAGGCTGGTGTACGATGCACTTGGCTGTCTGCACATCCACCATACCACAGCTGCACTTTAACCAACTATAACATGTTTTCCTGTGCTGACTAGGGTGCAAAGAAGTTGCTGGCCATGGGAATAACTGGTCCTGAGGGGCATGAGCTGTGTCGTCCTGAAGAAGTGGAAGCTGAAGCTACGCAGAGAGCAATTACTATAGCAAATCTTACAGAATGCCCCCTTTTTGTAGTCCATGTAATGAGTAAATCTGCAGCAAGGGTGATAACTAATGCACGAAGAGAAGGTAATAGTTGTAATAACCTTACTGTTTTCAAGCTTGAGCCCTGACAACATTGGAGGAAAAGAAAAGCAAACTGTGTCCCTGTCCTACTCTGCGCGGTGCCATAACCATTAGAATATGGTTATATTTCTTGGAATGGGATGTCTAAAGAGTATATGTTTGTTTTGGAGCCCAAGGAAAGCTAAGCAACGTGAAAGAGCACCAACTGGGGTTGAGACTTTTCCCTTCTTCCCCAGAGAAGGGAAAAAGTCTTCATACTGTATCCTCAAGGTAAGAGTAGCAGCTAGGACAGCATTACTGCATTAAAAATGATGTGGCCAGTTCAAGACAACATATGGTCTGCTATTCCCCTAACTCAGGTTACCATCTGTAGGCCTTTACCAGCTGCTTAGATGTGAAAGATTATGACAGTGACCATTCCATATATTTACAGACATGCTGCCATGAAAAGAACTCCTAGTCTCTGCACACTTACAAGTCACTGCGATGCTGAAGGCATACAAAAGGCCAGGTTCTCTCCAGGAAAGGATTTTGCAGTCATTCACTACAGGACTCTTAAATGGTTCTGACCTGCCAAGGGAGCCCAGTCCTGGGACCATCTGTTGGGCAAATTAAAAGAAGTCTGCAGGCTATAGGGATTGAGATTGATTTACATCCTCATCTGTAAATTCCCACAGAGCTGTACTTGGAGCAACAGCACTATGAGTGGATATTACATGAGTAGAAGAAGCAGGACAAAAGCCCTGATTTGGAGGGCCTGATTCTTAAACAAATTATTTGTCCCTGTTATCTTTTCACTTCTCAGCCTGCATTCATCTGCTCTGGCATCAATATCACTTGGACATCAGTTTCTTCATCTCTCAAATTTAGACAATGCTTACACTAGCACCTTAGATTACTGATATCAGTGCAGAATTTGCATTAAAGTGCTATCAAACCAGCATGATAACATTGTACTTATACAGATGGGTATATTTACCTGGAAAATATACTGATTATGATTTCCATTACGACTCTTCTACAATTAAAGTTCATTAAGGAACCGTTTTACTAGCAAACTCTTCAGTAGCAGAGAATTTTGGTCCTCTGCTATATTAGTTTTCTCCGCTAGATGACACTGCTGCTGGTAACGTGGATTATATCAATCAAAGTACTGAGTATCACTTTTACTTTGAGGAGTGAAGTGTCAGCATCAACTATGATAAGCTGTAACGACATTTGCAATATCTAGATTGAAGATGAAACATTGGCTGTGAATATAAAAGCTCTAAGATAGAGGATGTTTTGAAGCAAGTACAGAAATCTACGTTGATAGTAAATGTTGTAAAATATTGTTAGGCATGTGTTGTATGAGCGGTCTGCTGTGTCAATATGATAACTAACTTGACAAAAGTTTCTTCAGTGTGCAAAGTGAAAAGGTTGGCATATCTTACTCTTATTGTGATACAAATTGCATTTTATAGCCTGCAGGATTCATGCGGTCAGAATCATCATTTCTTGACTTTACATACCACAGAATATAGTATCTTGATTTTCATTTATATACTTTTCAAGAGACAGAAATCAAAGCCTTATTAAGGGATTTCCAAAGGTAGCTGATATATGCAAAGATAGGTACATCAGTTACAATTTTTAATGAGACTGATTTTTATAAGTTCTGGCAATTAAAAATTTGCTCTTAATATCAGTTTTTTTTTTTTTTTCCTATTCTTCAATTAAAAGTGAGAATACAAAACAAGTACATCTAGACAAAAAAGTCTGAATTCTCAGAGTACTGCATGGATGACATAAACTCCATACATTTTGTTACAAGACAGTTATTCAGACAGGTTAAAGCTATTTTAATATGAAAGATTTTTTTTTTTAATACAGTAAGTCTCTCAAGGATTTTGTGTATCCACACGAATACACTTTATTCAACATTACTCAAGATTATTTTCCCATCTTTTGATGTTCGTTTCTTGCTACCTGCAGTTCTGAATTTGTTCATGGTCCTTCGCAAGCACTCAGCGTAGTGCGTGTGGGTGCGTCCACAGTGTGTGGATGCCTCTCACCCTCTGTCTGTGTCAGAAGTTTGATGGCTTGCTGAAGTCTGCAAGCAGATTTCTGTTGGCTGCAGGGAACTCTGGCTCACGCCCAAACGGCTAAAGCACAGATGTACGGACAATAAAGAAATACTATTTCTTATACTAGAAAAAGCAAATTTTAGGGGAAATGTAAGTGACCTCCTTTCTTTCTCCTTTCCTCCAACGCAAAATCCATTATCTGTGTTTTCTCTGATCTCCATCAATACCAACCATAATCTCAGCTTTCAAATAACAGAACAGTTTCTACTTATTATTATAAGCAGAACCTTAATATTATCACACCATGCAGTTTGGTGAGTCACAGTCCAAACCAAATGCAAAAAAAATTGCAAAATCAGCAGAGGTGTCCAAATGCAGTCTGTTGAAGCTACAGTGCTCAGAGTAAAAGCCACTTGAGGAAATGGCTTGTATCCTTCCAACTCATGGGAACAAGGGGAGCTGCTTCAGGCCACATTCTGACCACAGAAATATTGTCATGAGTTATGGTACATGAGTCTCCTAACTACTGTGGCTGGAAAAAAAAAAAAAAAAAAAAAAGCAANGGGTTGCTGCTTCAGGTCACATTCTGACCACAGAAATGTTGTCATGAGTTATGGTACGTGAGTCTCCTAACTACTGTGGCTAGAAAAAAAAAAAAAAAAAAGCTCATAGTAATACCATACTCCAGTGTACACAGAGAAAATCACAGAGATTTGCCTTGTTGTTTTCTGACAATACATTTGAATGTTTGACTTCTTATATTCTGAAAGCCAGAGAAAGGTCCAAACACTAGTCAGCACTAATAGCAATATCTTCTCAGTGGTGGTAGCAGTAACAGGATGAGCACTTACGAGAGAAAGTTACAGGTTATTGTAAGAAAATCATTCTTGGCTTGTGAAGTGAACTGTGGGATCTGCAGTGAGATACCCATTGTCTGTAGAGGGCAGGGGATACAGAAATCTCATACTAGGATCCAGCAGGAGCTGCCTTCAACTTGCAGCAAGAGACCGATGAGCGGGTTTATGGCATCCCAGCTAACTGGTTTTCTTGGTGACCATCAAGGGGTTACAGCCTGTTGCCTACAGAGCAGCAGAGCAGCCAGACCACCTCTTCAGGGAGTGAGACACTCTGTTTCATCTTCCAGTTGTTCTGAGGATTTTCAAATTCATGATTCCTAGGAGCAGGAAATACTTAAAACCTGCTAATTCTAACTAAAGGCTAACAGCCGATCTGGGTTGGGGTCCTCTTCTAATAAACCTAAAGTATTGTGCAGCAAATAATGGAAGAATAAAAATTGAAAATAATACTTAAAATTAAGATATATACAGTTTTTTGCTTTGGAAATGTTTTTATAGTCTTTTAAAAATTTATAAGATAAAATATATATAAATTTTATACATTTATATAATTACATATAATTATATTATGTATTATATACATTATATAATAATATATAATCATAAATTTTATACATTTATATAATTATAAATTTTATAGATTTATATGATTATATAAACTTTTATGTCTGCTGTAATCTTATTCTTCCTGCCTGCAATTACAGCTTGACAGTTAAAAATAACACCTTGCACCATCTGTGTGCTGTATACATATACCTACATTGTTGCATAATCAATAATTTCAGAGCATCAAATAGATGCTACAGCAATTTACAGATCTTGAACATAACTAATGCTCCCTTTGAAATCTCAATCACATGCATAGTAAGCAACATGTAAAACCCATTATAATATATAATATGTCAACAATTTAATTAAAAAGCTTTCCCAAACAACATTCTTGTGAAAAAATATATTGGGAAATCAGCAGCAAAATATTCAAACAGACATGCTGTACTGTAGCCTAATTTATTGTGCTCTTCCATATGTTGATGTTTAATTTGAGATGCTGCATTCAAGTTTAAAGCAGTTGCAAGCAAAAAAAAATCAGGAACAGGAAAAGCAAAAGATAAGAATTTTTATGTTATTTGATGATGATGCTGTTGCTCTGTGTTTCTCAGGGAAGGTGGTTTACGGAGAGCCCATTGCTGCTAGTCTTGGCACCGATGGTAGCCACTACTGGCATGAAGACTGGGCGCACGCCGCAGCATATGTCATGGGACCTCCACTGAGACCAGATCCTTCTACTCCTGACTTTCTCATGAACTTACTGGCCAAGTAAGCAGATAAACTACAATGACAGCTGATGCCCCAAAAGGCAGCCAGTTCTATTTGGATTATATAATAACAGGTTGATGCCCTGGAGATTTTCAAAGTACAGAATGTTACAGTAACAGGAAGGAGAAAGGGAAGGTGAAAGCATAGACAAAAAACAATTTTGTCACAGAAATTAGAATCTGTTCAGATTTTGTTCCTCTGAACTCTTATGTCCTCCTGTCTCCATCTGATTTTCATCAGTAAGCCTTGCTTTGTTAATATTGCAGCAAAAATCGAAACATGATCAATGGGGTTGCATGCCAGCACGAAATCTAGACGTATCCCGGATATGTGGCCAGGAAATGTGGCCATAGCTAGAGGTTCTAGGTTTTGCTGTCAGCTCCCTTGTTCACTTGAAATGCGGATGCTACAGAAAAACTAATTATGCTGCCTCTGGAAAGCAAGTATACCTTGCCCTTACTGAGGAATCTCCCCCTCAAAAGAAAGTAGCAACAGAAGCATCCTTCAGATAGCCATAGCAAGCCAGCTAATAAAATGAATGTTTGCCCGGTACTTTTTTTCTAGTAAATCTTAACTCAACCAAAAGGTTGAATTTGACCTGAAAATCTGTGCAGATATTTCTGAGTACAGTCTGACTGACAGTTGTGCAAATCAGGGCTAATTTCACTGGGTCTGTGGAGTGACACAATCTAAAATTGCCGGGAGGACGGAAACCAGCACTTTGCTCTGGGCAAGGTGGGGTACCTCATTCGTGGGACACCTTTGTTGTATCCAAAGTAAATGTGTTATTTTTGGTATTTGGTTTCCTATGAGAGAGTTCTGAAAACTGCTTCCCTAGGAACTGGCTGTCTCTATATTCTTGGAGAAAGAGACTGAAAAGCATTTGTCAGGGACTATCAGCCTTCTTTCTTGCAGAAGGATGGCCGGATCTATCCAGACCGCTAATAGATTCTCCTGGCTGGTGCTGTATCTGCTCAGTTTCACAAAGAACTTTGTTTCTCCATAGTGATGACCTATCTGTGACAGGAACTGACAATTGCACCTTTGACACATGCCAGAAAGCTCTGGGGAAGGATGACTTCACCAAAATCCCTAATGGCGTGAATGGTGTAGAAGACAGGATGTCAGTCGTATGGGAAAAGGGCGTTGTAAGTATATCATTGTATATAAAGTACTGAACAGGGTCCCTCAAAAGTATCAGCTCTTCAGTTTTATCAAGTTTTATCATAGTATAGCCTTCTTGATCAAAAGACCAAAATAAATTCCTCACCAACATACTTTAAAGTGCTGGGAAATAGAAGAGGATTCTCAGTGCTTAGAAAATGCACTACAGAACTTTCTCTTGATTACCAGCAAGGGATTGCTATTGCTTCAATGGTGGTGAAAAGAAATTTACTTGCAGTATTTTTGTCACAAGATGAAAGAAAAGTTGGAGGAAAGAGCTGCTTACTGTTTTGACTTGGTCTGCTCTATGTTTTCTTCTCCCTAATCTCTCTTGAACTTACTTGTTGAAGGAGCTTCCACCTTAGATGTGTCGCTCTGAGCTTCTTTGGACACTAAGGACAATGCCCTTGAGGCTCTAAATAAGCATAAATTTAAAACTCGTGGCTGGTCTTTCCTGACAAGGGTAGTCTAGTGAGGGGGCACTTGTGATTTGCTACCTACTAAGTAATCTTGCTGACACAATGCTGTAAGTTCCAGAGACCTTGGTTCAACTTTGTTGTTGTTGTTGTTGTTACTAATATTATGAAAGTGAGACATGAACATGCATATCAGTACTGTTTTTGAACTGTGTAAAAACTTGGACAGAGTAATTCTTCAAAAGGTGTTCAGTCAGTAATATCTTCCCTTTTCTTACTTGTAAAATGTTACACAGCTGTGATAGTTTGCCAGAGAACTTCCTTCCCACACACTATTATTTAGAATAGAAATGTTCCTCATCTTATTTCTGCTTTTCTTCTCAGGCAACTGCTCACAGACCACCACATTGTTAGCATGGCAGTCTGCTTCCTGGACTGACCTGTGCACAATGTTCCTGCTAGCATAGCTGGTTTCCTGACCAAACAATTCATGAGGACTGCATTAAATTTGCTAGCTAGCAGTGGCCTATTACTGTTTGACGTTTCACTGACATGCCTCACTCAAAAATCTTTTTTATACTGCTTGACCTCAGATTTTTACTGAATCATGCTATCCTCTGCATTTTTGTTGAAGAGATTTTCAAATCACCTTACCTGTATCACACATAGTGCCCTGCCTTTCCCTTATAATCTTCTCTGTAATCTTCTTTCATATGCACATTATTATAGTCAGTCTGATAGTCATGTCTCCTAATGCTTTATCACTTTGTCATATACTTCAATACAGACCCAAAGCCAGAAAATTAATTTGATTTCTGTTGAATTAAGACTGGTTCTATAGAGCATTTGCCTTTAAAGTTGTTTTTTTTTAGTTGTTTTTCCTGTGCTATGGAGAAGAGAAAATTATCACATTCAGTAAATGTACGTTGCAGTGTGTGCATCAGAGACAAATAGTTATGCATTTTAAACTCAGTATGACATCTCTTAAAAAAAAAAAGATGTTGACAGAGGACTCTATCATTCATTCCAACGCTTTTGACATCAGATATTTTTTCTTCCTTTCTTGTTTAAAAATTAGTAACTTTGCTTTTGTGTATTCTTCCTTAGTATAGTGGAAAAATGGATGAAAACAGATTTGTAGCTGTTACCAGCACAAATGCAGCAAAAATCTTTAACCTTTACCCAAAGAAGGGAAGAATTGCTGTGGGTTCTGATGCTGACATCGTAATTTGGGATCCCAAGGCTACAAGGTACGTCTGAGTAACTAATTTCTTCCAAGTAGTCCCTCTGTAGAAAAAAGAAACTCAAAACATTTGTACGGGAATAATCCTCTAGAGTGAGGTTATGGCATTTTTTCTCAGTACTTCATGTGAATTATTTAGAGGTTATTTAGCTCTTACAATAGTATATACAAGTAGGGATCTTTGATGGACTTCAAAAAATTCTCCAAGATTCCTACTATTACAAAAATTATGAGGTCTATACATTACCCTACTAGGGTTTGGCAGTCTAAGAGTAAAAATAACCACTTTGAGACTTCAGAGAACTCTGTAAAGTGCAGAAATATGTTTAGGTTCCTCACAGTGCAAAGAGCTGGGAGAAGAGCCCATGTTCCTGTGAAGACAACTTTTGTAAGCCTATGCTTTGAGCTTAAGGCTACTTCTGACAGGTACCTATTCCAGGGTGTTCAGGAGGAGTGGGGAAAGCATGGAGTGCTGACCTCTTTTGGTCCTCTCCAAAGCTGCTAGAGCAGGCGTAGTAGAAGAGCCAGGGAGGACCTTAGCTCTGCAGCTCGAGCTGTAGATACTTAGGCTTTTATTTAGCACCTTTCTGATCCTGTGCCCAGTAAGTTCACTAGAACTTGTCACACAAACAACAGATGCCAGACAATTTTGCTGCCCCTTTCCCTGAATGACTTGATGCCATGACCCATTTATTACTAAAAAGGCATGCAAGACGGTATCTTTCTGGAGTCCCAACTCATCCAGCACACGCTGTGCATTACAGCTGCTTCCTGTCTTCAGGCGTATTCACATCATTAGCCAGTTCTATACTCTGGCTCTATGAACCTCTGAAGGACTAATCCTCTTGGGTATACTCCTGGCCTCAGATCCTATCCTGGTCTTGTCTAAACTACCTGCAAATCCTCCAGAGGATGTCAGAGAGCCAGCTCGCCTTACAGAGTGTCTTTTTCTGCTGAGATGACTATGGCATGTGGCCAGTGCTCCTCCTTGAGCAGCCATGCATACGTAGGGCCTTGATATTGGCCTCAGCTCTAGGAAGTAGCGTGAGCATTTGCTGTCCCAAAGGGATGCATTGACCCTCCTTGGAGAAATCCTTTTATCAGTGTCAACTAAAAAGGGGCTAAAGCTATTTAAGAAAGCAAGAAATCCTAACTTCACTGGGTGTTGGAATGTGATGAGAGCATGGCCAGCTCCCATACAGGCATGAGGGTTGGTGTTCCTAATGCTTGAATGTTAACTAATTCTTAGATGACACTAGATTTTCAGTCTGTGCTTTTAAAAAACAGAGTTGCTGATTCTCCTGGTAGAAGAGGAAAGCTTGGAAACATGGCTGAACACATTTGAAGCTCAGAAACCAAACAGAGCGGGGAAAGCCCTAATTCTAAATTTGTTTTAAACAAATTCTTGACTAATCTTCTGGTTTCTGAAATGCTAGCAATGTAATTTTCAGTCACTTCAGTATTTCATGAGTAGCCAAAATACGGAGTGTGACAGCAGAAGTATTCTGTGTGTTTAGTTGCAAAGCTCGAGGACATGGAGGTTGCTATTCAGGGGCATTCGACAAACTGGCAGTACCAGCAAAAGTACTTTCAGCAGTGTCAACCCCGACAAGCAGAGAGCCCAGTGCAAGGGCAGAGAGGTTTGGCTGCTGGGTGGCAAGCGGTTCATGATGACTGTGCCCCCCCGGCATGCTGAGCTAGCAGATTTTGAGACACTGACTATGAGCTATTTCAGGACAGAGGAGCTATGAACTCTGATTTAAAAAAATGAATGATTCTTTTCTGAGCTCACTTCTGCTCTGCCAGGGCACAAATGGAGCTAGAAAGACAGCAGAATTCTCACATTGGTCTCAAGGTACTTCATCTTCTAAAATTATTTATCCTTTTGCCTCCTGGACATTCCTTCTGCTTCTCTTCACACTCTCCTGGGTGCTCTCATTGTCTTTTGCCCACTCCATCTGTGAAGGTGTAGTTTTGCTTCAAATTTTTTCCAACATTAACTGCATTTGTTTTACTGAGCAAGCCTATTTTAAGTTCAGCCAATATTTTCTTTTCTGATCTCGGTACTGTTTTGGTTGTTTATCCCCTTGGCTTTCCTGGAAACAAGCAACCATGCAAGTACTGTTGTGTGAAATACATGAGTCAGTATAAATAAACCTCATAGTTCTTCTTTATTCATTTCACTACAAATCCTGAAGAGGGCACAAACAGTCCAGCAGAAGAAAGAATCTCACTATCGGGCTTCAGCCATTTAAAATATTGCACAAGGCCCAGCCTCCTGTGCTTTTCTTGCATCTGAGGAGTGATTTGCAATTTGACAATAGTCTTGTTTCTCTTCTCTGCAATTTCTTTCTTCCTCTTTTGAGCGTGACTAATTTTGTTGTTGTTGTTTGTAAATCTAAATCTTGAAAGAGCAGAAACCACAGTTTCCCAGTTCCGGCTTAATACTGTGTTCCTGGTCTTAGAATGATGGATGATATCAGCTTAAAGACTTGGACGAATGCTGAAGTATCACTGTGAAGAACTGGGATTATTATAGTCTGGCAGGGGAAATCTATAGGGAAGATACTAAAATCGTTTGGATAGATCATGAGGCTCTTTAAAATACAAAAAACCTAAACCTCTACAAAATCAGCTGCCTTCCCCCACTCCTGCATCATTGCACAATAGCAATGTGATGGGTGCTATCTTGGCATTCAGTGTTTTCCTTTTCTAGATTGCAAAAACCTAGCAAATTCAGCATGACAGCTCCGCAAGCCAAGAGCAATTGAAAATCAAGGTTCCACTTCCAGCACTCAGCCACTTCAGCTGAGGCTTCTGCTTTAAGGGCCAATTTCACTGACTAGCAGATTCCCATAGGACTTACTGATGATTCTTGTAGAAAATATTAAAGGAAATTATCAGATTTGTTATTGTATTTAAGAGCTTCCTAATACTGGTTTTAGTGGGTCTCCCTGAAAGCAATTAGTAGTGGGAAAAATGCATTAATGCATAAATTCATTAGAAACTGCATTAGAAAACATGGGTTGTGAGTTAATCGAAAGCCAATGAAACTGCTATATAGTATAACTTTTCCTCTGGCAGATTAAATCTGTTTCTTAGTTTCTTAATACTTGTTATGTATTCTATAAAGAACACAAAAATACTAGAGGAAGCTGTTGTTTTGCACTGGTCATGTGCTTCCAAAATCATCTTGCAGACCTCAACACCCACAGCATCCCAAGTACAGCCTGTGTGCCCAGGATTGTTTTGTGAGAACTCCTTGGGAAAAACGCATGTAGGCAGCATATGTGTATGTACCCAATGTACTTTCTTATTTTTAATCTGTGCTTTGACCAAGAATGTTCACTAACTGCACAAAAATAATACAACAGCCTCAAGTCTATGAAATAAAAGCAATTGCAAACACTGTTTGAGAAGGAGAGCGCAGAGTAAGCAAGCAAAAGTGAATGTCACCTGTCAGCAAATCAGTGTCCTCAATAGCTGATGCCTTTGGCTATTTGAAAGCAAGTAAGAATACAAATTCTCTGGGGCTTGTTTCAGAAATGCTAAGCAAGGAATCTAAATATTGCAGCAACCAGTTCAGACCCTGGAAAGAACTGAGCATCCCTGTAAAGCAGGGACAGGCAGGGCTAAAAGATGTTCAAGTCCTTGCAAATGTTAGGCCTTAATAAACTCATTGGAGCCTGTCAGAGCCTTACCAACAAACACTGGATCAGGTTTCAAAGGCAAGATCAGGACAAAATGAAAACACCCTTAGGGATTAAAGAAAAAAAAATGGATGGAATTTACGCATCTAAATCCAATTAAATGATCAGGGCAGTTCATTACAAAAACCATGCCACCTGAGAAGGCTTTCTACCTGTTTTCTTTTTCTTTTTTTTTCCCACTTACCAAGGATAGCCTGGAAGTTATCTAGGTGCTTCTGAGTGCTGAGGTAGAGCAGACCCCTGTGGTACACCCAGCCCTTGCCTCGTGTGTACGGAGGGAGCTGGATTCACTGCTGAGCACAGCAGGGAGAGTGGCAGCGCCTGCCACAGGGATGTTTTACTGAGTAACCTGCTAGCTCTGACATGACTAGAAAAGATACCATTTCTGGCCTCTGTTTTCAGAGTTGTTTATGGGTTTTAGAAGAAAAAGTCACTAGCTGCAAATCAGAGAGAAGTCAGGATGGCCCTGTCTGTTGGCATATATTCCCCCAATGCTTCTTGTGTGTGTCTATTTGATGTCACTAGATAAATCTTTTGCATTTATTAATGCACAACCTGTCCAATGTCTGTGTCATCTGTAGTCAGTTTTCAACCTCAGAGGACTTAAGTGGGGAAAGTCACATTTAAGGACTCCCTGCCAAGCAACTACTTGTAATTTTTCAAAACAGGAAAAAAAAAAGATTATAGCAGCAGATTAGAATAAATAATGCTGTGATTGCTGTTTTGATCAATGAGCATAATTTTGAGCACTTAGTATATGGATAACTACTCTGGACATCATGAGGCAAATGAAGTAAAAAGTGTGGCATAGGACAAGCATGTTCCATCATTTTCAATAGCATCATTATTTTTTTGCACAAATACAAGCCTTTGTATGCATGCACACTCAATCACATGAATCACAGGTTCCTTCCAAAGGACTATTATTTAAAATAAAGGGAATGCCAAGAAGGAAGAACCAGGGGCACAAATTAAAATGCAAAAAAAAATCTTTTAAACATAAGAAATAATTTTTTTTTTTTTAATTGTGAGAGTGGTCTAGCAGAGGAACAGGTTGCCAAAAGAGATTGTGGAGTCCCCATCCTTGGAGACATTTAAAACCCACTTGGGCATGGTTCTTGGACAAGTTGCTCTAGGTGACCCTGCTCTGAGCAAGGGGTTGGACTAGATGATCTCCACAGGCCCCTTCCAACCCCACAGACTCTATGGTTCTGTGGCCTATAACAAAATAAGCCTCTATGAGAGATCATGATGTATGTTTCCCTAGAACCTTGCTATCTCATAAAATGTCAACTATTTTCTTCAGAAAGTTGAATCTTAGAAATATAACCACAAAAAAAATCTTTTCTTGTCTTCTCCTCGTATAACCCTATAATTTTCTCCGCAGTTATTACTTCCAGATCTTCTTTAGTCATCGGAGGCGCTCATTTGCATTTTCATCTCTTCCTATCATTTCCGCAAGCTTAATTTCTGATTACTGTCGCCCCACTGCCCATTGTACACTCTGACAAGTTCCCCTTTCAGCCTGTATCGATTTGGAGTGAGTGATAGGAGCAAACGGATGATATTGCTAACAAGTGGGCTACTTAAATTAGTCAGAAAAATAGCGTTGTCACCATTCTCTATCCATCTTAAATGATGAATCTAAGGAGATGTGATTGGATAAAATAAAGATGGCATCCCTCAAATAAGCCACTCTGACATGGAAACCCTAAACATTTGACTTCCTTCCCCTTCTTTCCTGTTATTTTATTCACAAATCTCCTCACTTCATATGTCTACTTGAAGACAATGATTATTTAGGGATAATGCGTTAGGAATAAATGCAGGAATAAAACTTTACTAATATATGCCTACCTATGTATGTGCAGTTATAGCAATTCTTTAATATAGAATAGACCATGGGCTTTTTGACCCATTTATAGCTAGTCTTATAGCTGGAAGGTCTGCACATGGACTTTGATTTCTCTTCTTTTTTTCTCTTTTTCCTCCCTCATTGATTTTCTTTTTAATGAAACTGTCTCTTTAATGTTAACAAAGCTCAGGTTAATTATCCATATAGAGGAGTGGTAGCTCAGGACAGCACAGCAAGGCAAACCAGAGATTTATTTTTCCTATACAATTTAGAAAAGCCTATTAGCAATTTGGGTAGTGCAAAGGCAACAGACAGTAATGTGAAGCTACTCACAAAAGCTGATTTAACTTGAAGTAACTGGCATCTTTTCCTATCCCCAGCTTAAAGATGCTGCATTGTAAGCACCAGAAGAAATTGCTTACAACTCCAAGTCTCATCATTACATAAGCTGGTTTTCTATAGTAGCTGTCAACAAAGCAGTTGTTTTCTCTTGAGCTCAGGTCTCAGGTCATTTTATCTGTTGTTATTATGTTTTCACTTAATTAAGTAATTCTAAAATTGGTGTCTTCCCCCTCCTGAGATGTTAAACCACTACCCTTGCCTTAGGGCTGTTGAATACAGAATTCCTTTGTATTTCTATGCTTGGAATTTTTAAAGAAAACTTTAAAAATGGGATTTGTGCATCCAATTTCCATTGAAAGTAATCAATTTCTTTATTTTCTTATGTCCTTCTTATGTGTTTCCTGTTCTGAAAATTACAGCGTTAATCCCCACAGCAGTGGAAGTTGAGATCCTATAGCTCACTCTAGAGCTCACAGATCCACATTCACATATCTAGTGTAGCTTCATTTCTGTGTATTATGGGGAGTAAAAGATAAATCTTAACATATAAAGCCAGTTTCCCTTCATCCAGCTTAGCCTCTTGCACAACTGGGACTTGCTGTTTAGTATTTCAGCTCTGGCTGGAACCAGAATATTAGAGGCTAGATATATTTATGATGATCCTGGATTATGTTTGACTTGAAATGTAATCTAGCACCGTTAGCTCTTTACAAAACTTCAGGATTTCCTGAGGGCGTAAATTTTGAATTGACCACTTGTATAGTGTTGAATTTCAATTTGTAGCTTAATTAGGTATAATATTCTGGGAGTGTCTATAAAGCACTTCCTTACATAAATCATCAACAGAGTTACTTGTCACTGACTCTTCAAACATACAGAAAAAATCTGATAATTTCACGTAGACTTTAAAATAATTGCTAATACATTATAAATTAGTTCAGTCTGGGTTTGTTGGATTGTAAATTGGCTATACATGCTCCCACCATGAGCTGGTGACAATAGTATTCAGGCACTCAAAACAAACACTGCAATCAATTTCACTAAGCACCCCAGCAGTGGTGCCTGTGCCGAAGTGGCTCATGGAGTTGTTGCTGAAAGCAGTAAACTGTCTGTTGTGCAGAGCTGCTGAATTATGAGCACCAGAACCAAACATGCTGCCTGGGTATGTTTTAATTGACTGTTCACTTGTTACCTGAAACTTTAGCTGACATTGATAATGTTGAAGAGTTAAACCAAATCACAAAAGTATTTTAGCGAGAGCCATCAAGGACACCGCACTTCACCTTAAGCAAGGGCAACACAGTTTAGGGCTTGTTCCATCAGAAGAGTTATAAATGAGTTCTGTGCAGGATTGTTGCTTAGACAAGCTCTCGGAAATTTGTTTTGCCATACTGCAAGGTTTACCTACATAAGTGGATTTTTCTTTCAGAAGTGTTAACTTTTCATTAATTTTGTGTCTTCTTATGAAGGACATACTTAATTCAAGGCATGTTTACCTCTCAGGCTGAGCAGAAGGATCCTGATCATTTTTCTCTTTGTTTGCTGGACGTGCATTTTTTTTTGCTTTATTTTTCATCATGTCTCAGCGCTAGTGGACAAAAAGATATGATATCTACCTTGAGAATGCTAAAGATAATTGTGTTATGATTGTTATTATTTAATGGTACTTACATACCAATTGGACCCATAAGGATAATGCAATAAACTACAAAATTATGTTTCAAAGCTCTTTGTAGTGTTACTGTAATACCCATGGATAAGTTTGTTCCATGATATTTGTAAGACTGATGACTACAGGAGGGTCTGACTTCTTGGTTTGCTCTTTCCCCTGTGATTCTACAAGATGATGCTGACTCTGGTGAATATGTATGCCAAGTTTGCTGTCCAAGGTTTGCTGAATAACAGTGGGTTTTGTTGGCTGGTTGGTTGGTTGCTTTTCCTGTGGACAAATGGACAACTGAGAATATTTTTCTATATGTACAGCATTTGAAAAGTCATTTGTCACTGAGACTTAAATATAGCAAATATAGTGAACATAATGAGGGCTGTCTACTGGAAACAATAACCCTGTAGCTCAGATAACTACTGTTGAGATCCAATATTATAATGTGTTTAATAACTTTGGAAGAAAGATGTATAAGAATATGACGTCATACAGACAACAGGGAGATATTTGAGCTCTCAGTCACTGGTTCAATCTAACGCACATGATTTACCTAAATTCATTACCTTCTCTAGTGGAATTATCTTTGTAGTCTTATTTATGTTTCTCAATCTTTGAAATATTCCAGACATATTTTTAAAACTTGAAACTTCAGGACATTCTAGCTAAAAGGTCAGAGGCTTTTTATCACCTTATTGTGCATAGACATTTGCTCCACAAGTTAGAACACAACCAGGTAATCCAAATAAAGAACTAAATCTGGTTTTTGTTGTTTTTTTTTTTTAACTCATCTCTTTCTAGTGGAAAATTTTGCATTTCAGGGCTGCAGAGTTCTGTCCTTTTGACTCCTACTTCATTCTTTTCAACTGCAATTACTGTTCAATGAAATGTTAATGCCCTACTCTATTTTTACAGCTGTTCCATGATGTACTGTACAATGTTATAGTTTAATAATGCTGCTAAATTTTCTGCCACTATCCATTTCTCACATTTTTATAATGAAGTAAATTCAGGGGTCATAGTAATGTTGGATTCTGTTTTGTTTGGTAAACACAGGAAAATATCTGCACAGACTCATCACCAGGCCAACAACTTCAATATATTTGAAGGAATGGTCTGCCACGGAGTCCCAGTTGCAACAATTTCAAGAGGCAAAGTGGTTTATGAAGGTGGAAATTTCAATGTCACAGCAGGAGAAGGCAAATATGTCTCCCGTCCACCATTCCCCCCATATGTCTACAAACGAATCAGGCAGCGGGATGAGGTTAATTAAACTAATAAATCTCTGTAATGCTTTGTATAACATGAGGATAGCTAGCTCTTGGGAAAAGAAGTTTGGGGATTCAGTGGTAATTTCTCTTACTAATCAAAATGTGCCAAGGTGGGAGGAAATGGATCTAAGGGCTGATTTTTTTATTGTTCTTCATCTTACAGAAAAAAATTACCATAGTTCCTGCTCTTAAGGAAACCTGTGCAACTTGTAGACCAAGTCTGGGTGTTTCAAAAATCAACTAGCACCACTATCAATAACAGCAGCCAAACCCTTCTGATCATAGATGATCTGAATAGCTGCTACCTTTCACCACTGATTTTCCTGGGAAAACACAGAGGCAATCCCATCATACTCAGGAAGAGATCTTTGAGAAAGATATCAACAATTTTCTAACTCTTTTAAGGATTTGGGGCTAAGCCATGGGCAATATCAAACACTTGGTTCTGTTTCTGCAAGAAAGTGTTAAAAGTATGTGCATAGTGCATTGCTGGAATGAGAGAGAGAGCATTGCTCCAGTCAGTAAAGACGAACTTTCCAAAACGCATTCAAACTGAATTTTCATCGCTCACTTACCATGCAGCACTTACAAAAAATTTTCTGATGCTTCAGCATTGCTTATAGTGCATGGGATTTTTGAAAGCACCCAGGCTATTTATGCATTTTTAAAAATTGAAACATGAACCAGTGGGATTCACTATATGTTCTTAAATGTTCTATCCACCATCTCAGCACGAGTGCAAGTTAATGCTTGTTGAGGAGCAATTCTCATAGCTCTTGAATGAGTGTATCAGTGGCCCAACCTGTGAACTTGGCAGGAAGAATAGCATGTCCCTTTATCATGAAAATCTAACTGAATTGAAACCATTGTCCCAAAGACCACGCGGTTCCATGTGCAGCTGCAAATACTATTTCACAGGCCAAAAAGTAGGAACTGCTCATCTACACTGGCCTCAGTCTATCTTTCTAATTTAGATACATTCTCCTTGCAGAATACATTTTAGAGTGTAGTGTTCTGCACTTGACTTCAGTGTTTTATGTACCGTGCAAAAAGTGTTACATGCCTGTGAGTTTATTGAGTCCACTGGACACCAAAGGCTTAAGGCACTTTATAAATGCGGGCTGCTTATTATTATTGCACCTTATTTCTTGTGCAGTGTTGGTCCCTTTGTCTTTTAATGTAAAATAAATGCCATGTAATGCTAAGAGAAACTAGCTATTGAAAACAGATACATAGAGAGGTTACATTAGGAAAAACCGGGGTCATTCCCTTTACATGTAGGAAAATGCTGTGGTTATTAAAGGATGATTTGATGCTTCCTCCAGCAGAGCTGAGGTTTAGTGCACCCAAATTCTGGCATCTCTGCTAAAGCATTATAACCCAAGTAGGAAGAAGATGAGTCCTAAAACTAAACCAAAATTTAAGGGAAACTGGACAATCATAGATTTCTAAATTACTTCAGTGACTGGCAGTTTGCAATTCTTACTGGAGCTAGGGAGAATTTTCCCTCAAGTACCAATTGTCTGCAGAAGCGATTTTTCAACCAGCTTGACCCCCTGTAGGCAGCAGCTGGGATGGCCACACATGGCAGAATTCAGTTTGTTTCCTCACTGTCATTCACCTCTGTTTGCCTGTTTTAAGAGCACCACTGGAAAATGTGAGCACCTAAGGCAGGGCAGTCCTACAGCGGGAGCATGCAGGGAGTCAGCTCTTCAGGGGAGCTGCTCCACTCCATCTTCTCAGTATCTATTCTCCCCTCGGATATCTCAGAGTAACCAAGGTTAAAAACATGTAAAGAAGCCATCAAATACTGCGGATTAGCTCATCTATGATCATGTGTTAGGGTATCCTAATGTTTGTGCCATAATCTCTAGAATTTTCTCAACACTCCATGCTCTGTATAGGCTAAGAAAGGGAGAAGCAGCAAAAACATGAATGGGAGCATGATCACTCACTTCTGAAAAATTGATTTGAGAATTGCTTTGTTACAGGGCTGATTGATTGATTAAGCTACCCTGAGAAGCTGAGACCCATATAGTTCAATCCCTGTCTAAGGGATATTTTCAAGACAGAGTGTTGATTAAAATGTTGTGAAGTATAAAATCCTGAGCCCTAATATATTAAGGTTGCTATTCTCGTGATGTAAATTAGCAAGTGCAAACGGAAGACAAGTATGAGTGAAAGACTTGAAATGCTCTATTGCAGGTCTGCCAGCCTGTTCCTGTTAAGAGGGCACCGTACACAGGCACCGTCTCAGCAACACCCATCACCCCATGATGATAGGCCCAAGGTTTGGCTCTTGCAGGTAACTGTCTCTTTTGATTAGTGACAATGACTTCACCTAATGCTTCTGTGAAACTGCAAGAAAACAAAAGTGCAGCAGGCCTCAATGTGGTCTGAAATGAGCCCGCTTGGATAGTGAATTGTCTCGGTATCTTTAAATTTGATGAAAACGTGCAGCAGCCCACGTATGGAGGGCCTCTTTCTGATTGAAGCCCCATTAAAAAAGTTCTATTGAGAGAATCAAATAAGAGTATTGTTGCTAGAATAAGATATGGTTATGAAGACCTGTGGAAAAGCTAAACTCAGTTAACATACCTCTTTGCCAAGATCAGCAGTACAAACAAAATATAAATGGTTTTTGATTTTCTTGTAAAATTACATGCCAAACAACTTGATGTAAAAATAATTAAATTCACTGTCTTATGGGCAATAACTCTCCATCACTTGTACTGTTTGAATCAAGCACATAAATCTTGGACGGAAAACAGTTGTATTCATGCAGCAGAGGTGCTACAGCTGATTCCAGTGGTCTAATGTTTGGCTGAGCTTATGTTAGGCTCATGCTGGTAAAGGGGAAATGACACCCTGGCATCTTCCTCTTGTCTCTTCTCCAGCTATAGAGGCTCCCTCTTCTTTTGTGAGTTCTGGTGCTCAGAACTGCCTTCTGGTTTTTTGCTGAGTCAGTAGAAAGTAATTGGCTTCCCCTTCTCTGGGTTAGTTTTTCTGTTGAGTTCGTGACTTGGACTGTCTCAGAAGAATGCAGCAAGCCTCAGCATGTGAGGGCAGGATAAGACGGCTGGGGAGAAGGGCTAGGAAAAAGCACCTTCCCTGTAGCTCCTTAGCAAGTGGGAGAGAGAAATGCTTTAGCAGAAAATAAAGGAAATATGTAAGAGTTAGGGAAGCACAACTGAGACATGCTGCTGCTGTATGCCAGCTGCAACTGGAGTGTTTGTCTAATCAATCAGAGAGATTGATTAGTGCAGGTCAGATGGGTCAGTGGGCAGCAGTAAGCAAGAAAAAATCCAGGTTATGTTTCAGGCTGCACTTACATAAATGTTTTCCCAATAGAGAGATGAGAACTCCCAGTTTTCCCCTCACAAAAAATAGGGCTATTCTTTCTACTAATTAATACAAGGACAGGAACAAAACTGCAAAGGTGGGAGGGTGAAGTTAAGTTTTTCACATTTTGTTGTATTTTTCTTTGAAACCTCTCTCACAAGGAACCTCATTCAGAGCATCAATAGCAGCAAGAGTGCAGGGTGCTATTGCTTTTCCTCGGTCATAAAGAAAAATTTTTGTACTAGAGAAGACTAAGGGCTAAAGCTGCAATACAGTGAGGGAGCAATATTCATTTTTTCTGTCTCTTAGCGCTCTTCCTCTGTTATTACCTCTATGAGTTATAGCAGAGGTTTTCTTATGAAAGATTATATCATATTGTCTTTCTCTTCTGTGCAGATAAAAGTAACGAAGACTTCGCTCTCCCCACTGAAGCATGCAAGCTGGTTCCAACAACCAGTCAATCCACAACTGACTTTGCAAGAGCCCACGCGAGACAACAGTAACCAATAAACATTACGGGGCTTCCTGCTTCAAAGTTGTCACAGAAGTTTCTGTTTAAAAGGATTTGTTATTAGGTCTGGAAAATTATTTTAAGTAAATGGAGTAATAATAATTTTAAAACAATAATTAGAAATAAAATGTAGCAGCAGCTCTGTAGGTTCTTAGAATTAGGTAGGTTTAGAGATTGTATTCATAATTTTCTTTAGAAGATATCAGCTAATCTATAAAGTAAAAGTAATGAGTTTACAGCAAGGGTTAAACATGGTCTATATTCTTCCTCTGTTAGGTCACAGGAGATAAGCCCTAATACTTTAATTTCATGCGTTAGGAACATTGAGGGATTCAGAGAATTCTGAGAGCACATAGCTGAATTTGATTTTTGCTTTTTTCCCCATCCTGGATGCAACCATTAGGTACAGCAAGATCCTGATTCAGGAGAAATATCACTGGTTCAATTGCTGCCACTACATCTTTCTGTCCCTGTCTTTAAAGGAGTTTATACATTCATACATTTGCAAAGCCAGATGTTTACTGATCTCAACAAGTGATTATTTTATTTTCCCCTAAGCTAACCTGTGGTAACCATACTGATGAAACAACCTACAAAACTGTTCTGTGTTGTGTTCTGGCTTTATGGAGAGACATCAGAGAACAATGCAATTTCAAAAACACTTTTTTGACTGAAAAATGTGAGATTATTCCCCCTGTAAAATACCTTTTTTTGTAAGACATATATATATATGTAATGAAAAACTTCTCATTTGCCAAATTTATCCTATTTCCTCTTTGAGGGTGGAAACATTCTTCAAAATGTGATGATGTTGCCTGCCTAGGCAGGTTTTGTGATGTTACATGCTTAGGATGTTGTTTAAAAACTCATTTTCATATGCAATAGCTTTTATTTTAAAGCAATTGTGAGTAGGCAATATTTCAAAGAAAAATGATAAAATACTGAAAACAAATAAACACACAAACAAAAACAACCAAACAACACACCTATACAGGGAGTTTATTGATCCTATAAATAGAAACAGTAGAACCCATCCTCTGTGCAACCTGTGGGCCAAACAGTCACAAAGACACACATACCCACCATATTTTAAGACACACGCAGGAAAAAAAATTGTTATTGCTGTATTGCTTTAATTTGACAGTGAAACGTAGATTTGTAGTTCCTGCTGTATGTATATAGGTGTACAGTGAGGTATGAGCTTATATGAGAAACAAACTCTTAGCTGATCAGTAGTTCTTCTGTCTCTAAATATCAAAGGAGACTTTTCTTCATAAGATGACAGAGAACACTCATGGGGTTGTATAGGATGAGCTAGGACAGATTCCCATTTCTCAGACTAGCTTCTGGGTGATGGAATAGCAGAGCCAGGCACTGAGCACTACTGTAACAACTGCTACCAGAGGATGGGTTTCCCTGTTCAATGTAGGCTGGATTCTTCACCACAGAGCTCTGAGTTTGTTGTCTAGTCTCCTTCTATAATCAGCACAGAGAAATGGATTCTTCTCTCATCATAAAGATCTAAAACAGGTTAGATGAACCTGGCCAGGGTCATTCTACCTTGGCATGAGATGAGAGGAGTTCTTGCGCCAGTTCGTCTCTGTTGACTACAAAGAGAGCACAGTGAACTGACTCCAGTGTAGATGTCCTCCCGGCAGGTGCCTTCCACACAGCCCATCTTTGCCTCTCAGAATTGTAACTTTCTGGTATGAAAAGTGCCTGTTTTTTCTTATATTTTGTCTTGTCAAGAGTGCACATCACCCATGGATGGACTTATTTCAATTAATCTTTTTCTTCCTTGGCAGAACAACAGAAATTTAGGAAAAACAAGGGGGGAAGCAGGGTGGAGAAAAATACATATTTTCATTTATAACAGTAATTTGCACACACATTTGGTCTTTCATCTAAGGACTTTGGTATTTAACAAATAGAACATTGCAATCATACGATAGATCTGCAAGACAAATAAATGCAATTACAGTAATTGAACAGCTGAGACCCATGGATGTTCAAAGCTCCAAAATAATAAAAGGGACTACATATAGAGGTAGTTGCCCGATGTTTAACATCCAGTGTTGGCTCAAATGACTAGTTCAATGTAATAGGGACTCAGTTATCACAGAAGGAGAAAATTTAGTGTTATTTTTTTTAAAAAAAAAGATTTTCACAGTATGATAACATGTAGTATTTATGAGTTACAAAAACATCAATTATGTAAACTGAACTCCCGAAACCATGAAAGTATATTATCTGTGGAAAAATATATAATCTTTTTAGGTATCCTACTCAATTTTATTAAAGTAAAAATAAGAAAGCTTCTCCATATAAGACAGCAAAGAGATTTTGATTCTTCTATTGGTATTGTGTGCTATACTACTCAGAGGGAGTCCTTTGTTTCCTTGTTCATAACAGATTTATGTTTTTTAATCACAATGACTCTTACAACTAGTTTGCAGATGTCATAGAAAAAATTCACCTCCATATTGTGGCCTGAGATTTATACCAAAGTGTCTGTTTTATTATTGCAACCCCTTAGTGCAATAAATTATTGCAGTCTGTCAGATTTATGATATCCATGCTGATTTATTTTCTCTTGGCACATAGAACAAAAATCCTGTCTTTACCAGTTGCTGCAAGGTGCCAGCTGATAGCAGTGTGACAATTGTGCAGTTTTTGTCTTCTCCCCTGTTAAGGAGGGCACAATTTAATAGTAGGATCTTCATAGGTTATAATTTTGGAAATGTCCAAGTCTCCAATCCAAAACCTTGCGTCATGCCCTGTGGTGAGTGACGCTGAGATGAATGTAGTACGAGGGCTTTTCTACAAGGCATATAGTCAAACTGGAATGAAATGGGACTATAAAATGCACATATGTCAGCACAAGTCCTGAATTGGATCACTGGAAAGAGCATTGGACCACTTCTGACTCTGGCCTCAATCTCTAGTTCCTGGCAGGACTTCTGAATTCATCTTACAGTCTGATCTTAGCTATCACTTACTTATACAGGCTTGTTGCTGGGGCTGTGCTATAAGCGTTGTGCTAAAACAGCAGCTGCAACACAGCTGGTTGCAAGGCTAGATACGACTTCTGCAAACACACCGTTTCCTTGGGCCTTTCACAGTGAAGTAGGACAAAAATGGTGTTCCCACAAACGTTTGTAGCCTGGCTCATTCAACCAAATTCCTCCAGCTGCTGCAGCCTTTGCCAAGGCAAGTCTTTGATTGCTTTGATTTTCAGTCCTTTGGTAACTCAGAGTATATAGCTGATGGTTACTTTGGCAGACAGCAGTACTACATTAAAACCACTTTTCTCAGAAGCAACACATCTCATCACAGAGGGGCAGGTAAAGCACAGCAGTTCTCACTGCAAAAGAGAGGGTTTCTCTCTGTTCCTGCATGTGAAGGTGAAGATTCAAATGCTTTGCAATAGCAACTGCAATAGCAAGGAGACAGCTCTGCGTCACTCTCCCCAGCCAGTCATAAATCTGGGTCTCTAGCCCCAGTACCCTGCACTGAAGTGGATTCCGGGGGCAGGAGCAGAGAAAGAACTAGGGATATTTGATCCTCATACCTAATTTTCTAGTTATATAACATTGTGGTGCAACCACCTCCCCCTGCAGTGGTTTTCTCTTCCTCACTGTGTGCAAGGAAAACTCCACAGACAGCAGTACTGGTTCATATAGCTTTGCTGGGCCACTGGAGGGCAGGACTGGTATTATGTATCAAGAAGAGCCTGAGAAGGAAAGTATTGCCATAAACAGCAACACCCATGAAGCCTATTCACATATTTTGAGACCTGTAATCATAAAATTAAAAAAAAAAAATGGATTTTATTTCCTCAACAGCAAATACAATTGATCTTGTTTTCCATTTCTGTTACGTAAAATAGAACCAGAGAGCCTTGTGGAGTTTTCCTTTCTTTTCTTTATTTGCAAGCAGCTCTAGGTGATTCCGATTGTGCTGAAAACAAATTGTGTCACAGCCACAACATTGACAGAGCAGGGACTGGACTAAAAGTAGTTGCAAACCCAGCACTCTGTGATTTAGCCTATGGTCCATGCCAAATGCTATAGCAAAACTGGCACAGGGGAAAAGAAACCCTTTAGTTTAGCCATGAAGCAAGGCCAGGTTTGGGGCATGGGGTAGTAATCAGGACAGTTCTATAAACAGCGGTGGGGGACGGCTTTGTTTGCATCAGGAGGGTCAGGAGTGCGAGCATGTCTCTCTGAATTATCTTCACAAGGCAACCAGGTCAACATTTCATTAATTTTGCAAACCAGATTTAATCCAATTGAGGGATTTTTCACAGTCAATGAAACAACTTCTACACAATTGAAGGACATTTATAAAAGAAGCTCTCCTGCGAGTACAGGAAAGGAAAGGGATAAATGAGTCAAAGGCCAAAGCCAAACTTCTCCTCAGACTTCTCCTCAGTTCTAAGTGCTTGTGATATAGGAATCTATTCTGTCAAGCACTAGGTAAGCAGTTAGTCACAAAGTCTAGTAAAGGAAGAAGGTGCTGAAAATTCCAACTAAGCCAATAAAACCCTTGATTTCAAATGTGCTGGTAGTTCAATTACATTAGCAGAAGATATATATATATGTTTTTATCAATGTGCAAAAATATTCTACAAGAGCAGAAGAATATATCAAAAGAGTAAAGAAAACTATAAATGAGGAAGAGCTGGTAAAGAGACAAAATAACATAGGAAATGTGAGGAGAAGGAATAGACATTGTGTAAAATACTGATTTTTATTGGAACTTGCAGACCTTTTTTTTAATAAATAAGAACAAGAAGATGCTGTAGTCACATGGTTGAAGGTTATGGTAAGCAGACAGGGCAGAGGGAATCACCAGGCAAGAGGCCCAGAGTGCTCAGATAAGGAAGCCCCCAAACTTTGCCACTCACAGGACAGAAGCGAACAGGAAGAAACAGAAGCTGAGTAAGTTCTGTGGAGACTGCGGGTTATGTCTCTGAGCAATGCTGGGAAAAATACAGGCCATCCCTTTTCTCAGCAGTACAACTATAAAGAGGACTTCTGGGTATTAGTGGATATTTCCATTAGTGGGTATTTCTTCTTTCTTCTCCACCCACGGGCAACTGAAGCAAAGACTTAAAACTGCAGAACTGTCCCATAACAGAGATGAATCCCAGCGTCCCTGAGGCCAGAGACTTTATTTTAGAATTCAAATAGAATGTGCTGAATATGCCATTTTCCAGGTAACGCAGATTTAGAGACGTAGGGAAGAGCAGCCACCTCCTTTGCCGACCGTTCAGCTCATTTTCAATACCGGGTCATGCACAGGGCCAACCCACCAGCAAACTGTCCCGTAGTCCCCTCACGGGTGTGTATGAGTGTAACAGCAACCACATTTGCAGGCTGGCAGCCTTGTGCCGGCACAAGCAGAGCACAGAATGATCCAGGCTTCTGCCCTGTGTTCCTCATGTGTTTTCTGTAATGTTTTCTGCACAGCCACAGAATCACAGAATAGCTGATGTTGGAAGGACACTAGAAAAGTCTGGTNTGATCCAGGTTTCTGCCCTGTGTTCCTCCTGTGTTTTCTGTAATGATGTTTTCTGCACAGCCACAGAATCACAGAATAGCTGATGTTGGAAGGACACTAGAAAAGTCTGGTACCACTGCCATGGATCTTGCCCATGTGAGTAAGCTACACAACATGCAGTTTGCTACACAGCACTCGGGTATGACACTGCTCTGGAACCTCAGGTCTTCGCCGCCCTAACACGGGCTCCGGAGAGGCTCCTATTTGTAATCAGTCAGGGCTGCTATGCTTAAGTTCCTCAAATAAACATGAAGTGCAGACATGGTATAGTCTTGACAGTGTATTCACAAACTCAAAATTGTAACTGATTTACTTTAGGTATCTAGCCTAATTCTTCTGAGTTTTTCAGAATACTATTTCAGTGTGCTACAAAGCTTTCCCTTGCTGGCAGAGCAAAAGAAAGAAAACATTTGCTAGATGGATAGACAGTAATAAAACAGGGAAGGCAAGAAACTCCAAGACAAATTTTGCACCCCTGCTATTGAATGAAACAAAAATCTCTTCTTTGTGGTACTTGTACTACTCAGACCTGCTGCCACCCTCTCATCAGTGACAGATGGAGGCACTACCTGGTCCCTCAGGACTCAAGGAAGCACATCTGACTCAATCAGCGCTGAATTTTTCAGGACTCAAATAAAAATGTTCAGCTCTTCTTTGACATTTAACTTTTCTCTTTGTGTGCACTGGTAACAAGGGCAAAGGAACATGTCCTTTTGTCAGTTAGACAGCTTTTGTGCAAGCAAATTCAGAGCACTCTTCATCCTCCTGACACGCTTAATTTTTCTCCCTTTTCACCGTGATGCCTTTTGTTACTGGTACATTCCTTGACAGCAGAATCTGGAATGAAAATGTTCTGCTTCTATCCGGAGTTACCCCACATTAGCAAAAGACCTCACGATGTGGCCGCTCATTTAGCAAAACTCTCAGTAGTGGACGGTGCTAATCCAGCATCCCAGTTCCTGGAGAGGAGGAAGCAGCACAGCAGTGATCTGTTAACACTCATTTCCATGGAGAAGCAAGGCTTTCAGAGCTGGGGCTTGCTGCTTAGAGCTCTGATTATCTAAAGCAAGAAGATACCTAGTACCCTAATGACTTTAGCATCTTTAAAGGGGTGATAAATTTGAAATGTGCCCTCTAGGATGCACTAGAGAAGTTC
Source organism: Crypturellus undulatus (assembly GCA_013389825.1). Lineage (NCBI taxonomy): Eukaryota > Metazoa > Chordata > Aves > Tinamiformes > Tinamidae > Crypturellus > Crypturellus undulatus. Next base: position 2,125,882 of record VWPW01022716.1, read on the forward strand.
AGCAAACTGCTAAACATCAGTATATGTATATTTTTTAATAGCTAAAAATTACTAATTCTGATGAGATTTAATTATCTATATGTCATTGTGCTACATATTTCTATGAACTCATTGTGTGTGCTTTGGAAAGGGGGTTAGGAAAAGAGAAGGAACTGGACAGCATAGCACTGATATCCCACATTAATTAAGACATTTCCATGTGGAAACACTAATCAGATGAAGCTCATATCTCCCTGCAGCAGCTGCAGCTTGTGTAAGTGTTTCAGATGGAAAACAACTACTGACACCTGCTACTAGAAAGTTTTAAATAATCTTTATTCATTCAAATAACAGAGATTCCTGTAAATAGCTGACCTGGGACCATGCACATATTATAAGGGAGCAGAGCAGAGCTGCTGTTTTTATACAAGCTAGAGAAGAAAGTCATCTGTGGCTGAAAACCAAGAGGGCACTGCATGTCGTGGGTTTCATTTTTAGCTATACATTAAACCTCTAGTGCCACTTCAGTCAAACCCTTTCAATGTCTTTATGCTTTTACCATATGTTTACAGTGTCGTATGAAGGTCACATTCCTGACGTTAGCTGGATAGGTGAAGCGCTCAGCACTGGTTTAATTCTGTTGCATTTGTTACTTGTAGCCTTAGCACTGTAATTGAGCAGTGTCTGCAAACGCCCTCAGAATGAAAAACATAAAACATATCTGCTTGTGTGATTTATACTTAAAAATAACGTCCTCAGCATCCACAACTGAGAAGTTTGGGGCAGTTGAGGATCAAGCCTAACAGAAGTGTCTAGAAACAACTAAGCCCACTAGGTCAGTTTTTTGGCCTGCCCAGAATCCAATGGACAACTTCTGCCTTTGTTCCCGACGTGCACAAGGAAGATAAACCTGCTGTCACCATCCTGCCCACAGGCACCTCAGCTGAGAGCTTGGTGCGGTAGGCTTCAAGCTGTTTGATTTCTTTACTGCAAAAGGGCAGAACCTCCATGACCATTTAAAGTGCAAAAAATGCAGAATCCAAGTTAAAACATAAATGAATATTAATGCAACTCAAAGCTCTCTATGGTGAAGAATATGCTATCTCCTGTTTCTTCCTGGTAAATACCAGCTTTTCCAAAACAGTGCAGACCTGTGATCCTACTTTTACATTTTAAAATGGAAATACCGTAGGAAAACACATTCTAGATAGATGGATTCAGTTCACAGGGCCTTGTGGAGCCAGGGAATCTCAAACTTATCCAAAGATTCACTTGGCCTCTTTCACACTGTGTTGTCATTTATCACATTTTGTTCTTTCTTCCTCACTGCCACGGTTGCCTTGAGAATTGGAAACCAAAAGTTAACCTGAAAAGACAGAAAAATGATGCTAAGATCATAGTATTATTGAGTTACAGTCCACCAGGCACTAACAACCCACATATTCAATATCAAAAGTTATTTTTTATAAAAACTCATGTATGTGTCTGTAGTTATCTATCTGGATTATTACCATAAATATATGTCTGGGTTTTTTTTTCCATTGATACTTATACATAAATGTATATATGTATATATACAGGCATATAAATATTTATAATAAATGTTACCGAAACATTATGTTACTATTGCTATTTGTAGTTGTCCTCCAACTGTGTTTTTAAAACAGAAATAAATTGTCTTCCATTTTGCTAAATAACAATTGAACATTAAAAGACTGGTCATAAATACCTAACATTTGCAGTCTGGATTGAAAATACACTTGTCCTGGAGGTGCTTTTCAAATATTCATGAAAACCAAGCTGCAGGTCTGGGACATTTTTTCTTGCCAACACATAGTCATTTGGGTCATGTGGCTGTACCTGTGGTTTGTGAAATGCATGTGTGTTGAGTGCCAGAGCAGCGTGGTTATGTGAGTTGATCTTACTCACAGGCAACTTGTCTCCATGCCCGCTTCAAGAGAGCACTTCAGCACTCTCTAGTTGGGAAAGTTAAGTAACTCATAATTGAAGTTAAAAATTTTTAAATATTTTCTGAGTGACTTCATATGGTGAATGTTACCCTGAGAGAAGTTTTGTTTTTCCATACTGCTGATGACTTACCGTTCTAGCAAACACATTCTTCTGCACAGCTTTCTGTTGTAGCTTTGCTCTTTTCTTGAGTAATTTTGCATGCAGATAATATATCCGTTTCATCTCAGCGTCAGGATAAAATGAGGTTGACACAAGTATTTTAAATTGAGTGAGGACACCAGAGAATAATCCCAAAATTATTAAGAAGAAGACAATAGTTCCAAGTTGGATCCATGTTGCAGACAGATAAAGTTCTGGCTTAGGGATGCAGTCATGCTTAAACAAAGAGATCTTGAAAGTGTCATTCTTTATGACAAGCTTTCTATCACCAATGATAAAGTTGTTCTCATTTCTCTGCAAAAGAAAAGAGAAAGAGAAAGTTGATTATAGTACAGATTGTCCCCTTTTTAAAGAGATTTTTCCTATTGGATATTCAGTTTTACAAAATACTATAAATTATCCGGTCCATCTTGTGCCTACAAAAGGTTACTCACAGGAATATATTTATTAACCATCTTTAAAATGTGCCATTGTGTTTTCACCTTTTCTGTAGGGAGTCTATCCCACGGCTTGGACTGTTAGAAACTTATTTGCTTTGTAGCTCTGTAAAACAGGCAACCATTTATGTGATCTGACTGTCGTAGCATCATATATTCCCACTCCCCTGAATCTGCCCAGACCTTCTGTTGGAGTGTCCTCCTTCAGAATTATACCGTGGAGAAGGATGTGTCATTCCCTTAATTTGTGAGTCAGAACAGACTCAGCAGTGTTTCCACCTAGGCCAGTGCTCTGACCACAAGGTTATTGTGCACAACAAAGCCAGCCCTCTAATAGGGGGCTAAGAGAAGAGCTAAAGTCTTGAACTGCTCATTGACTGAGATGCTAAAGACAGGAACTAAGCTAGATCTGCTGCTAGGATCAGTCTTTCCTTCTGGCAAGAAACATTCTGCTCAACATGTAGGAGCACTGAATCATCCAGCTCTCTTTTTTTTTTTTTTTATTTCTCATCCTCTCTTGTCCAGGGAATATGTGACTCTTCCATCGCCTTATGGAGATCAAGCATTTATGTTAAGCGTTCATTAGATGTCATGTGCCCCATGTCAGGTGCCATTCATAGTCAACCTGTTCTCTCTTTTCTTAACATTTCCTGTTATTCCTTTTCTTAACATTTTCCTTGAAAATCAACCAGTTCTCTTGGATCTTTCATCTCTTGAGAACTGTGTCCATTGGAATAAGGACCATTGGTCATTTACAAGTGTGTTCAGTAGGAAGGCTTTTAGGAGTTGGCTGAAACGTGGAAAGGGAGGCAGCCTGGAGGGGTAAAGCCCCATTTAGCCAGTGTGGCAATCTGCCTCCTGGACTGAGGAGGTGATGACAACCTCTCTGCCTTTGCACAGAAATTTGACCTCTCCACGGTGATTCTGACTTGCTACAGATGCACAGATCACACAGGCACAGAATCTTTTCAGTTAGCAAGAGTTTGGCTAAGAGTCTGTAGTTGATATCCTACATCCTTTGGGTGAAAATGAGTTCAGTTGATGTGACCTGGGAACTTTTGGCTTTTGTTTGCCATACAGATCATGAATTTCTCTACTATATGTTAAAAAAGAATTGATCAATATCTTTATCATATTTATCACATTTATCATATTTTTATCAATTTTTATCATATCATATCATTATATTTTGATATATGATGCAAAAATATCATCATCTGAGAAATGATAGAATGTGACTGATGGTCTGATTTTTCTGTTCAGCTCATTTCAGTATTAGGCTGCACTTGCCTGAGGTACCCCAAGTCTCAAGCATGCTCTGCCCTAAAGCTTCTTTCTTTCTCATGGTTCAATCCCAAAGAGATGAACTTTTCATGACACACCAGGACCAGCAGGCTGCCACAGCACTGTCTCAGCTGAACCTGCAACAGTTTAAGTGTGTCATTGGAAGTATGGTCTAGCTGAGGAGATCGGCTCAGAGGGACATTATGTCATATGTAAAAGTCAGAATGGAAATCTGTCAAAGATTGTACGTCCTATTCTGTTTACTTGTGTTTTTGAGCAAAGCACTTCTTGTATTGCTTACCTTAAGAATCTTACTCTCTGAACTCACTTTTGGCAAGATGAGCTTTTGAGGGATGGTGAAAGAGAGGAATGAATCCTCAGTATGCTCAGCTCTAAGAGGAAGCACTAGAAAATATTGAGTAAGCAGCAACAGAAGAGCTTGTATCACATTGTATTAACAGTAAAGCATCCCTTTGAGATGCTTTTATCTTGAAAGTATCAAAGGGTAAATGTGTTAGGTCTGTTCCTGCAAGATATCAAAGTGGACAGCTTTCCTGTGCCTGCGTAGCATCACACAGAATGAAGCTGGCATCAACTGTGCATAGGAATATAACAGCTGTCCCTCCTGCCACCTCTTCCAGCAGCTGCTTATGCGTTTTCTGCTAAATGATAATTTACAAATTGTGCTTGGATTAGGGGCTAGTAGTTGGAAGGCCACATTCTCAAGGGGATTTATTATTATTAGACTGTATTGTCTTTACACCCTCCCTTCCAGATTCTTTACTTTTGCAATTCAGGCTTCATCATGATCTAGCTGGAAGACGAGGAGTGGAGAATAACTCATCTACAGGGAGCAGTAATCTCTGCAGAGGGTGAAGCTGAGAGTGAGCACTCTTAGTTACTCAAGGTATTTATGCAAAAACTGTACTTCCACCCACATCCTTTGCTATGCTCGAGAGGGTTCCTCATTTCATAAACTGTGGGTATGCTTGTGCTCTGCACACATCTGAAACCTGCCTGCTCAGTAGAATCATACAATCATTATGGTTAGAAAAGACCTTCAAGATCATTGAGTCCAACCATAAAATCTTCAACACCCTGCCTGCTAACCCAAGTCCCTAAGAGCCTCATCTGCACGCTCTTGGAACACTGCCAGGGACGGTGATTCCACCACTTCACTAAGCAGCCTCTTCCAATGCTTGACTACTCTTTCCCTGTAGAAGTTTTTCCTAATATCTAACCTAAACTTCTCTGGGGTGACTTGAGGCCAATGAGACAATTGCTTCAACAATGTCCTAATAGTTCAGAGACTGTTTTTGTAGAGGTACTGAGATTTTCAGTAAAGATAAGAGAAAGGAAAGCCCAATCATCTACATGATTCCCCCAAAACCTTCGGGTGTCGCGCTCTCACTGATGACCGTACAGAGGGCCCCATAACTTGCTTCTGGCCTTCTAAATCACATCGCCAGACCCAGGTATCTTCATCTTTGAGTGATACAAGATCTGAGTAAGGTGCCTGAGAGATTATTAACATACTGGCCTACATTTTCTCCAGGAAATGTCAAAAGTCCAGTGTTCGGCTGCTGTGCCTGTCCAGAAATTCAGACAACTTGGCCGAGCAGATTAGCTCAGTGTACAGCTCCTGACTAAGCAGGTTTGGGGTTCACATAGTGCACATCTTAGCAGCCAGGTTGTTTGGGGGAAGTGTAGCCAAGTGGATGTGCTCCAAGGATACTTAGCACATGGGGAACAATACAAAACACCCTATGCTTGAGTGGGAGCCAGAACAACTTAGCTGACGGTGGTGCTGTCCCCTCTCTTTTATATAACAGTCTTAGTACAGTATGCTGAAAGTGCGAAAAGCTTATTTCTACTGTGGGAAAAAAATACTTTTAAAGGTGAAACAAACCACAACAAAACTACAAATGTACCACAGTAATAAATCTAGCAAGAAATCTTATATTATGAAAAAAATAAAGTCTTCATAAAGGTGAACTAAGAATCAGATTTGTAACTGAGAAAGACAAGTTTCTTCAATGCTACTTGTTCTGAAAAAAAATCATCTTTGTGTCTTTGTACTAGTTCCCTTTTGAAATATTTTGTGATAACGGTATGTTCTTTAAGTCATCTTCTCTCAACAATGACAAAGATGCGGGAACTACTAAGAAAGCCAGAAAAAAGATACAAGTAATCTCTTGCCAAACAGTTTTGAAGACTCAGATTATATCATGGTAAAGACCATAATTTATGAAAAGAAGGCATTTTGGTTGAATTTTCTGTACAGACTGAAGTTTATTTTATAGAAGGATTCAGCTGTGCTGGAGAACCCTATTTTGGGCATTTCCAAATTGCAGCCACAACTCTACTTTATTAGAAATGCTTGAGAAAACTGTTTAAACACATGAGTGAAAAATCACTCAGAATGGTACTGATGTTCCCATCCCGAAAGACAAGCATTTTTTCCCCATAAGGGTGGCTAAGCACTGGAACAAATTACCGAGCTATAGAATCTCCAACCTTGGTATTATTCAAAACTTGACCAGACCAGACCCTGAGCTAACTTTGAAGTTAGCCCTATTCTGTGCAGGAGGTTGGTCTAGATGACTTTCACAGGTCCTTTCAACCTAAATTGTTTGATAATTCTACGTCAGTGCTTTTTCTAGTAGAGCCTTCAGATTTTGAAAATATACTGCATTTTGTGTGTGTATACAGCTAATTAAATAATGAGCTCTTCACATTAGGCATCTCTTACATTCTTATTATACCTATAATATAGGCGTAGTCTTATTATACCTATAAAATACTGCTTTACAAACTTTTTTTGCTATGATATTACATGTTTAAGTGTTTGATCTTCTCCACATATATAAATGAGGTAATGAAAGTTCTTCTTCCCATATTTATTACTCTTGAGAAATATGATGACGCTTTTTGGAAAGACCAGGGAATTGTCTCATACCATCCAACGTATGTATCTGCTAAATGTAATGGCCCTTTTTGACACAAATATGTGAGTTATAGTGCCATGAAAGAATGGACATCTCATTGGCTGCAGGAGCAGATGCTCTGGCAGCTGCTGATGAGAAAAGGAAATTCTTCTATACTAAACTAAAGCAAGAAATATGAAGTACTGAGAAGTACTTACTTGCTGAAAAAGGATGAGCCCAATCTCTTGATCTGGCAATTCTTGGAGATGGTTATTCACAGAAATAATTAACCAATAAAGCAAACAATCTATTGCAGCAAATAGAAACCAGATGCAAAGATGAATAACTACAGGGAGCAGAAAACGCCGCATGTTTTTTCCATCTTTCCACGTGAGAGAGAAAGATGGGACTATCACGTAATCTTTTCTTTCATTTCTGTTAAGTGGCAGAACGCAGGGTTTTTGTTGCTGCCTTTGATGTTCATCAAATGCAACAAACTGTTTTGTGATATAAGTATTTTTAAACTTTGCAGTGTGAGACCCCACAAATTTTTTCATAAACAGGCCTGTACCTAAAGGAACTAGAAAAATCCCTATTATAGGTAATAATCTCTTTCCTATGTAAGGCAGTACGGTCAATATAAAAGATATCTGGTTAGCAACTTTCTGGATTTCTTGCTTTGTATTATTTAGCTCCTGTTTCAGTGTGTCATCTGAAATTGAGTAAGATGGCGTGAATTCATGACTTAGTGACACTATGTCTTTCGATAGTTCAGTGGAAAACTTGGCCATCTGGAAAATCCATTTTATTGCCTCAATGTAATGTTTTATCAAGGTAAATTGCTCAACCTCCAAATGGCAGGTTATGCTGTCTGCCAGAGCCTTCAGGTTGTGGAAAATACTTTGGATATGGCCAGCTACCACGACACCTGTACCGGCAGCAATAAGAGCATTTCTGCCCTCTCGCAGTCCGCAGGAAAGGATGAACAGAATGCTGAAACAGCGCAGGTGCCTGGAGCAGCAGAGCGCAAGGGAAAACGTGATCCAGATGAATCCAGAAATCAGTAGCAGATCCAAAGGCCAGTGTGCTAGGGAGAACTTTATGCCAAGAAAGAAGAGAACACTTGAGAGGAAGCCAACTGTAGAGCAAACTGCAAAAAGCTGCATCAGGTACTTCCAGCCAGGCTTCCTTTCTGATATAAAAATTCCCCAGGCATTCTGGGCTATTGAGACAAATGTTCGCATTTTCTTCTGCTTACTCTTGGCTCAAACTAAAAAGAGAGGAAAACAAAACTTCTATTAGTTTCAGGGTCACACTGTTGACAATTATAGGATTTCAATTGACGCATCAACTTTTCTTCACAGTGCAAAAAATTCAGAGTGATGCTCACTGACCTTCCCCATGTGAGACTTAAATGAACCATGGAACTGAGAAGAGAAAACTCAGAATTACTCCAAATTAGAAAGTACATCAATGTGTGGTGGGAGCAGGGGGTGGGAAACACAGGTTTGCTTGGCTACTTAGTCTCGAACACTGAAGACATGAGTCTGAAATGCCTATCTTTTTTCTTCAAAATATTTACACATTTTTACTTTTTGTACATTTTGATCTCAGGGCTTTCCTGGAGATGGCAGTTTTGCCCAGAAGAGAGAGAACCAGTGTGCTGCCCGGGGATGGGGAATGCACTGTGCCCTTTGCTGCTAGCAGCAGGTCAGGACGTGTGCCCCCAGAGCACCGTTCTCTCTGGGGGTAGCACAGCTACAGACTGACCCATATACTCATTAGCCCTAATCTCTCATAATTTTGCCATCTTTCCTGCCTGCCAGCATGACTCTGCTATATATTAAAAGTGCTTTGGGGAGATTAAAGCAGGTCCTGATTGATGGGAAATGGTATCCACCCTGTGTTCATATCTTTCCTTCTTCTTCTACAGTATAATATTTATTGTGCATTTTGTCCAAAGATACAAGACTAATTTGCATGCATGCTACCTTCTGAGCATAATAAAATAAATAAGAATCTAATTAAATAAAATATACTGTTTCAATTTTATCTTATAATAGGGAACTGTTGTCTTCACAAATACATTCTGAAAATATTACTTTGTATTTTGTTTAGGTTGAAAACAGCAGGTGGCCTGGAACTAAGCTACTATTTTCTATCCATGCTGTATTTTAATGGCATTTGACTTTATGAATTCCGTTAGCATTCACTTTAATGTTTTCCCTTCTCCTCTTTACTGTTATTTGTAAGGTTTGTCACTACCACTTCTGCATATAACAGGGACTGAAAGTGATTAGAGCACCTGTCTGATTCAGCTGGGCCCTTCTCAGCCTCCGGTGCTCCGAGTGCTTTTCTTTGTACCCTCTCTTGTGCCTGACCCTTTGGAGTGCGGAGGCCTATCCTGAAAGATGCTTGAGTGTTTTCAGTACTTAATATCTTCAGCAAGGATTAAAGGTGGGCAACACCTCAGGCTGGGCTGAATCCCTGGCACTGTCACACCGCTTGGCAAGGCTTAGGAAAATGCTTCCCTCCAGTATCTCAATGAACTCGGATGGAAATTGAGTGCAATGGCAATTAGCAGTTCTTTCACAGAAGTGACAATTACCCCGGCAAAGCCTTCAGGGAGCTGCTGATAGAAGTCACTAAGTGTCTGGGTAAGTGTTGAAGTAAAACTGGGAAAAGCAGACTACAAGGCTTGGGACTCCAACTTTACAATTAGCAGAGCTATCTTCTGCCTATATAGATGCTTTCCTTTCTCCTCTTCTTATCTAACCATAGCTTAAGTAGGCATTTTTAAACTGATTAAAACTGATGTTTGATGTTATTATTTATTATTATTATTGATCATCCTTAAGTCAGTCAGAGCCTAACCTAAGAACTGTTAATGAACACTGCCCACAAATCCTGAACTTTGTAGATCAGATGCTGGAACAGCACATGCTGTCACATCTTCATTGTAGATCTTAAGAAAATTATCCTACACTATCAATGGACTAAGAGTCTTCATTTTAAAAGTCAGAAAAATCAAATGCAAAAAAATTTAGCATTTATACAACATTATGCAAAAACATATGTGTGAGAAAATCACACAGAGGGTTTTCTTTTGCAGTATTGGTTTTGTTGCTGTATTGAAGCATAGTTTCTAAATGACCTTTAGTATTTGTATGCACACCCACTGCCTGAGAATTCGGCATGATTTACATGCAAGACTGCCTGAATGTAAGAACTGGAGAGAGTCAAGAAAGAAGCTGCTGAATTAACAAAAGCCCTACTTGTGTGACAGGAAACTGGAGACCTGTAAAACATGGGTAAAAGCAGAAAATAATCAGAAAGTCTCCCTTTCCAGGTAGACATACAGTTGCTGCATGCTTGCATGAAGAATCGCTGCACCGCACAGCAAATACAGAGATGATTTGTCCCTAATCTGTGTAAACAAAGAGTTTTCAGACAGCAGAGGAGTCATGAGGAGCTGCTGATTTTTGGAGCCTGTCGCAGAGGTGCTCAGGTGCGACTCTGCGATCCCTGCAGGCTGCGGGGAGTATTGGCCATCCCAGTTGTGATCCTCCCTGGAGCGCAGCCGCTGCAGGAGTCCCAATCTGAAGGTACATCTCTGTGGGATCTTTTTCGTTCCCCTGTTTTCCCTCATAAGTCACCGTCAACGTGTTTTGTGGAGGAGAATCACCCAAATGAGAAAACCTGCATGCATGAAAAGATTTTGGAGGCCAAACATTTCTGTATCAGCAAGCTCTTAAACAGGTGTGAAGGCTTGGAGGAGAACACGACACGCTGGCTCTGAGCTAGAAATAAAGCTTTGGCTCAGTAAAGAGACTAATTCAGTCCTTAAACAGTAACCATTGAGAGTTTTCTGGAATGATTCCTCATGAAAATACAAATCACAAAAGCTCCCCTGAAGCTGTTAGGTGTAGATATGAATTCTAGCAGGAGGGTGACAGGGACAAACCTCTCTTCCCACTGTAATCTGAAGCACAGTATTTTTTCCTCTTACCAGTGTGGTGAGTGCTATCATTATGTATATAGCATAAGGAAAAGGAAGGAATTATCCATAGAAAACAGGGTTTTGGTGTGTACCTTTAACTGCCAATTTCTTTCAACCACGTTTTCTAGTGATCTAATCCCCCAGGGGGAGCTGGGAACTCTTGAGCTGTTTCTTCTGTAGAGTCCAAAGAAAAAACCTGTCTATACCTTTGCTTCCCTCTCTAGGGAAACTCACCTAGCTCTGGCAGGGTGATATTTGTCTACCACGCTGTCTGCTGGCAGAATTATTCATGAGAACAAATTTTCAAAAGTGGCTTCTCCAGCAAGGAGTTTGGTCCATATTTCTTAAGGCTTATGATGTACTTAAAAGTCTGAAATTAATGCAGTGCAAATAAAAGGTATTTTTCTGGTTGCAGTTTCAGATAAAAGAGGAAAACATTTAAAGAGGTTGTGGATCCTGCTCATAATATCTCAGATGCTGGCTACAGTTTTCCAGTAAGTAGAGGACAAGTGAAAAGCAACAAGGGTCCCTGGAAAAGGTCTTTCGGGTTCAGCCACAAGCCCTCTGCTGAAGTTTGGCAATTTTTATACCATACGTGTTCACATAATGTAGAATTTCTTCCCCTGCTTGCTATGAACACTCCTCCAAGCACTTGGCCCCCTTCTTCTGGAACTGTCTCTACCCAGATACCTCCCTGCTTAGACCAGACCAGTGGCATATAGATCAGCCAACCATCTGGACTCTGCCTCTTGCCAACTAAAGGGAAGGAGCAGCAATCTCATAAAAATATGTTGTAGGAATACTAATATAATTTAAAAAATAATTAGCTTCCATTGCATATTTTGGATAGTTGATGCAAATTTTAAGTGCTTAACTTAATTCAGTGACTTAATTTAGTAAGGACCCAGTTGATTTGGAAAACTATGGCAGAGAGAGTCATATTTTAAAGTTTTGTATTCTAACACAGACCTAACACAAGCAAACACTGGCATCTAAAGTTCCCATTAAGTTAAGATGGATTAGTGGCATCTCATTCGTATATCCTCATATAAAAGCTGGAATAACCTTTCACTGTAGTCCTGTTATTTGAGCAAGACCATGTCTAGTTTGACAGGCCTATGTATCATGCAGTGTGCAGGATCTTCATACAAGTTTCATTACAAACCAAGAGAATCAATGGGTTTAATGGGAAACTTATATCCCACTGACTCCAAAGCTACACAGTAACTTTTACCTCATAAATCCTATTTGGATTTTGTACAAAAAATATGGAGAAGAAAGCACACAACAAGAATATAAAACAAATATTTCCTTTTTTGGCAGTTTCAGTTGCCTTCTTTTCCAGCCTGGGTCACTTACATTGAAGTGTGAGAGAATTACTTCCCTTTTTTGGATACCATCAGAAAAATACAATACTGAGCTATGTTTTAGTAAGAGACAAAAATCTGGGAGGGAAGTTCCACATTATCTCCCCTGGATATTGCAGGGCATTCAGCACAGAAACTGAAGAGTAATACAAAATCCAGCAACATTGAAGCAATGATCCCCAGGGCTCTGCTAAGAACACTGTCATTTCTTGTGTTCACATATTTTGTTTTTAACTAGGGGGAAATGGTATTAAGCGCAACAAAAACATTGAGGACTGAAATATATAATCAAACATGTGCAAGTAGGAACTTGAAATATCAAATAATGCAGCAGTGGAAATAAAATACTAATTCATACAAAAGCCCCTCTTCCGTCCCCCAGAAAATCCCAAACAGAAAACCTTAACCTGACCTATTTTAGAAGCCCATCTCAAGGTGAGATTGAGTGCATTATACAGGAGCTTTTTTCTCTACATTGACCATAAAAAGAGAATAAAGTACTTAGATGAAGCTATCCAAAGTCAGACAAAGTTAGACTGGGCAGTGAGAAACCTCATGAAATTCAACAAGGCCAAGTGCACGGTCCTGCACCTGGGGAGAAATAACCCCAGACACCAGTACAGGCTGGGGACCGACCTGCTGGAGAGCAGCTCTGCTGAGAAGGACCTGGGCGTCATGGTGGACGACAGGTTGACCATGAGGCAGCAGTGTGCCCTCGTGGCCAAGAAGGCCAGTGGGATCCTGGGGTGCATTAAGAGGAGCGTCTCCAGCAGGTCGAGGGAGGTGATCCTGCCCCGCTACTCAGCTGGGGAGCTGGGGGAGCTGGGCCTGTTCAGCCTGGAGAAGAGAAGGCAGAGAGGGGATCTAATGAGTGTGTACAAGTACCTCAAGGGAGGCAGTGAGGAGGATGGGGCTGGCCTCTTTTCAGTGGTGGCCACCGACAGAACTAGAGGAAATGGCCACAAACTGAAACACCAAAAGTTCCCCAGGAACTTAAGGAAAAATTTTTTGACAGTGAGGGTGACAGAGCCCTGGCACAGGCTGCCGGGAGAGGTTGTGGAGTCTCTTTCTCTGGAGATCTTCAAGACCCGCTTGGATGCAGTCCTGTGCCACGTGCTCTAGGTGGCCCTGCGTGTGCAGAGGGGTTGGACTAGATGACCTCTAGAGGTGCCTTCCAACCTTATACATTCTGTGATTCTATGACTCTATGAAGATGAACTTCAGTCTGTTTCTCCCTTCTAAAGGAGTATTCGACTGAGCAGAGCTCTCAGGAAAGGACACAATAAATGCATCAGGGCAGCCATAGAGATTGTGCGGCTACAGAAAGAAAATGGAACAAGAAGGCAAATTTTCTCACTACTCACGCTGTCAACAGCGTTACATTTGGAGCACTGCTGCTGCAGACCCACATACATATTCTTTCATTCAAAGCATGATAGGAATGGAGGCATAATTTGAGAAATCCTAAGGATAGTTTGCTGATGGGCAAAACCAACTTTATAAAGCACAGAAAATTCCTGGATTAGGGATGGGAGGGATCTTGAAAGTTTATTTAGTCCTTTCTCTTGCAAATAACATGACTACATGTAGTTTTGGAATAACGAAAGACTAAACAGAATCATTGCATCATAGAATCATTATGGTTGGAAAAGACCTTCAAGATGGAGTCCAACCATAAGACCCTCAACACCCTGCCTGCAAAACCATGTCCTTAAGTGCCTATTCTACACGTTTCTTGAACACTACCAGGGATGGTGACTCCACCATTTCCCTGGGCAGCCTATTCCAATGCTTGACTACTCTTTCTGTGTAGATTTCTTTCCTGATATCTAACCTGAACCTTCCCTGGTGCAAATTAAGACCATGTCCTCTTGTCCTACTGGTAGTTATTCTGGAGAAGGGATCGATGTCCACCTCACTACAATCTCCTTTCAGGTAGCTGTAGAGAGCAAGAACTAATAACAGACTAAACAACCCCAACCCTTTCAGCCGCTTCTCATAGTCTGTGCTCCAGCCCATTCACCTGCTTCATTGCCCTTCTTTGGGAACGCTCCAGGGCCTCCATGTCTTTCCTGTAGTAAATATAGCTGCATGAACTTTAGGAATGGCCCCTCCAGTTAGTCAGGTGACAAAAATTAACTCAACTTCATCAGAACTACCATGATTTTCTATGGTTATAAAGCAGCTAGCCCTTAAAGCAATTTGAGTTTGTTGTTGGTGGTGGTTTTTCCTGGTGTAATCATGTAACTGAGAACAGCTAAATCAATCTACCATTGCCATTAACTCTTATTTGATATTAACTCTGAAGTGCTACTTACGGGTCCTGCTGTAAAGCACTTGAAGGATCTTCACTTTGCAGTAGCTCTTGGTTTTGAAGAGCAGAGACTCACTATTAAAAAACTCCGCATGAGTCATTTTCCCTCCTCCCATCCTCTCTGAGTCAGGCACACCACAATTTTGAAATTATTCTGGTCTTGACAAAGATTAATGAGGAAGTAACTTAAGCCCAGGACCAAAATAGTATATAATTTGCCAGTGCCACTTTCCACCTTTTTCCTGACAGAGTAATAGATATCGGCAAACGAATTCTGGTCCTAGATTTCAATTACTTAAATTTATGTTGAATAATGCCTTAGGTCTGGAACAGTCTAAGCTATTCTGGGGCTTCTCATTCAAACAAGTGGCAATTTGGTGCCCAAATAACTTTCAAACTTTTAATCCCTTTTACCACGGAAATGTTCTTACTGTGATCTGTGTGAATATTTTGGTATAAAATCTGTCAGGATATGACCCTTAGAACGCTACCCGCCATAGAACAGCATCCAACAAAAAACCTCTAATTATGCAAGCTGTGGAACAGGGTGGTCTCTAATATTAAAATATGCCTTTTGTATGTGGTTTTAGAATTGTCCTTTAGTATTCTTTAATGAGAGACAGAATGGCACCAGACATTGGCATGGTACTTACATTTTCAAAATCATCTACAGATTTTTACTAATTCTCAAGACATCCCTAATCCAGTAAGCACTTTTTGTGGCCTGTCTGAAACAGTCTTCATCATGTTGTTAATATTTATTATTTGTATTGTAGCAGATCTTTGAAACTTTCCTGAATGAAGATTGGCACTGTGGAGCTGACAAATGAGAAAGGCTCCCAACCCTAGTCTAGGTCTGATAAGAAATCACTGCATGATGGGAAGTGTTGATGATGAGTTTACCAGATACCGAACAACTGTCAGTTTTAGGTTTTGTAGTTCTTTTCCCTTTTTTTTTTTAACAAATGTCCCAAGAAGGATAAGAGAACAGAATGTAGCCCACAGCTGCAGCACACTGAAAATGTCTGGTATTTTATTTGTCAAGAAATTCCAAAGTAATTTGACACTGTGAGGATCAAATAATGACTGATGACTAAATTATTGGTAAGAAAGAGAAAAAAAAAATAAAAAGAGAGAGATGCATCTGCATTGAAGAAATTATTTTGGGATGTCTAGGACATGGTGTCCTAGAATAGACAGTAGTGGAATAGTAGAAGTCTCAAAATTTTGAGATCCTTTAGCATAAAAATTCTTGGCAACTTAAATAAATTAAAACCTAATATCTTTATTAACCAAGAATCTGATTAATTCATATGGTTATCTAGTTTTGATGGCTTAACAGAATCACTCCCTAAGAAAACTGTTCACAGCATATAATCTTTCTCACTAGAGAACAACTCTTTCCTCTGTCATCTGGTGTATCAGCATAGTCACCCACATCAGGGGCTGACAACCAAGTATGGGTGTCTGCATCCAGCTACAGACTCATATCCCACATTCATCACCTGCACTCGAGACCTGGGCCTGGGATTTAGGTGAAGAGCACTGCTCAAGAAAAAACCTGAGACCTAATGTATTGCTTTTGTACAGATTTATCCTATCTTTCACGCGGTTTTCATGAATTGGGTGTGAGTGGGCCTGAGCACTTTTTAACGCATCTAAAGAACAGTTTTTTGGAAAACATAGATGCATATATGGCACCCAAACACTGGTTTATTCCACTACCTCTATTTTTTGGCTCCCGAACTTCATAAATACTAAGAATAATCAGCTAAACTAAGAAGTCAAAGTCGTGACTCATATCAGCCACATAAGATGTACAAATCATGTAAAAGCTACCCAAATTATGATATGGACTGCACTCTCAGGAAGTTCATGAATGATATCAAACTGGAAGGAGTGATTGGTATACAGGAGGGTAAAGCCCTGAGGGACCCCAACAGGCTGGACAAATGAAACAAACAGGTATTTCATGAAGTTCAACAACAAGAAGTGCAACATCCTGCACCTGGGAAAGAATATCCCCATGCACAAATGCAGGCTGGAGGCTGACCGGACAGAAATCATCTTTCCAAAAAAGGACTTGGGGCTCCATGTGAGAAAAAATGCTGAACATGAACCATCAGTGTATCCTTGCAGCAAAGAAGGCAGCAATCTCCTGAACAGTTTATTAGCAAAAGCCTAGACTGAAAGTCAAGGGAAATATCTCTTAACTTCTACTCAGCAACGGTGAGATCACCTGTGGAGTCCTGTGTCCGGTGAAAAAAACAAATCCTGGAGCGGTCCAGTGGAATCCACCAAGAGGGTTAGGGCAAGAAGAGCCTGGCAACTAGGTTTGTTTAGTCTTAAGGAGATCTAACTGCTGCCTCTAACCACCTAATCCAGAGAAGATAACGCCAGGCTCCTCTCAGAGATGCATGGCGGCAAGAGAAGAGGCAACAGAGTCGAGCTGGAACATGGGAAATTCTGAATAGATATAAGGAAAAATGTCAAGCAGTGGAAAAAAGGTGGTGAAATCCTTATCCTTGGAGATACTCAAAGCTTGACTGAAAAAGGTCCTGAGCAACCTGGTCTACTGGAGCTGCTTTGAGCAGGGGATTGAATATCTTACAGGTGGCCCTTCCAAAATAAATTATTTTATTCTTCACAAGAAAATATCTGCCTTACCAGCCCAGGTTGAGACATCTGTACTGGCATAGAATCATATATATGTGCTTTGTTCCCATGCCACAACGACACTAGATAAACCGGATCAGTATTACACATTATTAGTGGAAAAAGATTATAACAGTCATAATAATAATAAAGTATTGGCACAAATACTTTAGTAGTTTTGAAAAGAAGGGTGGAATCAGTCTTTCTTCCAGGAGTTTATCTGCATAAAAGGCTCTGCGTAATTTAGGGAGATGGTATTGACATCTTACATATCCTACAGTTTGTGTAGCCTCAGTAAGCTGCTTTGTATAGTAGTTTACCTATTTGTCTATTTTTGATAGACAGTAGTTCCCCTGCAGAAAAATAATAAGTTTATTCATTGGATATGACAAATTAATTTCCTTGTTGTTCATGATTCTGAGAACAAAAAAAGGTGAGAAGTGCTAATTTGTATCCAAACATGAAAAGAGTTCAAAATCTGGCTGAGATTTCATTGTCATAGTGATAGAAGAACACAACTCACAGCAGAGCCTTTTAAATTTTGATACATTGAGTAACCAAATTAGATCATAAGTCCTGAAAATTGAAGGGAAATCTGTAGAGGTTTCATTTTGCTTTTGCCAATTTTACTTTAAATAAACTACTCATTCATGCTGACACTGCGCATCCTGCAGCCATTTGTGTCTTCTTTGTACAGATGAGGAAAATAAGATACTTTTGGACAGGCGCCCTCTTCTGTTAAAATGGAAAACGGACTCTAGCAATCCTTTGATTGAGCCGTGGAACTTTTCAATCCTTCTGAACTTTTCTCAGCAGAGCCATCCAATGAAGAAAGAAGACTAGAGAATCAATTTAAAAAATCTAGGTTAGGTTTACCTCTTTACAAGAAACACCACCAATGGAAAGAGTAAGAGGAGTCCTATAGAAGTCCTATAGAAGAGGACCCAGGCAGAAACTTCAAAACTACAGAGAAGAGCCATGGCCATGGCACGGGCCTGTCATGTACCTCGCAACCAGAGAGCAGCCATGCACCTACCATGGGGCTCCACCTCTGATGCTTTCCAGTAATATCCTCCATGAATTTTCCTTTGCTGCCACTTTCAGAACTAGCTTGCAATTATGTTTTTAATGTTTATCTTTAAGCATTCAGATCTATTTTTTTAAATAAAAGTTGCCCATTGCTTTCACCAGAAGGGTAATAGGTGGTGTGGGACATTGCAGAGATGCTACCTACAATGCTAAGGTATTCTGAATTAGAGATTAATTCTCCTGTAGCATCTGATTTCTAATATCCAGGGTTGTGGATCAGGTTTAGTTCTGTCCTCAGTCTATTTGCTGACTGTAAAGTCCAATCAAATCAGCAATCAGAAGTGCTGACATGAATATTATCTATTTGTCCTTGGTTGGATGGTCCTACACTTAATTTTCCAGACAGCTGGTTTTGCTGCAGATACTGATAGCACTGAAGTAGCAGGACACAGTGGCTCACCATAAGACCAGGTTTCCTGTCTGCAGAGTAGTCATATCTTTGCTGTTTCAATAGCAGCTACTAAATTAGCTCAGGAAGCAGGCAGGCAGCACAATGAACATAGCGCAGTCACTGAATTATGCATAATGTAAAGGTATAATTAGATATAGAGCAAGAAGTACCATCTATAACTGTGGGAAGTTTCTGTTCATTTTAAGAAGAATGAATGAAATGATCCTTTAAGCAGAGCATAACTTTCATAGTACTATATGGGGGAAAATTCAGTAAAAAGACCTCAGCAAGTGCACATTAAGTCAGACCAAGTCTCTATCTAGCCCAGCATCTCAGCCCTGGCATCATCTGTAGCAACTGTTTTGCAGAATCAGAGAATCACTGAGGTTGGAAGGACCTATGGAGACCTTTTAGTACAGCTCTGCCTCCACAAAGCAGGGGAAACATGAGCAAGTTGCTGAAGACTATGTCCAGTCAGGTTTTGAATATGTCCAAGGTCAGAGACTCCACAAACTCTCTGGGAAAACTGTTCCACTGTTTGATAACAGTCACAATTAAAGAAAAAAAAAAGAAAAAAGAAAACAAAAGATTTTTCTATTGCTTAAGTGAAATTTCTTGCATTCCAATCTGTGGCCTTTCCCTCTCCTTCATCTTCTCCTGTCACTGGGTACCACTGAGCCTGGCATTGTCTTCTGCATTTCATCCTGTCAGATATTTACATGCACTGATCGAGCTCCCTGAGCTTTCTCTTCTCCAGGCTAAACAGTCCCAGCTCTCTAAGCCTCTTCTGCTATGAGAGATGTTGAGTGATGTCTTAATCATTTCAGTGCTCCTTTGCTGGACTTGTTCCAATATGTCCATGTCTGTCTTGTACTGGGGAGTGCCACACTGGGCATTGCAATGCTGCCTCTGAATAGAGGCAAAGTGACACCTCCCTCAACCTGTTGGCAACGCTCTGTACTGAGCCCAGGACACCGGTGGCCTCTGCCACCAAGACACGTTGCTGGTTCCCAGCATAATGGTTGTCCACAAGATGCTCCAGGTCCTTTTCTGCAAAACTGCTTTCCATGCTTTCCACAGCCTGTACTGATGCATGGGTTATTCCTACACAGGTGAAGGACATTATATTCTTTTAATTGAACTTCATGAGATTCTCGTTGGCCAATCACTCCAGCCTGTCGAGGTCCTTCTGAATAGCAACATAACCCTCTGTTGTTTCAGCCAGTTTTTACAGCTTTGTATAACCTACTACTTTGCTTGGTGTACATTCTGTCTCTCATTAGCCAGGTCCAGCCATCCATAACTAGTACATGGCCTCCAGCTGAACTTTGTGTACTGATCACAGCTCTTCAAGCCCAAAATCTCAGCTAATTTTTGATTGCCAAGTAATGAGTTAACAACTGAAACGTCCAAATTCTATGAACTCTGCCAATGTGGCAGAAAAGCAATGGAGAAATTTTGGGTACTCTCCCCAACAACAAAATAGGGAAGTGGGAAGTCCTGTGGAGGGAGGGCAGTCTCACTTCCTAAAATTTGCAAACAACACCCAACTCACTAAAGAACTGGTCTACTGGCAAAACATTCGATATGGGACCAAAACTCATCTCAGTGATGGTACAAAGAGCAGATAATCTTAT